>SJYV01038432.1:54053-81185 GCA_006410875.1 Neotragus pygmaeus | reverse complement strand
GTTGGCAAAGTAATGTCTCTGCTTTTCAATATACTATCTAGGTTGGTCATAACTTTTCTTCCAAGGAGTAAGCGTCTTCTAATTTCATGGCTGCAGTCACCATCTGCAGTGATTCTGGAGCCCCCCAAAATAAAGTCTGACGCTGTTTCCACTGTTTCCCCATGTATTTCCCATGAAGTGATGGGACCAGATGCCATGATCTTAGTTTTCTGAATGTTGAGCTTTAAGCCAGCTTTTTCACTCTCCTCTCTCACTTTCATCAAGAGGCTTTGTAGCTCCTCTTCACTTTCTGCCATAAGGGTGGTATCATCTGCATATCTGAGGTGATTGATATTGCTCCCGGCAATCTTGATTCCAGCTTGTGTTTCTTCCAGTCCAGCATTTCTCATGATGTACTCTGCATAGAAGTTAAATAAGCAGGGTGACAATATACAGCCTTGACGTACCCCTTTTCCTATTTGGAACCAGTCTGTTGTTCCATGTCCAGTTCTAACTGTTGCTTCCTGACCTGCATACAGATTTCTCAAGAGGCAAGTCAAGTGGTCTGGTATTCCCATCTCTTTCAGAATTTTCCACAATTTCTTGTGATCCACACAGTCAAAGGATTTGGCATAGTCAATGAAGCAGAAATAGATGTGTTTCTGGAACTCTCTTGCTTTTTCCATGATCCAGAAGATGTTGGCAATTTGATCTCTGGTTCCTCTGCCTTTTCTAAAACCAGCTTTAAACCAGAATCCTGGTCAATCGCTCTGGCTGGTCCACTTTTTAATTGTTTATCTTGCTAGTCATGAGATTTTAGGTTCATGATGCTTTTAGGTTTCTGATATTTGTTGTCTTTCTCACTGTCCTGCCATCATTGTATATTGACCAGATCTTTAAGTCTTATTAAAACATAGTTATGCTTTCCTAGAATCTCATTTTTATTAATAAGTGCATTTACAAGGTCAGGTTTGTGTAGTGAGTTCTCTTTAGGCTGTGGGGTGGATGCTGTGATATGCTTTCCAGCTTCTCCCTTAGGAACTGGGGAAAACATTCCCCAGCGGGTAGGTGTGTTGCCTGTTGATGGCTTAGCAGAAACTGTCCTTGAACAAAGGGAGCTGTCCTGCCCCAATGACAGGTCGGTGCAGAGGTGCAAAGGTTGACCCCCTTGCTTCAATATTGAAAATCTTCGATATAAGAGCTATTCTAGTTCCACAGCTCCCCATGGATTGGTTTAGGTCTTCCTGCCTTGCGTCACAATTCAAATACCCACCCCATCCCCTCTCTCACCCCGCACCGTTCTGCTTTCCTTACTTGCTTATAGGAGTTGTTTCCAGCAAGACACCCTAATCAATCTTAATTTCAGAGTCTTTTTCCGGGAAGCTCACCTACAAAGGTTAACATCAGACATAGTCCTAGCAAGTGGAATCCAAAAGAAAGGATTCTGGGGACTTCCCTGTGGTCTAGTGGTTGAGAATCCACCTTCTGATACAGGGGTCATGGGTTCAATTCCTGGTTGGGGAACTAAGATCCTACATGTCTTGGGGCAACAAGGCCTGTGCCCTGTGATTTCTGAGCCTGCGCGCTGGAGCCCCCATGCTCTCAGGCACTGCCACCAGAGAGAAGCCTGGGTGCTGCAACAAAGGATCCCAGATGCCACAACTAAGATTGGATGTGACTAAATACAGCTTTAAAAAAGAACTCCCCCAAAGGAAAACATGATTTTGAAGCTGGATCACTTGCTAGGTGGCAAGGAGGACCCCATCACTGGTAGCAGACCCCTAATATGTGGTGCAGTTGCTGGTGGGGAACTGGGAGGGGATACCAGTGGAAGGGAATTCAGTAGCAGTTGCAATAGCTCAGCAGTCAAGCAGTTCAGGGAAAGCAAATATTCTTTTAGGATTATGGAATTGAATGGTGGGTGGTTGGAGATATCAAGGCACTGAGAGCAGGAAAGGCTTAGGATGATTCATCACCCATTTCAGATGAAGGGTGAAAAGCAGACGGCCTCCTTGGCAGCATATGGAAAGATTCTCACTTCCTGTAGCCAAAGGGCAGAAAACACTCAGCATCATCACATCTAAGACCTAATTTTAAGCGTGATGGTGATCCAGAAGAGGTTGAATTCTTAAACATGGGAAGACAGCTACCTCGGGGTCCTGATGAGAAAGGTGGGACTCTGTGACTTGGGATGGGGTCACCTGGGTTGATGTAATTAAACTCTTGATCTCCAGAATCTCCTGCGTCTCTGAGCCTACAGACATGGTCAAAGTCCTCACTGTTAAAGGCTAGTGTGCCCCCTTTCTTGAAGACAAGGAGGAACTCTCTGCCTTGAAAAGCAACATACCCCAGCCAGACCCAGGATCTATTTCTACCTCTTCTTTAGACCAATAGCTAGAGTTAGGCCACAGAATCACCTGACCAAAGAAGAGATGTGCTTGCTGGGGGAGGAGAGGGAGCAGCTGTACCTGGTCAGCACGTGGTACTCAGAGTTGGAAGAGTATGCGTGGGAGGCTGAATCAAGTGGGGACGAAGGTGAGGAGGAAGTACAAGGTTGGTTAAAAGGGAGTTTATAGGTAGGGAAATGCCTCACAGGATACATGATTTAACACCCTGGCAAGAACCCTGGGGAGTGAGGCTGATAAGCCCTTAGAATGCTCTTAGAAGCTTGGAGAAAGTGATGGTCTAACTACGTGGAGTAGAAATTCCAGAACTCTGTGGCAGATGGTGGAAGGGCTCAAAGGCTCAGAGGATTGAGCATGCTAGAGCATAAACTAAATAAGGATTTTTAAAAGTACTGGTGGACTATATCCCACGAGAAAGCCAGAAGATTAAAGGTTGAGCTGGTCAGGAGGACATGAACATCACTGAGAAGTTCAGTGGTGGCTGTAGTCTGAAGGCCAGTGCTGGCGTTAATAGAAGGTGATGCTGTTGGAGCACCTAGTTCAGCGCTAACAATGGGGTTCTTCAGTACTTCACCATCAGAAATGCGTGCATGCTAAGGTGCTTCAGTTGTGTCCTACTCTTTGCGATCCTGTGGACTGGACTGTAGCCCACCAGGATCCTCTGTCCATGGGATTCTCCAGGCAAGAATTTTGGAGTGGGTTAGTATGCCCTCCTCCATGGGATCTTTCTGACCCAGGGATCAAACCTGCATCTCCTGCAGCTCCTGCATTGCAGGCAGATTCTTTACCTCTGAGCCACTGGGGAAGCTGTGAGGAGGGCACAAAAATTATAATTAATGGTAAGATAAAAATGGCAGTCAGAAGCCCTGACGTACTGAGAGCTATGGAGATAGTAACTTGTAGCAGAAAGTGAAGAGGAACTAAAAAGCTTCTTGGTGAAAGTGAAAGAGGAGAGTGAAAAAGTTGGCTTAAAGCTCAACATTCAGAAAACTAAGATCATGGCATCTGGTCCCATCACTTTATGGGAAATAGATGAGGAAATAGTGGAAACAGTGTCAGACTTTATTTTTTTGGGCTCCAAAATCACTGCAGATGGTGATTGCAGCCATGAAATTAAAAGACACGTACTCTTTGGAAGGAAAGTTATGACCAACCTAGATAGCATATTAAAAAGCAGAGACGTTACTTTGCCAACAAAGGCCTGTCTAGTCAAGGCTATGGTTTTCCAGTGGTCATGTATGGATGTCAGAGTTGGACTGTGAAGAAAGCTGAGAGCCAAAGAACAGATGGTTTTGAACTGTGTTGTTGGAGAAGACTCTTGACAGTCCCTTGGACTGCAAGGAGATCCAACCAGTCCATCTAAAAGGAGATCAGCCCTGGGTGTTCATTGGAAGGACCGATGCTGAAGCTGAAACTCTATTACTTTGGCCACCTCATGCGAAGAGTTGACTCACTGGAAAAGACTCTGATGCTGGGAGGGATTGGGGGCAGGAGGAAAAGGGGAGGACAGAAGATGAGATGGCTGGATGGCATCACCAACTTGATGGATGTGAGTTTGGGTAAACTCCTGGAGTTGGTGATGGACAGAGAGGCCTGCTGTGCTGTGATTCATGGGGTCGCAAAGAGTCGGACATGACTGAGAGACTGAACTGAACTGAACTTGTAGCAACCTCGCAGGTGAAATAGATGGGCAGCCGCAAAGGGTTGCTCAATCCATAGGATCAAAAGAAATCAAGGCTAGATTATCAGGAGGTTGAGGGAACTAATTTAATAAAAGTTCACGATATCCCTTGTCTAGTTTCCAGGCCTGAGTCAGTTTTTGTTTTAAAAGATATTTGTTTATTCTGCTGCTCTGGGTCTTAGTCGTGGCAAGCAAGATCTTCTGGTTTTGTCATGTGGGATCTAGTTCTCTGACCAGGGTTTGAACCAGGGCCCCTGCATTGGGAGTGTGGTGTCTTAGCCACTGGACTTCCAGGGAAGCCCTTGAGCCAGTTTTTGGACTTGGAATTTGTCAAATGCAGGATAGGCAAAGTTCCTAGGAGGAATGACCGTGCAGTACCACAGCAGGGGAATGTGATATAATTCCTTTGGGTAATGATTCCACAGAGAGCCTCTAATTGTTTACTCAATTAACTACACAGGATAAAGGGGAATACTCAAACATTTCTAAGACTGTTGGCACCAGAGTTGATATTAATACCTGGGGTCCCTTCCTCTTTGATAGTGTAGGTCTAACTCATAGAGTACATTGAGTTCATGGATTCATCCAGAAGTCATTTTCCTGGAACTAACACACTTGGTAGTTTGCAGAACCACCATATTTACTCCTTGGCTCTAAGTTTAGAGCTCTTGTAGTGGAAAAGGAGAAGTGGAAGCCTTTGGGGAAGCTGCTGTACTCCTAATGGTCAATTGAGCAGTAGCTTTGGTGGCCCAAAGGCTTGATATGAGCTTGCACATAGGGACTTGTCTTGGAATGCTTGCTCTTGGGATCAGCTGCCATATAAAGAAGCTACATGAAGAGGAAACATGGAATGAGGGGGTCCCAGCCTGGCAGCCCTCTCTGCTAAGATGCCAGCCACATGAATGAAGCCATCCTGGAGATTCCAACCCCAGCTGCCATCTGGCTGCATCTGCATGAGAGACTCCAAGCAAGATAACAGAGGAATGATCCAGTTAGGCCCATGTTAACTCACAGAGTTGTGCTAAGTAGTAAACTAGTTGCTGTTTTAAATCCCATATTTTGTGGTAACATTATTCAACAACAGATAACTTAAACATCAGTTCAGTCGCTCAGTCGTGTCCGACTCTTTGTGACCCCATGGACTGTAGCACGCCAGGCCTCCCTGTCCTTCACCAACTCCTGGAGCTTACTGAAAGTCATGTCCATCGAGTCAGTGATTGCCATCCAACCATCTCATTCTTTGTCTTAACTTAAATGTGCGTGCGTGCGTGCCAATCGCTTCAGTCATGTCCAGCTCTTTGCAACTCCATGGACTGTAGACTGCCAGGGTCCTCTTGTCCATGGGATTCTCCAGGCAAGAATAATGGAGTGGGTTGCCATGCGCTTCTCCAGGTGATCATCCCTACCCAGGGATCATACCCATGTCTCTTGCATCTCCTGCACTGCAGATGAATTCTTTACCCACTGAGCCACCTGAAAGTGAAAAAGTATTAGTTGCTTCAGTCATATCCAACTCTTTGTGACCCCATGGACTGTAGCCTGCCAGGCCCCTCTGTCCATGGAATTCTCCAGGCAAGAATAATGGAGTGGGTTGCCATGCCTTCCTCCAGGGGATCTTCCCAACCCAAGGATCAAACCCACATCTCTTACATCTCCTGCATTGCAAGCAGATTCTTTACCATCTGATCCCCAAGGCTAGCCCAAATACCTTAAATAACTGTAAATGAAANACTACATTTCCCAGCTTTCCTTGCAGCAAAGTGTAGTCAACGTGACCAGATCCTACTTAATGAAATACAAGAAAGTGAGATGGGCAACTTCTGTGTTGTGTTCTGAAGTTAGAGGGGTGGGGGCATATCCTTTCTGCCTTCTTTTCTCCATCGTCTTTCTTGAACATGGCCATGATGGCAAGCTGAGGCGGTGTGGAATAGCAACACTGCTTGGGCAGGATGGGTAACAAGACAGAAAACCTCGGCTGCCTGGCCCATGGTTTGGAGCAGAGGTCCACAAGGCCTCTTGACTCTCTACCTAGAAATTGTTAAATCAGACAGAAACTTCTGTCTTCTTAACAAGGATCTGTGTTATCTGCAGCCAGGCTTATTGATACCTTATATAAGTAGAAAAAAAATTTTGGTTGTAATGCATGTAGGATGATATGATTTTAAAGTATATGTGAAAGAATATCTGTTCTTACAAGATGGTGGAGTAGAAGGACTTGTGCTTATCTCTTGTGAGGACTCCAAAACTGCAACTAACTCCTGAACAGCCATCGACAGGAGAATACTACTGGAGCAGAAGCTTTAATACTTTGGCCACCTGATGCGAAGAACTGACTCACTGGAAAAGACCCTGATGCTGGGAAAGACTGAAGGCAAGAGGAGAAGGGGATGACAGGATGAGATGGTGAGAAGGCATCACTGACTCGATGGACACGAGTTTGAGCAAGCTCTGGGAGTTGGTGATGGACAGGGAAGCCTGGAGTGCTGTGGTCCATGAGGTCAAAAATGGACACGACTGAGCAACTAAACTGACTGTGAAAGAATCTGATCTGCCTTGACAATGTTTAAATGATCATGAAGAAAGGTGCAAAAGTATATGGCCAAACTTCTAACTTTGATTTCTTAAGAGGTGGGGTGGAGAGGAACTGTTCACACTTTTAACATAATTTTTTTAGCTTATTATAACAATCAAAAATTTTTTAATTTATCGAAAATGTTACTTGAAGCTTTTCTGAAATAGGAGTAGCTAACATGACGGTTTTACCTAAACAATGCAGTTGGAGGCTTTTAGGGTAAAAGTTCAGGAGCGGAAACCCAGCCTGTTATTTCGCCATGGCAGGATGCTTTATCTGCCTGAGAGATTTATGTTTTGGGGCTGTTCTTCTTTTTCTTTTTAAACTACCTTCCTTTTAAAAAAATTATTTATGCTGTATTTTTCTGTGGCTGTACTGGGTCTTTGTTACTGCACATGGGCTTTCTCTAGCTGAGGCGAGCAGGGGCTACTCTCGTTGCCGTGCGCGGTTGCTTATTGTGGTGACTTCTCTTGTTGCGGAGCACAGGCTCTAGGCACATGGGTCTCAGAAGTTGCAGTACATGGGCGCAGTAGTTGTGGCTCATGGGCTTAGGTGCTCTGAGGCCTGTCAGATCTTCCAGGACCAGGGATGGAACCCATGTCTCCTGCACTGTAAGGCAGACTCAACCTCTGGGCCCCCAAGGAAGCCCTAACTGCCTTCTTTAGGCCCAAAGAGATCTGTTTACCACAGAGCTTTTTCTTTTTTTAAAAATACACTTTTATTTTATTTTTCTGGTTGGCTGTGCAGCATGCAGAATCTTAGTTCCCCAACCAGGGATTGAACCCATGCCCCCTGCAATGGAAGCATGAGTCTCGACCACTGACCACCACACAAGATCTTGTGGGGCTATCCTTACAAACTTGTTTCTGGATAGAACTCCTGATGTTTCTTTTATGTCATTGCATAAAGACTACTGGGGGGACTGATTATTTTGTATTGAAAAAAGAGGAAGTGTTATGTTTTGCACAATATTATCTCTCTATTTGGGGCTTCCCAGGTGGCTCAGTGGTAAAGCATC
The DNA here is from genome assembly GCA_006410875.1 of Neotragus pygmaeus. Lineage (NCBI taxonomy): Eukaryota > Metazoa > Chordata > Mammalia > Artiodactyla > Bovidae > Neotragus > Neotragus pygmaeus. The sequence continues at coordinate 73,530 of SJYV01038432.1, read as the reverse complement.
TGTCTGCTAATGCAGGAGACGAAGGAGACTTGGGTTCCATCCTTGGGTTGGGGAGATCCCCTGGAGGAAGAAATGTCAACTCATTCTGGTATTCTTGTCTGGAGAATCCCATGGACAGAGGAGCCTGGTGGGCTACAGTCCATAGGATCGCAAAGAGTTGGACACCACTAAGTAGGAACACACACACTTCTATTTACTTCTATTATGAAGCAACCGTGGGATGAGCCGGGCAGAGTGGATTGGGGAAATAATCAAACGTGGAAAGATGCCTCCCTAGTGACTTCTGACCAGCTGACCATATGGCCAAAACTCAGGGTGAGAAGATGTGCCAGAGAGCCTTGAGTTTACTGTCCACAATGAATATAGCAATATCAACCAGAGGACACAGGGAGATTAGCACATTTATTGATATGACCCCAATTGGAAATGAAAATTTGGGAATCTTAGACTTTAGAGTCAGTAACCAGTGGCAAACGCTTTCAAATGCTTTTTCTAAGCATTCGTTGAGAAAGTATTAAAAAAATTTTTTTTGCTTCACTCTACCTCACCATTTCTCTGAGGAAGGATTCATACCACAAAATTATGTCTGACAACAGCTAAACACACTATTCATTGAACAGAGGAGCTAATCAAAATTTTCCACTTGACCAAGGAAAGAGAACCTAAAAACTTCCTTTGGTTTTCCATCTCTGAATAAAGTGGACAAAATTCACTGAGAAAGGAAGGATGTGGTACAGACACATTCGACAGGACATCTTTTCCAAGACCAAAATAAAGACAATCCCAAAAGTTCTAAGTAAATTCTAAACAGCATCCTTAAATTGACTTAAATGTCTGGCCCAGTACAAAGAATAAGGCACTTGGAATCAACTAATTGTGGGTTCAAATCTTGATTTTCCACTTATAGCAGTGTCATAAGATGTTGAAATAAAACATTTTTTTATGGCTATCAGATTTGGCCAGGATTCCAAGACTTGAAATTAATATACATTACAAAATGGGGGTATGACACCACTATGTAGGACTTACAGGAAGTTTCCAGTACTGTTTAGAAACTTGTATCCTCTCAGCATCAAGAATATAGAAGGGTTGAATAGAGATTGGAAGAAGTTTTTATTTGGAAAGGTGGGACATTTTGCTTTGACCTCAAGCTCAGAGAGAAGGTCTTCCAAAGGACCACCAGTGAATTTGACAATGTGTCCTGATGGATTGTTGTGTGAGTCATCGAAAGGTAAGAGATCATTGTTGCTTTATTGAGAGAGGACTGAAAAGAAGTTGCTGCAGACGGAATGATTTTCGTTCCCCAACCTGACTGGAGCAAAGAAAGTATGTTTCCTTCTGACCAGGTGTTGCCCGGGAGGGCTGACTTAGATGTCAACCAGGAAGGTTTCCTGAAGTCCAGAGAAGGTGCTGTTGGTTCTGCTGGGTGAGGCTTGTGGGAGAAACCCAGTCTTGGGAGGACCCTATGAAATACCCACAAAAGCATCCCGCAAAACAAAGAGTCAGTTGCATTGAGCTGCACATCCTAGGAAGCAGTGGTGTCAACTGCATTAATGGTGGCAGTAGGGGTTGTTGTTCAGTCGATAAGTTGTGTCCTACTCTTTGTGACCCCATGGATTGCAGCATGCCAGTTTTCCCGGTCCCTCACTATCTCCTAGAGATTGCTCAAATGTATGTCCATTGAGTTGGTGATGCTATCTACGCATCTTATCCTCTGTTGTCCCCTTCTCCTTTTGCCTTCATCCTTTGTCAACATCAAGGTCTTTTCCAATGAGTTGGCTCTTTGCATTAGGTGGCCACAGTACTGGAGCTTCAGCTTCAGCATCAGTCCTTCTAATAAATATTTAGGGTTGATTTCCTTGGGATTGCTAAAGACTCGCAAGACTCACATAGTCAGCACTTAACAATCTACAGCTCACTCAGGAAAAGAATGAAATAGAACATCAGCTCTGTTTCATCCCCTACCCCCACCCCAGCTCAGGAACCACTGAGGTGTGTGCAGAATACTGCGGAACCATGGAGCCCAGAGGAGTTTCTGAATTAGGGTTTCTCATACTCTGCTGGGCACATGGATATATTTTTGCTATGCAATCAGCCCTGATGGCTGAGATTTTGGGGGCTTTCACCAAGACCAGGTGCAACTCACCAACCTCACTGTTATCAATAAACAATGCCGACAAGCTGGTACAAAACACCCTGAACTCCTCAGACACATGGTTGTGAAATGACACTATTAATCACGCCATGGCATGTCAGTGCCATGCTGATGCATTTTGTTTTTGAGTAAAATAGTTCAAATTCATTACAGGCTTGCTGTATGCTCCCCATGCAGCAGCTCATGATAGTATCTGTCTAAGAAGACCATTTTTGCCCTGGCTTCTCCCTGCTCTCTAAGCCTAGAAGAGGTGAACACAACCTAGAGAGTGGTGGGGAACAGAAACTCAAGGTGAAACAGAAAAGAATTGACCACACCTATTTCCTTCTCAAAGGATGTCTATCAGGAAAAAGATGTCATTATAAATAGAACTGAATCTTGTGACTATTCTGTAAGACTAGATATTTTAATTACTGTACTGAGACTATTTTCATAAACTATATGTAGCTGGAAAACTTTTTAAAAAAATTGGTGATGATTGAACATAAAACCATGAGACTTGTCTTAAATTTCATCTAGTGAATGGGGAAAAGTTAGGCCCCACAGGATGGGTTTGAATAGAAAATGATCAAGCCACTCATGAGTCTGATTCTTTTCTTTTTTTTAAATTTAATTTTATTATTATTACTTTACAATATTGTATTGGTTTTGCCATATATCTGTTTATAATAGCCAAGACATGGAAGCAACCTAGATGTCCATCAGCAGATGAATGGATAAGAAAGCTGTGGTACAGATACACAATGGAGTATTACTCAGCCATTAAAAAGAATACATTTGAATCAGTTCTAAGGAGGTGATTCTTTTCTTAAATGGATTCCATGAGAATATCAGAGGTACAATTGGACAAGTGTTAAGAAATGTCAAATAAAAATGAGAGATGTTAAATAAGTAAGCACAGGTGATTGAAACTCTCTCTTTCCTACTTCAAACCTAACTAGAAACAAGCACTGGAATCTTTGCCTTCTTTTTAATTTAAAATTTTTATGGAAGTATAGTTGATTTACAACATCTCAGGTGTACAGCAGAGTGACTCAGCTATATGCTGTGCATGCATGTATGATAAGCTGCATTAGTCATGTCCAACTCTTTGTGACCCCATGGACATATAGCCCACTAGACTCCTCTGTTCAGGAGATTCTCAGGGCAAGAATACAGACCATTTCCTTCTTCAGGGGACTTTCCCTACTCAGGAATCAAACCCATATATCCTGCATTGGCAGGTGAATTCTTTACTGCTGAGCCACCAGGGAAGCCCTTATGTATATTTAGCTATTCTTTTTCAGATTCTTTTCCATTATAAGTTATTACAGGATATTGAGTATAGTTCCCTGTGCTATGCAGCAGATCCTTGTTGTTTATCTATTTTATACGTTAGCATGTATCTGTTAATCCTAAATCCCATATTTATTCTTCCCCTTCTTTTCTCCCTTGGTAACCACAAGTCTTTTCTTAACAAAGCAAACTGTTTACTTACATCGTTTGGTTTTATGATGAAGGAAAAAGGATTAAGATGCCAGTTTCATGAGTTTAAGAGCTGGCTTGCAGGATTAAGAAAGATTTTTGAACAGCTGGGAAGACTGCAGGGTTGACACATGAAACATGCTCTTCCAGTTTGTTAAGGCGTGTCAGCAGGCACGGAATGATAGCCCCTTTCCTCTGGGCCCCTTATGGCTGTTAGCTTCAGGACATCCAGTGAGGGGGGAAGTGGCTTAAAAGCCAGGTGGACTCTCGGCTTTGCTCTTTCTCTGCTACTCTGAAGCTTACGTGAAGACAAGATGGAGAAAGTTCTCCTGACCTGTATAAGGCTTTGTGTGAGCAAGTTCAGTCAGAGAAATAGTGCATGAACTGTAGATTAAACTGTCTTCACTGATATATGGGAAAAGACCTAGGGAAAAAGGAAGGAGCAAAAACACAAAGCAGCTTTCCCAAAACAGGTCTACACGTGAAATTAATATTTCTCTTACATCAATATTTGTTGAAGAGAATGGAGAATAGGGAAAGAAAGAAGAAATGGCATTAAATAATTTTACCTTGTGGTGCTATATTAAAAAAAAACTTCTAAAAAAGAATAACATATAGAAATAAATTTATAAAAATGATAGAATTTTGATAGATTGAATATATCCATGCAACTGGCACATAAATAATAATAATAAAAACTAACTTAGAGTATTACCAGGATCTTAGAAGCTCTTTTCAGGAACCTGTCAGTCAGGAGCCCAGAGAAATAGCTCTGTTCTGACTTCTAATATTGTGGTTGCACCTGTGTAGTTAAAAAAGAACCTTACTCCCCAGACACACTTAAGTTTCCTATTACCCAGAAGCTCCAAACTTCTCCAGATTTCTTAATCATTTGTTTTCATAACTAGTAGGGAAAAAAAGTTAAGACAATGAGGAATCGAATGAAAATTATCTAACTGATTTTAATTCTTAGTGGATTTTATTTTAATTAACTTTAATTTTATTTCTTTGGGGGGTAAAATCATAAGTGTATATGCCCATAAAAATTTATAAAACTGGTTGCATGCATGCTAAGTCTCTTCAGCTGTGTGTTCGACTCTTTGTGACCCCATGGACTGTAGTCTGCCAGGCTCTTCTGTCCGTGGGATTCCCCAGGTAAGAATATTGGAGTGGGTTGCCATGCCCTTCTCCAGGAGATCTTCCTGACCCAGGGACTGAACCCAAATCTTCTATGGCTCCTGCACTGTAGGAGGATTCTTTACCATTGAGACCCTGGGGAAACCCAAAACTAGTTATGTGTTACCAAAAAAGCTTATCTTAATACATTTTAAGAGGTAGACATTTTACAGGCAAATTGTACGGTCCTAATTCAAAACAGTTAAAAGCAAAGATTGGAAAATAATAAAAATATCACTACATGGAAAGTAAAAATAAACAGAAGACACCTGGTACCATCCAAAATCAAAACTGAAGTTACATTCTATTTAAACCCATGAATATAATGCTTTACCTTAAAACCTAGTAGTCACTGCAAAAACTATTCTCATAGAAAAATTCATAGCCTTAAATATCTTTATTATTATAGCCTGGAGAAGGGAATGGCTACCCACTCCAGTAGTCTTGCCTGGAGATAGAAGAACTGAAAATAACATTGCCTATCTTAGAAAAAGATACAATAACTCAAAATAATCACAAAGTGAGGATTACCATATTTTACCAGTTCTAAGGACTGCTTCCCTTTTTATTTTGACATCTCTTAAATCAGAATGTGTCCTCAATTTCTGTTGACCATGTAGCCATGTGACCTCTTATTACCAGTGCCTGTAAGAACTTGGCTGTTCTTTCTGCTGGCATGATTGANCATATTTTACCAATTCTAAGGACTGCTTCCCTTTTTATTTTGACATCTCTTAAATCAGAATGTGTCCTCAATTTCTGTTGACCATGTAGCCATGTGACCTCTTATTACCAGTGCCTGTAAGAACTTGGCTGTTCTTTCTGCTGGCATGATTGAAATGGCTTGGGATGTCAGTCAAAAAACCATTTAAGGGCTGTTTGAAGAAAGGCTGTGAATACTGGTTGGTACCTGAAATGCTTTGAATGACACTTCCAGTAAGAGAGAGCTAGTATCAGCAATTTGGAAGAAAATCTTGGAAACAGTAGTGGAACATTCTTTTAGGAAATGCTGTGTCACCAGCACGGAGGACAAAATTGTGCAGAAAATTTGGAACATTGATGACTGAGTGGATGGTGATTTAAAAGAGCTGGATTCTTAATCAGAAGACATCTTAGAAGTATCGTCAGTGATTTTATATTTTCTTTTATGGATGCATAAGAGAGATTAAAATTTATGCCTAATGACTCTAAAAGATCTCTTCCCANTATCTTAATACATTTTAAGAGGTAGACATTTTACAGGCAAATTGTACGGTCCTAATTCAAAACAGTTAAAAGCAAAGATTGGAAAATAATAAAAATATCACTACATGGAAAGTAAAAATAAACAGAAGACACCTGGTACCATCCAAAATCAAAACTGAAGTTACATTCTATTTAAACCCATGAATATAATGCTTTACCTTAAAACCTAGTAGTCACTGCAAAAACTATTCTCATAGAAAAATTCATAGCCTTAAATATCTTTATTATTATAGCCTGGAGAAGGGAATGGCTACCCACTCCAGTAGTCTTGCCTGGAGATAGAAGAGCTGAAAATAACATTGCCTATCTTAGAAAAAGATACAATAACTCAAAATAATCACAAAGTGAGGATTACCATATTTTACCAGTTCTAAGGACTGCTTCCCTTTTTATTTTGACATCTCTTAAATCAGAATGTGTCCTCAATTTCTGTTGACCATGTAGCCATGTGACCTCTTATTACCAGTGCCTGTAAGAACTTGGCTGTTCTTTCTGCTGGCATGATTGAAATGGCTTGGGATGTCAGTCAAAAAACCATTTAAGGGCTGTTTGAAGAAAGGCTGTGAATACTGGTTGGTACCTGAAATGCTTTGAATGACACTTCCAGTAAGAGAGAGCTAGTATCAGCAATTTGGAAGAAAATCTTGGAAACAGTAGTGGAACATTCTTTTAGGAAATGCTGTGTCACCAGCACGGAGGACAAAATTGTGCAGAAAATTTGGAACATTGATGACTGAGTGGATGGTGATTTAAAAGAGCTGGATTCTTAATCAGAAGACATCTTAGAAGTATCGTCAGTGATTTTATATTTTCTTTTATGGATGCATAAGAGAGATTAAAATTTATGCCTAATGACTCTAAAAGATCTCTTCCCATAAGTACAAAATAAACATTCTAAGTGATAAGAAAGCCTTATGATCCAGATAGTGTGGAAGTGTTTTATTTTTCTTAGTGGTGTACCAAAAAATGATGAAATGTGGCAACCCAGCCAAAATGGAAAGTTATGAAATAGAAAACTGAAAGAGTAGAATATATAAATAAACACAAAACTAGATTTTTGCAAAGATTGGTAATGTATACATAATCTCTTCATGAGCTTAAGAACAAAAGTGGGAGAGCAAAAGATACAAGATTAGGAGTAAAAAAGGGCTTCCCTTGTGGCTCAGCTGGTAAAGAATCCGCCTGCAATGTGGGAGACCTGGGTTCGATACCTGGGTTGGGAAGATTCCCTGGAGAAAGGAAAGGCTACCCAGTCCAGTATGCTGGCCTGGAGAATTCCATGGACTGTATAGTCCATGGGGTCGCAAAAAGTCGGACATGACTGAGTGACTTTCACTTCACAGGAGTTAAGAAAAGAAAGAGAACTAACAGAATGTGGGTTAAAACAGTGAGAGAGGGACTTCTCTGGTGATCCAGCGATTAGGACTTTGCCTGCTAATGTAGGGAGTGCAGGTTTGATCCCTTGTCAGGGAGCTAGATCCCACATGCCTCATGGATAAAAAACCAAAACATAAAAAAGAAGCGATATTGTAACAAATTCAATAAAGAGTTTAAAAATTGTTCACACCAAAAAAAAAAAAAATCTAGTAAGAGAATATCATTATGTTGCATGTGCAACTATTCAGTAACCTATTTGAAAATCAAGAACAGGGCAAACTTTTTTGTAGAAGGCTGGGTAGTACATATTTTAGGCTCTGTGGGAGGTAAATTGAGGCTCTTATGTAGGTATTTAAACAACCATTTTAGTATTTATAGAGAAAGACGTGGCCAAGATGGTAGAGCAGGAAGATCTTAAGCTCACCTCCTTGCACAGGCACACCAAAATTACAGCTGTTTACAGGGCCCCAGATGAGGGGCACCCCTAGAAGGTAACGCTCTGGCAACCAGAGGAGAGTAGGCTGCTGGGCCCCATAGGGTATCTCCTATATAAGGCCACTTCTCAAAGATTGAGAGATATAACTGTCCTACCTGTATTTATATACAAATAAATACAGCAAAGTATCAAGCGAATGGTATAATATAACCAAGGAGGAAAGGCAAAGGGGTGTGTGTGTGTGTGTGTGTGTGTGTGTGTTAGTCGCTCAGTTGTGTCCTACTCTTTGCGACTCTATTGGCTGTAGCCTGTCAGGCTCCTCTGTCCATGGGATTCTCCAGGCAAGAATACTGGAGTGAGTTGCTATTTCCTTCTCCAAGGGATCTTCCCAACCCAGGGATTAAACCCAGCTCTCCTGCATTAGCAGGCAGATTATCATCTGAGTCACCAGGGAAGCCCATTTATCGATAATTAATCATATCAGCAAATAAGAGAAAACCCATATGATCAGAGCAATAGATATTGAAAAAAAAAATGGATTGAAGATAACCCCAGAAGTTATTCCTAAAAAAAAACCCCTCTAAGTAAATAGCAATTAAGGAAAGCTATTTAAATATGATTAATGAATGAAAGTCAAAAGGTACAAACTTCCAGTTTTAAAATGAATAAGTCCTGGGGATGTAATGTACAGCATGGTGACTATATTTAATAATACTGTATTTCCTATTTAAAAGTTGCTAAGAGAGTATATTTTGAGTTTTCATCAAAAGAAAAAAAAGTTGTAACTATGTGTGGGGACAGATGTTAATTAGACTTTCTGTGGTGATCATTTTGCAATATATACAAGTATTGAATCATCATGTTGTGTACCTGAAATTAACATAGTTATACATCAACTGAACCTCAATTAAAACAAGACTATCTTTGAAAACAAAATAGGAATCATCACTCCATATACTGAAATGATGAAAGAAAATCAATGAAATAAAAAAGAGGTGCCAGTGATTACCTTTATCAATATTTTATTTTAGAGATTCTATTGTATATACAAAGATAAAATTATAAAATAGTATGTATAAACATTGGAGAAAAAAGAGGTAAATTGATCGTATGATTCTACACCTAGAAAAACAAAGAAATTCTAGTTTTTAAATTTTGTAAAATAAAAAATTTTTATAGAGAAGAGAAAATAAAAGAATTTGGTGATATGGGACACAAGTTTTTCTGTATTCTAGAAGTAAGACATGGAAATGGGAAAACATTTCATTGATAACATCAACAAAAAATTTAAAATATAGGTAAGAATGATACAGAACCTGTAAAATAAATAATATGAGATGGAAGCATCAACATCTGAATAAATGGAAAAACTTATCATGTTCTTGGATGGAAGCACTGATATCAAACAAAATTAAATATGTCACAATTAATATGTCAATGCAATTTTAATTAGAATTCCAATGAGGGCTTTTGGGGGGATAACAGATCATAATATTAAATTTCATACAGAGAAAAAAATGCCTATGAAAAGCCAACAAAATTGTAGAAAGAAGAATAAGGAGGCATCTGTTTAACTAAAAAGCCACTGTAATAAATCAGTATGATACAGGCAGAGGGATAGCTATCTAGATCAAAACACAGATGGACAATTCAGAAATAGGTCCCATTTTATAGGAGGATTTTTAAAAAATATTGAAGTATAGTGGATTTACAACTATAGTTCTGTTAATTTCTTCTGTACAGCAAAGCGACTCAGTTATACGTGTGTGCATTGTGCTAAGTCGTTTTAGTTGTATCTGACTCTGTGTGACCCTATGGACTGTAGCCTGCCAGGCTCCTCTGTCCATGAGATTCTCCCGACAAGAATACTGGAGTGGGTTACCAGGCCCTCCTCCAGGGGATTTTCCCGACCTAGGAACTGAACCCAAGTCCCTTGTGTCTCTTGCACTGGCAGGCAGGTCGTTTACCACTAGGGCCACCTGGGAAGCCCAACTCAGTTATACATACATACATACGTTTATATTCTTTTATATATTCTTTTCCATTATGGTATATCACAGAATATTGAATATAATTTGCTGTGCTATAGGACTGTGTTTTTTCATCCTGTATATAATAGTTTGCCTCTGTTAGGAGAATTTTACATATGAATATGTGGTATTTTGATTCAGTGGAAGAATGAATTATTTAATAAATGATGCAAGTGCAACAGGCTATCCATCTTGAAGAAAATTTAAAAGGATTCATATCTACTATCACATAAAAATAAATCCCAAATAGATTAAAGGAATGAGACTTGTAGGGTCACTTTCAACAGATAGACCTATTTGGAAACTCTACTTTGGCCATCATACCTGGAGTCACCCTGTCCAAGGTCCTCACAGAGTGAAGGGGAGCCCTCATCTTCCCATCTGCCTAGCTGCAAAAGAGAGGAGGCTTTAAACACAGTGAAGGAAGAGCAGGAGAAGCTATGCTGAGTAGGTGACTGGTGGTGTCTGCTATAGAAGGCTGGCTGGAGACAGAGAGAGGGAGAGAGAGTTTCTGTGGGGGTATTCCGACATCAGCTGGGCTCCATTGCTGTGGCTATGAGACAGGATGGTTTTTCCCTTGCTTTGATTAGCTTTAGCTTCTGGCCAGGTCTTTACTGCAGCACCTGCAGCCCCCAGAAGGACAGGAAGACTGACTTCTATCGGGTAGGGAGTGGGAAAGAGGCCAAATATCAAGTCTAGGACACCCCTACCCCCAACACTCTANAAAAGACTCTGATGCTGGGAGGGATTGGGGGCAGGAGGAGAAGGGGACGACAGAGGATGAGATGGCTGGATGGCATCACGGACTCGATGGACGTGAGTCTGAGTGAACTCAGGGAGTTGGTGATGAACAGGGAGGCCTGGCGTACTGTGGTTCATGGGGTTGCAAAGAGTCGGACACGACTGAGTGAGTGAACTGAACTGCACTGTGTCTACTCAGGAGTTTTTACAGAGTGAGCAAATCTAAGTTATAAATGTTTTTCAGCTGTAATGGGACTTTTATGAATACTTACCTGAACAATTAATGAGGTTAAAACAATGTCATATTTTGGCAATAAACATTTATTAATTTGTATTTTGTTGCTTTCTTTTCACATCTGGGAGTCAATGATTTTATATCCTGGCCTCAAGCATTTTTGTAGGTCCCTGAAGAGCTCATATGACATGAGCACTGGGCCGAGAGTGCCTGACAGAGAAAATAGTTTCATAGGATGGTAGACTCAGCGCATTTGTAGCTTATTCTTATGCGGAGTGGGTCATGGGCTCTTTTTAAAAAAACTTTTAATTTTTTATTGACATGTAGCTGATTAAGAATGTTATGATAGTTTCAGATGGACGGCAAAGGGCCTCAGCCACACACATACATGGATTTATTCTCTCCCAAACTTCCTTCCCATGGGCTGCCACCTAACACTGAGCAGAGTTCCCTGTGCTATACAGTAGGTCCTTGTTGGTTATCCATTTTAAATATCGCAGCGTGCACATTTCGATCAGGTCACGGGCTATCTTGAAAATGGAAAAGGACATCTTAGGAGGCTGTCTTTTAGCTCTAGCCTCTTCTCCATTCAGCCCTGATTCTCCTTTTACGGTGTCACCCCTACCTACCTACTTTTGGTTTTCTCCCTCTACACTGAAATATATTAAACCACCAAGCCCAGAGTTCCTGGCCAATCAGNGCTGTCCTTTAGCTCTAGCCTCTTCTCCATTCAGCCCTGATTCTCCTTTTACGGTGTCACCCCTACCTACCTACTTTTGGTTTTCTCCCTCTACACTGAAATATATTAAACCACCAAGCCCAGAGTTCCTGGCCAATCAGGCTTGCTGATCTGCATTACCAAGTTCTTGCACCAGTGGACTTATTCATTTTTGTATTTCCTTAGAGAGGAAAGTCAATAAATGTACCAGAAGGCAAGAATAGTAGATGAAGTCTTGGCATCAACTAAAAGGCATTCTCAGGTAATGTGGCTATCTCCAGTGGCTGCTGGTGGAGGTGCTCCTCCCTGGGAATCCCCTCATCCTGTATCTGTCTTTTTAATTTTGGCAGAAACCTCTGGTGTTGTCCCTTTTCAGAGAGAGGAGAGTGGGATGAAGGGGGGAAGGAACGTAGAATGAATATTCAAGAACGTTTACTAACCGCCTTCTTAGACTGCTATGCAAACTGTGGTCTGAGGAAAAGTAGCATCTGTACCCTCTGGGAGCTGGTTGGAAATACAGAATCTCAGGTTCCACCCCAGACCTGCAGAATCAGAAGTTGCTTTTTAACACAGTCTCTGGGTGAATTTGTGTGAACATTAAGGTTTGAGAAAACCAGTACCAGACATCACTATCTAGATGTCCTTTAAGTATGCAGTGCCCACAGGTGTGAATCTCAACTTATCATCTGCCCCCACAAACTTGCCTCCTCCTGAGCTTCCTTTCTTCCTCTGAGTTTTTGGAGTACCTGAAATTAACTATTTTCTTCCAATTAGATTATAGGCTTCTTGAAAACAAGTAATAAGTCCATTTATTTTCTGTCACCAACAGGGGTCGCTGAGCCTGAAACAAGTTTTGGCTTTCCTAACCTCAGTTTCCTGATCTGTGAAATGCAGAGGCTTCATTTCAAAGAGTGTTCAGCCGTAACATTCTGTGATTCTATGATGTGCCTGAAAGAATCAGAACTGCAAGGTTGAGAAACACCTTGGATGTCACCTGACTCTACAGCTTCCTCCCCATCTTGCCCCATGATAGCCTTGCTAAAGCAGAAGCCTCTTCAGCTACATTTACATCTAGTATTAGTCCTGAACATGGACATCTCTAGTGACAGAGAAGCTAGGTCCTCTGCAGTCAGTCTATTCCATTTGCAGAAGGCTCTACCTTTTTAGAACCTTTACTTTATATTTTTGAGCTAAAGTAAAAGAGAATGGATATTGGAACAAGATAGAGCTGGTCTTTAGTTCCATGGCAGTTATTAACTCTATGAGTTGAAGAGATTCCAAGATGAGTCCTTGAGCCCTGTCTCCTGGCACTCGTGGCTTTGTGTAAGTCTCTTTCCTTGAGTATAGGTGAGTCCTGTGACTTACTTCTAACCAACAGAATATGGTAAAAGTAATGGATTGTTACTCTTGTTACATGGGTAATTACATTATGTTATGTAACCAAGATGATGTCACTCCCATAATTATGTAATGCCTATGATATATGAGACTCCATGTTTGTAGCAGATCATCTCTCTATCTGCAATGGTGGCTTTGAAAAATTAGGCTGTAATGAATTGTACAGCCACAAGGAAATAGATTCTGCCATCAGCCTGAGAAAGCTTAGAAGTGGAACCTTCTCCAGTCAAGTCTCCAGATGAGAACTCATCTTGGATGAGCACCTTGATATCAGATCTGTAGGGGACCCAGCTAAGCCATTCTTGACCTCCTGACTCTCAGAAACTGTACAATAATCAATGCATTACTTTAAGCTACTAGTTTTATAATTTTTTACCCAGCAAAGAAAATGAATAATGTATTATATAATCTTGGGCTCGGTTCTTAACTTCATTGATTTTCTGTAAAACATAATAATATCTACTATCTGGGGTCCTTGTAAGGACTAGGGACAATTTGCTTGCTGATAGTGGGTGTCCATCAACGGGAGCTTTTCTCATTGTTATCATTGTTATTTTTGGCTTGTATCTCTTGAGGCTTTTCATAGCCAGCTTTATGAGAGTTGTCCTTGCAACTCATCTCCACTTCCTTTCCTCTCATTCACTGGTCAGCCTTCTCCCATCTAGTTTTTGTCTGCATCACTCCATTGTCAAAATTACCAGCAACCTCTAGTTTATAAATTCAATGTCTCCTATGTCATAGATTTACTGACTCCTCAGATGATTTTCTTAATAATTGACTGCTCATTCCTTCTTGAGATACCCTGTTGACATCCATGATAGAATGCTCTTCCGGCTCTTCTCTTAGATGCGTTTTTCCCCTGCTTATTGGATAACCTACCTCTTGTTGTTGTTCAGTTGCCCAATAGTGTCCAATTCTTTGTGACCCCATGGACTGCAGCATGCCAGGCCTCTCTGTCCCTCACCATCTCCTGAAGTTTGCCCAAGTCCATGTCCATTGCATCAGTGCTGCTATCCAGCCATCTCATCCTCTGATGCCCTCTTCTCCTTCTGCCCTCAATCTTTCCCAGCATCAGGGGCTTTTCCAGTGAATTGGCTGTTCGCATCAGATGACCAAAGTACTGGTTTCAGTCCTTCCAAAGAATTTTCAGGGTTGATTTCCCTTAAGATTGACTGGTTTGATCTCCTTTCAGTCCAAGGGATTCTCAGGTGTCTTCTCCAGCACCACACTTAGAAGGCATCAACTTTTTGATGTTTTGCCCTCTTTATGGTCCAGCTTTCACAACCGTACATGACCACTGGGAACCCCATAGCCTTGAATAGGTGGACCTTTGTTGGAAGAGTAAGGTCTCTGCGCTCAACACACTGGCTAGGTTTGTCACCTCTACCCTACCTCTATGCCATCTCTAAGTTTCATACAGCATGGTGTTAAGCCCTCCTTTTCCTTATATACTGCTACCTTATATGAGTTCATCTATCTTTCCCCAATGGTTTCCAATAGCATCTGCAGGCTCTCAAATTTGTAGTTCCTTCTCCCTGTAATTCTCTGAGCTCTAGACTCATACATCCAACTGCCATCTTGACTCCTCCATTTGGCTACCTCACAGGCATCTCAGATTAACATGTCCCAAGCTGAACATTTCATTTTCTTTTTCCAATTATCTGTTGATGGACATTTAGGTGCCTTCTGTGTCTTGGCTTTTGTAAGCAGTGCTGCAGTGAACATTTGGGGGCATGTGTCCTTTTGAACCATGTTTTTCTCTGTACACATGCCCAGAAGTGGTATTGCAGGATCATATGGCAGCTCTGCTTCTAGTTTTTAAGGAACCTCCACACAGTTCTTCACAGCGGCTGCACCAATCTACATTCCCACCAGCACTGTGGGAAGGTTCTTTTTTCTCCAAACCCTCTCTAGAATTTGGTATTTGTAGACTTTCTGATGATGGCCATTCTGTTGGTGTAAGGTGATACCTTGTAGTTTTGTTTTACATTTCTCCAATAATTAGCAACGTTGAGCATCTTTTCATGTGCCTTTTGACCATCTAAGAAAGACCATGTGGTATATTTATACAGCGGATTATCACTCAGTTGTAAAAAGAATGAAATAATGCCATTTGCAGCAACATGCATGGATCCAGAGATTCCTCATACTAAGTGAAGTGAGTCAGACAGAGAAAGACAAATATCATATAATACCACTTACATGTGAAATCTAAAAAAAGTGATACAACGAACTTGTATACATAACATAGATAGACCCATGGACAGAGAAAGCAAAGTGGAAAGATGTGGGGAGGGATAAATTAGGAAGTTGGGATTAAGATGTATACACAACTATACATAAAATAGAAAACAAGGGCCTACTGTATAGCATAGGGAACTATATTCAATATTTTGTAATAACCTATAAGGGAAAATAATCTGAAAAAAATATGTATAACTGAATCACTTTGCTATACATTGAAACTAACACAACATTGTAAATCAATTATACTTTAATTTAAAAAAAGAAAAAATTCCCCAAACCAAAACTGAATGTTCCATTCCCCACCCTCCTAGACCTATTCATCTGCTTTCTTCCTGATCCTGATAAATGGTGTCACCATCCACCAATTTGTTGCAACTAGAATGACCCTTGATTTCTTGCTTTGAGTCATTCTTCCTGCCCCTCCTCTGCCAACAGGTCCTATTTATTAGAACTAAAACTGTCTTGAATGTGTCTCCCCACTGTACTGCCAGCACTCTCTGTAAAAGCCCCTAGGAGCAACCCCTTGAACAGGGACAATATTCTCCAACTGCTCTCTGCTTTTCAAATAATTCTTCAGGCCCCAGCCAATGATCTTTTGAAATTTTCACTTAACTTAGGCCTCTCCTCTTTCAAAAACCTTTAAATGGCTTTTCTTTGTATTTAACAGCAGCGGCAGCAGCAACATAAAAGTCAGACCTTTAAATGGCCTAAAGCCCTGTATGCTATGGGTCCTCCCATCATTTTCCTGTTCTTTCCTTCCTGTTGTTATCTCCCCTTAAATATCCTTCCCCCTGCTCTCTGAATGGTCTTCCTTTCAGTGTTTTGGCTTCACTTTAAACATCATGGCCTTAGCAACATCATTTCTTACTGTTCTGTTTACTTTAGAATTCTGCTCTTCTTTTTCTAATTCAGCATCTTACTTCATTTCCTTCTTTGCACATTTTGTTTTTTGTAATGATTAGTTTGCTTGTCATCCATCTGCCCCATAGACCATAAGTTTCATGAAGGCGAGTTCTGGCTGTTGGGCAGCAACTTGGGGCATCTTTGTTGAACAAATGAATGAATGACAATAGTGTATTCTATTCTTAAACAATGTCAGAATGAATGACAATAGTGTATTCTATTCTTAAATAATGCCGTCTCTTTCATATACTTTATCCCTTCAGTTCCTTGAAGACTGGCTCCTTCTTCCTCATCCCAAACAAGGCTTCTTTCCCCCAGGATAACATATTCTCCAGCTTTCCCTTTCTCACATGATTTTAATGTTACTTCATCACTTTTGTTATTCATTTGACAAATCTATTCAATAAAATAACAAATATTAGTTGGGCAGACTTCAGCTCTGTTTTGTCAGGTTCTTATTAATACGTGTTCTCCTTCTACCAATGGGTTTCCCTGATGGTTCAGTGGTAAGGAATCCGCCTGCAGTGCAGGA
Organism: Neotragus pygmaeus; assembly: GCA_006410875.1. NCBI lineage: Eukaryota > Metazoa > Chordata > Mammalia > Artiodactyla > Bovidae > Neotragus > Neotragus pygmaeus. The sequence goes on along the minus strand of SJYV01038432.1, from coordinate 56,873 downwards.
GCTGCAGGAGACTTGGGTTCGATCCCTGGGTCTGGAATATCCCTTGGAGGAGGGCATGACAACCCACTACAGTATTGTTGCCTGGAGAATCCCATGGACAGAGAAGCCTGGCAGGCTACAGTCCATGGGGTTGCAAAGAGTCAGACATGACTGAAGCAACTTAACATGCACGCATACACACTTACATCAATAAATGAGTATATCCGATGTTGACTGACTAGCCCAGCTTAGAGTTGAGCAGGACCGTCATCTCACTCATTTCAGAGTCCATACTTCTCTTGGTTCATCCCAAGTGGGAGTTTCAAGAAGTCTAGAAGGGAAGGTGGCATCNNTATATACCTGGTTTTATTTTTAAAAGAACATTCATGCCTATAAAGTTATTTACTCTTAAAAATTAAAATTCAATAGCTTGGGAGAATAAAATGGCAGAGGAGTAGATGGACATAGAGTACACTTCTCTCCAGGGATACATCAAGAATACACCTTCAGGCACAGAAGAGCATGCAGAACACCAGCTGAGAGTGAATAGGAGTACCTGACCAGCGGAAAAGAATATATAGAACCATGCAAAACTCGGTAGGATGAAGGAACTAGGGGGGAAAACAGGAGTGTTAGTAGGACTGGACCTACCCTCAGCTGGCAGGATAACTGAAGCAGGGATACAATCCACACAATAAGGCAACTGTCTGAGTAAGAGGAGAAACATTTAAGGCTAAGAGTGAGACAGCTGATCTGTGGGAGCCTAAATGGAATGAGATCAGACAGTCCTTGCCACAGGCACACATACCTTGGACCCTGGAGTTTAGGGATTATGGAGCAATCCCAGGGCGGGGCTGCTGTTAGCTGTGGTGAGGGGATCAAGGGGATGTGAGGGAGGAGACTGTGGTAGAAAATGATGGTGGAGGAAAGTCAGGCAGCCATGGAAGCAAGGCAATATTGCTGAGTCACATGTAGGAGTGGAACCATAACCATAGCCTCTCTCTCCCCACATGCCATCATCAGCAGCTGAAAATAGAGAGGCAGCCCATCAAAGGCCTGATGCACTGAACACAGTATAGACTCCACTCAGGGTGCTCCTTTCAGTGACTGATACTCCAAGGTACAGAGTAGAACCCCATTCAAGGTTCCCCTTTAAGTGCCTGACATGCCAATCTACAGAGTAGAACTCCAGCTAAGTGGACCCCTCTATGTGCCTGACATGCTGAAAAACAGAGAAGGACCCCAGGTAAGGGAGTGCTCTGAATGGGTGGAGCTATGGGGAAAGACTGGCCAAAGAGGACTTCTGATCGCAAGCTACAAGAGTCTGGAGAAATGATTCTGATAGGGCCATAACTGGAGAAGGCAATGGCAACCTACTCCAGTACTCTTGTCTGGAAAATCCCATGGACAGAGGAGCCTAGTAGGCTTCAGTCCATGGGGTCACGAAGAGTCGAACATGACCAAGTGACTTAACTTTCATATACTGGAGAAGGAAATGGCAACCAACTCCAGTGTTCTTGCCTGGGGAATTTCAGGGATGGGAGAACCTGGTGGACTGCCATCTATGGGGTTGCGCAAAGTTGGACATGACTAAAGTGATTTAGCAGCAGCAGCAGCAGCAGCAAGGCCATAACTCTTGTGGCAGAGCAGTCCATGTCCTTGCAAACATGGCACCACGAGGGTCCCCGCAATTCAAGCAGCTGTGCCACCTTCACGCTTACCTCTCACTGGGGCTGAGCAGCCACAGGCAAAAAAGTCTTATATATATGCAAGCAGAATCACTTCGGTAGTGTCCAATTCTTTGCAACCCTGTAGACTATGATCTGCCAGGCTTCTTTGTCAGAAAGGGGTTTCTCCAGGCAAGAATAGTGGAGCGTATTAGCCAATTTCCCGCTTCCCTAGCTGCCAACTCCCCTGAGTACCTCGTGCTACCAGAACCCCTGCGACCCAAGCAATCGCACCATCACCACACGGGGCCCTCTCAGGGGAAATCCCAAGCCCTCCAGGGCAGCCTCAAGAGCTAAACTCCATTGGACAGCTCACATGTAGAGGTGTAAGAAAACCACAATTGAAATCCAGGGTCATTGTGCTAAGGAAGAAAACTCAAAACCTTCACGCCAGCTGTACAAGTTGCAGATTAAATCCACAAGATCAACCATACAGACTCTGTGTCTATGGAATATATAAAAGGCCATTGAGAGAGTCCACAAAGGAAAACACACTTTCAACAACATATTAAAAGCTCATGCAAAATGATCAAGTTGAGTTTATTCCAGTGATGCAAGGGTTGTTCAATATACACAAATCAAACAATGTGATATACCACATTAACAAATTAAAAGATAAAAAGCATATGATAGTCCCAATATATGCACAAAAAGCCTTTGACAAAATTCAGCACCCATTTATGATTAAAACTCTTCAAAAAATGGCATAGAAGGAACCTACCTCATCAGAGTAAAGGCCATATATAAGCCTACAGCAAACAATATTTTCAACAGTGAAAAACTGAAAGCATTCCCACTAAGATCAGGAACAAGACAAAAGTGTCCACTTTTGCCACTACTATTCAACATAGTTCTGGAAGTCCTAGCTACAGCAATCAGAGAAGAAAGAGAAATAAAATGAATCCAGATGGGAAAAGAAAAAGTAAAGCTATCACTGGGTGCAGATGACATGATACGGTACATAGAAAACCATAAAGATAGTATGAGAAAATTACTAGAGCTAATCAATCAGTGAATTTAGCAAAACTGCAGGATACAAAATCAATACACAGAAATCACTTGCATTCCTATATACTAACAATAAAAAATCATAAAGAGAAATTAAGGAATCAAT
>SJYV01038432.1:18710-37448 GCA_006410875.1 Neotragus pygmaeus | reverse complement strand
CCATCTCTTTCAGAATTTTCAACAGTTTCTTGTGATCCACACAGTCAGAGGCTTTGGCATAGTCAATAAAGCAGAAATAGATGTTTTTCTGGAACTCTCTTGCTTTGTCCATGATCCAGCAGATGTTGGCAATTTGATCTCTGGTTCCTCTGCCTTTTCTAAAACCAGCTTGAACATCAGGAAGTTCACGGTTCATGTATTGCTGAAGCTTGGCTTGGAGAATTTTGAGCATTACTTTACTAGCATGTGAGATGAGTGCAACTGTGCGGTAGTTTGAGCATTCTTTGGTATTGCCTTTCTTTGGGATTGGAATGAAAACTGGCCTAGGAAGCATCAATACAAGCAAAGTTAATGGAGATGATGGAATTCCAGCTGAGGTATTTCAAATCCTAAAAGATGATGCTGTTAAAGTCCTGTGGTCAATATGTCAGCAAATTTGGAAAACACATCAGTGGCCACAGGACTGGAAAAATCAGTTCTAATTCTAATCCCAATAAACGGCAATGCCTAAGAATATGCAAACTACCATATGGTTACACTGATTTCACATGCTAGTAAGGTTATCAAAATAAGCTTAAAAGCCTTCAAGCTAGGCTCCAGTAGTATGTGAACCAAGAACTTCCAGATGTACAAGTTGGGTTTAGAAAAAGCAGAGAAATCAGAGATCAAATTGCCAAAATTTGCCGAATTCTAGAGAAAGCAAGGGAATTCCAGAAATATCTACTTTTGTTTCATTGACTATGCTAAATCTTTTGACTGTGTGGACTGCAACAAAATGTGGAAAATTCTCAAAGCTATGGGAATACCAGACTACCTTACCTGTCTCCTGAGAAACCTGTATACTGGTCAAGAAGCAACAGTTAGTACCAGACATGGAATAACTGACTGGTTCAAAATTAAGAAAGGAGTATGACGAGGCTGGATATTGTCACCCTGCTTATTTAACTTCTATGCAGAGTATATCATGTGAAATGCTGACCTGGATGAATCAAAAACTGCAATCAAGATTACTGAGAGAAATATTAATAGCCTCAGATATGCAGATGATACCCCTCTAATGGCAGAAAGTGAAGAGGAACTAAAGAACCTCTTGATCAGGGTGAAAGAAGAAAGTGAAAAAGCTGGCTTATAATCAACTCTCAATAAAACTAAGATCATGGCATTGGGTTGCATCACTTCATGGCAAATAGGAGGTTAAAAGGTGGAAGCGGTGACAGATTTTATTTTCTTGGGCTGTAAAATCACTGCAGATGGTAACTGAAGCCGTGAAAATAAAAGACACTTGCTCCTTGGAGGGAAAGTTATGACAAACCTATATAGCATATTAAAAAGTAGAGACATCATTTTTCTGACAAAGGTCTGAATAGTCAAAGCTATGGTTTTTCCAGTAGTCCTGTACTGATGTGAGAGTTGGACCATAAAGAACCCTGAGCACTGAAGAACTGATGCTTTCGAGCTATGGTGCTGGAGAAGACTCTTGAGAGTTCCTTTGACTGCAAGGAGATCAAACTAGTCAATCTTAAAGGAAATCGGTCCTGAATATTTGTTGGAAGGACTGATTCTGAAGCTCCAATACTTTGGCCACCTGATGCGAAGCTGACTCACTGGAAGAGATCCTGATGCTGGCAAAGACTGAAGGCAAAAGGAGAAGGGGGCAGCAGAGGATGAGATGTTATGTTAGATAACATCACCGACTCCATGGACCTGAATTTGAGTAAACTCTAGGAGATAGTAGGGACAGGGGAGTCTGGTGTGCTGTAGTCCATGGAGCTGCAAAGAGTCAGATGTGAGTTAATGACTGAGCAAAAGCAACAACAAATTTATTAAACATTTTTATTTTATTTTATTATTGGACTATAATTGCTTTACAATGTTGTGCTGGTTTCTGCTGTACAACAAAGTGAATCAGTTATATGTATAACTATACTCCCTCCCTTTTTCACCTTCCTCCCACCCCTCTAGGTCATCACAGAGTACCACAGGGTGCTGAGCTCCCTGGGTTACACAGCAGCTTCCCACTAGCCCACTATTCTACACATGGGAGTGTATAGAGGTCAATGCTACTCTTTAAATTAATCTCACCTTCTCTGTTCCCCTCTGCATCTGCCTGTGCGTTCTCTACGTCTGCATTCCTGCCCTGCAGATACGTTCATCAGTACCCTTTTTCTAGATCCCACATATATGCCCTCTTTTAAAGCTGACTTTGGGATCCTTTAATTCATAGGTTCATCACCCTCAGGTGCTCAAGACCCAGTGAATGGGGCTCACAGCTCCTAGGACATTTGCAGACTCTTTCCAGGTGACACCAGCTTAGGGATGAATCAAAAGTGATGACCTGGACCCACATCTTGAGAACCCCAAAGTCTTCTAAGCAGTAGTTTTTAGCTTAGCTGCACATTTAAAAGAAAATCCAGAATTTAGGCCCCCAACCTCAGAGATTTGTGTTTAAATGGTTTGGGGTGAGGCTTGGAGTGGTTATTTTTTTAAAAAAATTCTCCTTAAATGATTTTATTTACAACTAGGGCAAAGAACCAATATTCTTGGCTATCTTGCCAATTTGGTATGGACCTATTTTATCTTTAAATGCAGGCTCTGTAGAGTCATGGCCAAACAGGTGAGGACCTTGCTCTATTTTTAATTTAAGCCACAGTTATTGTATTCTGTGGGCTTCCCATGACTTGTCTCAGTAGTAAAGAATCTGCCTGCCAATGCAGGAGACACAGGAGACACGGGTTCGATCTCTGGGTCAGGAAGATCCCCTGGAGAAGAGAATGGCAGCCCACTCCAGTATTCTTGCCAGGTTAATCCCATGGACAAAGGAGCTTGGCAGGCTACAGTCCATAGGGTCACAGAGGAGCTTGGCATGCTACAGTCTATAGGGTCACAAAGAGTCAGATATGACTGAAGCGACTGAGAGCACACCGATTGTATTCTGAAGATGCTTAAGAAAGAATCATCCCTGGGAATTAGAGATTTATGATATAACTTCCCTGTAATGAGGCTGAGGTGGATAAGGCAAGCTGAATCACTCAAAAGTCTTCTGAAGTACCTGATTGAATGGAACAAGCTGGCATGCCTCTGGAGTGAGTAGAATTACGCCTCTTGAACCTGTCAGAAGTCCTTGAAATAAAGCCGTGGATAAAAGGGACTAGTGGCTTTAATTTATTTAGTCTTTCCAGAAGTGTTTGACAAAGTTCTTCACGAGAAGGGAATTCAGTAACAGGGGAGGAAAACTGTAAAACCGTGGGGGATTAGGGCTGATAAGGAGCCAGGATGCCTGGGTCAGGAACAAATGGGCATTTTTCACTGTAGCCGGCTTTAGTGGGGACCTGCACAAGGATCTGATCAACAAACTGATTTTTAAGATTGTTTTATTTTTATTACCTAATTTTAAAGCCTTGAGAGACAAGGCTTCTCAAGCAAAGGGGTTAACGACCAGCTCTCTGCCCTCCTCCTTGCCCATGACAGTTTGTCTCGGACAGGGTGGCAAGGTTGAGAGGCTGTCCATCTGAATTTGACCCCAGATCTTGACTCATACTCTGGAAACGTAAGCTCTTCTAGAGTGTTGTAAAGAAAATGAGTCATGGGTAGTCCAGAGACTGTTTGGAAAGACTGATGGGATGTGGTAATCCACTCAATCAAAGGCAGACAGGGCAAGACCTGTAAGCAAAAGAGCTGCTTGGAGTCTCTCCTCCCATATCTAGGGTCTGTTGTATCAGCCAGAGACCTTGTGTTGCTCAGTTAACCTAGGTCGCCAAGGTCTCAGGTCCTCTGGAAAGTTTTGCTTCATCAGCATCTACATCTGCTTCTTGTAATCTTAGCACTGTTCTCTCTCTTTGGTAAACTACTCATTATCCACTCAATCCAAGGAGCTCAATTGGGAGGTGTGAACTCACCCGCCTTCTCAGCATCTTTAGCGCCAAGGTGGGCATGTCCCCTCGGCCTGGCCAGCATGTTCTATCGCTTCAACCCCAGTGTCTTGTGTCGGGCTGGTCACCCTGGCCAAGATGGTGCATGGGTGCATGCCAAGTCGCTTCAGTAATGTCTGACTCTTTGCGGCCCTATGGGCCATAGCCCATCAGGTTTCTCTGTCCATGAGATGCTTCAGGCAAGAATACTGGAGAGGGTTGCCCTGCCTTTCTCCGGGGGACCTTTCTGACCCAGGGATCGAACCTGTGTCTCCTATGGCTCCTGCATTGCAGGCAGACTCTTTACTGTTGAACCACTGAGGTCTAGAGAATCCCAAATTAGGCATTTTGTTGGAGCTATTGAGAAAGGGGCTCCCTCTGTCCATTTTGTTGAGCTGGGGACTAGGGTAGAAGCAGAAGAGGGTAGCTTCTTCAGACAAGGAAACAAATTGGAAGAAAACAAAGCTAAGAGGTGGAGCATGACTTTTCGACAACATCTTTGGAGAATCTGGGTTGAGGCATATTTACCAGATACACCCACTGGGCTTTTCTATGAGTCAACAGATTGTATTTCCTTAAGCTTCTTAATGTTGTGTTTCTGCCACTCACAGCATCCTTTAATAAGAGATCCTTAGCGAATACTTTCGGAGAAAGCAATGGCACCCCACTCTAGTACTCTTGCCTGGAAAATCCCGTGGATGGTGGAGGCTGGTGGGCTGTAGTCCATGGGGTTGCTAAGAGTTGGGCACGACTGTGCGACTTCACTTTCATTTTTCACTTTCATGCATTGGAGAAGGAAATGGCAGCCCACTCCAGTGTTCTTGCCTGGAGAATCCCAGGGACAGAGGAGCCTAGTGGGCTGCCGTCTATGGGGTCGCACAGAGTCGGACACGACTAAAGCGACTTAACAGCAGCAGCAGCGAATATTTTCTTGCATACCTTCATGGCCTAGCCCATTAAACCTAGTCTTTTCTGTGTCCTTAGGGACAGGCTCATCTGAGAAGTGAATCTGTGTTGATGAGCCAACCAGAGGGTGGTCTCAGGTAAAAGATTTACAGAGTTTAAAAATTTCATTTTATTGAAGTGTAGTTGATTTACAATGTTATGTTCATTTCTTCTGTACAGCAAAGTCCTTCAGTTATATGTATATATACATTCTTTTCTATTCTTTTACATTATGGTTTATCACAGGATATTGAATATAGTTCCTTGTGTTATCCAGTAAGACCTTGCTGTTTATCCATCCTATATATAATAGCTTGCATCTGCTAATCTCAAAGTCCCAATTCATCCCTTCCCCCACCACTCTCCCACTTGGCAACCACGAGTCTATACTTTATGTCTGTGAGTCTGTCTTGTAGATAAGCTAGTGTCATATTTTAGATATTAAGTGATATCATGTGGTATTTATCTTTCTCTTTCTGTCTTACTTCATTCAGTGTGATAATCTCCAGGTCCATACATGCTGCTGCAAATGGCATTATTTCATTCTTTTTTATGGCTGAGTAATATTCATTATATATATTGATATAATCATATATACCACAGCTTCTTTATCCATTAACCTGTTGATGGACCTTTAGGGGGTTTCTATGCCTTGGCTACTGTAATCAGTGCCGCAGTGAGCATCAGGGTGCATGTATCTTTTTGAGTTCCAGTTTTGTCTGGATATCTGCCCGGGAGTGGCATTACTGGAAGATATGGTAGCTCTAGCTTTAGTTTTTCGAGGGACTGCCATACTGTGTTCCCTAGTGGCTGCACCAGCGTACATTCCCACCACAGTGTTTCCATTTGGCATAATATTTCTGGAGCCAGAAGCTGTTCTTTCCAGTAAACAACAAGGTGATTGTGAAGAACGCCGGGGAGGAGGAGGGCATCGGGAATGAATTATCACTGAACATCTTCTGTGTCAGGTGTTAACACATGTTACCTCATTCTTACACAAAGTGTCTGCATGTGATTATCCTTGTTTCACAACTCAGAAAATAATACCACTAACAAATAGCTCCTATGTATGGAGTGTTATATTCCCATGTTAGCTATACTTCTACTTTATTCATTACAATCACAATAACTTGCAAGGTCGAGATTACAACCTATATATTATACATGATGAAGCCAACATTTAGAAAGGTTACATTCACCTTCATGCAGCTAGAAAGAGGGAAAAATCTATATCTAGACAGACCCAGTTTGGAAGCCAAGCTCGATAGAAGCAGGTCTTCATCATAGGCTTGTGAAGATACTGGGGAGATATTTTGGGCTATGGAGGTCCTCTCAGCATGGCTGACATCAAAAAGTAAGTCACAGTCAACAAGAATAGATCAAATGTTGTGTTGACCTGAGCTCAAGCCCTGGCATAGTGGCCAGCAGCTTAAGTTGGGACCTCTGGTCAGGTTACTTGCTTAACAAGATTGAAAGGAGTTTTCTCACTATGGTGACCTGAATGGGAAGGAAGTCCAAAAGGAAAGGGATATATATAATAGCTGATTCATTTTGCTGTACAGCAGAAACTAACACAGAATTGTAAAGAAACTATATTTCAATGAAAGTTAATTTAAAAAAGATTTAAAGGCATCTTTACTTGTAACTTTGTAAAAGTTATGAGAAGGAATAATTAAGAATACAGTTNGGGATATATATATATATATATATATATATATATATATATAGCTGATTCATTTTTCTGTACAGCAGAAACTAACACAGCATTGTAAAGAAACTATATTTCAATGAAAGTTAATTTAAAAAAGATCTAAAGGCATCTTTACTTGTAACTTTGTAAAAGTTATGAGAAGGAATAATTAAGAATAAAATACAGTGTAGAGCACAGCTTTTCATCCAGCCTATATATTGTAAAATAAACCCACACAGACCTTGAACATACTGGATGCTCTTTAATTTGAGCATGTAGGGGCTTCCCTGGTGGCTCAGAGGTTAAAGTGTCTGCCTTCAATGCGGGAGACCTGGGTTCGATCCCTGGCTTGGGAAGATCCCCGAGTCGGGAAGACCCCCTGGAGAAGAAAATGGTAACCCACTTCAATATTCTTGCCTGGAGAATCCCATGGATGGAGAAGCCTGGTNAAAACAGATGTCCGGGAAAAGTCAATATAGCAGTTTATCTCCCCAAAACTCACCCCATCTCACTCAGCACCAGAGGGTGAAGTGCTTCCAGCTGGATGTTTTATTCACTTTTGCCGTAAATATTTCATGGGCCCGTCCGCCCCAGAGACTCCAGAGGAAATGTGCGGCGTGTCCTCGTCAGCCTCCTGGACCTCCTTTCAGAGAAGGACACGGCCACTTCCACTCAAATCAGAGTGATCCGTCCTGTCAAGCAGAAGCTGGCTGTCAGGATTCTGTGTTTTTAAGCATTGTCTGAAAATGAAATTTAGCAAGCACTCTCGCAACAGGAAGAGGACGCAGAGGCTCAAGCCATCTGAGGGCACAGCTGGAGTGCTGGTTCCCACTGCTCGGCGTGCAGGATCCGGCGCGTTCAAGGCGTGTCCAAGGCAGGCGGCGCATGCTTCTCAGGTCTGCAGCACAGACCCCAGCTACCGCCTGTCTGGCCCAGCCAGCCATGGGCAGGAGGGGGCTGGTTTCCCCATATTGGGGCTTGCTGGCCCCACAGCTGCATATGTGTCCAAAAGTATGGGGGCACCCTGTCCCTGCGGACCTTGGGGACATCTGCCCAGGTGGGCTGAAGTGCCCAAGCTCTGTGTCAAAGGGGAAAGCTGTGGACCCCTCTGTGTGCCTCAGGAGGGAACAGTGGGATATGGGTCTGACGCCCCTCCATGCCATCCACCTCTGCCCAGGAGTTCCTGCAGCTCCCTCCAGTAGCTGATCAGATCCTTATGCTGCCCCACAGCTCGGCCGGGAGGGGCCAGAGCAGACACAGGTCAGTCCACACGCAGGGCCGCCCTGCATACACGCAGACATGAGCGTGCACACAGGTTCACATGTACACACAGACACGGATGAAAGGGAGTGCTTCAGTCAGAAGGAAGAGGACCCCAGAGGGAAACTTGGGGATCAGGGAAGGAATGAAGAGTGAGAGATAGGGTAATTAAATAAATAGAAGCTAATATTACGAACAGTAATAATAAGTTCCAGAGTATAGATTGCAAGTGGTGTTAAAGATGAACAATATGCAGAGGGCAGGAAGGCAAGCTGGATCCCAGCATGGTCGGCCATGAGGTGACGGGGCAATGAATGCTAGGCTTTAACAACCAGAGACTGGCCAGGCAACAGAGGATAAGTATGGAATAAGAAAGAACCAATGAAGAAACAGGAACTGATGGGAAAAAAAAAATACAAATGTAGCATGGTGGATCTGAACCTAAATAATTAAGCCAAGTGTGAAAGAGCCATATATTTCAGCTACAAGCTAAGGCTTGTCAGACTAGATTTGGTGGGAGACACGCCCTAAATATAAGGGTGGGAGAAGAGAGGTGTGGAAGGAGAGACTAGGCACGGGGACCCTAGAGAAAGCTGGGGGTGCATGTGACAACTCTCGTGTATGCGTGTAAGGACATGCAGGCGAGGGCCCTGCTGGAGATGCGGGTACCCAAGCAGAGGATGGGCAGCCGTGGCAGGAGCGGCTCCAAGCCCCGCCGGGGGTTGGGGAGATTGAGAAACAGTCTCAACAAGCAGGAAGAAGAGCTGCAGTGCTCCAGGCAGGAGTGATTCAGCTGCACCAGGACTTTGAAAACGTCTCCCTTCGTGGCAAATGGCACAAGCGCCAGTGTGGCTTGACTCAAAGAGTGGTTTCCTTGATGCACAAAAAACTGCCCCATGGTGTGGCAGCAGCCAGACCACATGATGCGCCTGGCACAGCCCTGCACACCGGTGGCCCCATAGGCAGGTTTCCTGCCGTGAAGTCACCCCTGCGCTCAGGACCACCACATCCGATAGCGGCTGTTGGTTTTTAATCCATTGTCAGATTCACACTGCTACTTTTAAAATCGTAAGCTTTCCCCCTCTTCTTCACAAGTAAGATTGCTAATGATTATTTTTTTTGCTAGTGAGCTTATCCCACATATGGTAACCACCCCGCCCCCCACTCCACCCAAATCTCTACTGGACTTTGTTTACCGCCACTGTGTCAAGGCTGGTGTGAACATGGAAGACAAGGTACATGGCTTCCTTTTTCTTACTATTTCAAGCAGCATGGTAATGAGCATCCCTGTGCACCCACATGTGTGTATGTTTGTGTGCGCATGTGTGTGCATGTGTGCCTGTTTCTGTGTGCATGCGTGTGTGTGCATGCTTTTGTGCATGCATGCGTGTGTGTGTATGTACACGTGTGCAAGTATTTCTTCAGAACAAATACTGAAAGCAGCAAGCACAGCTGTGGGATGAAAGGGCCCGCCTGGGGGCTTCCCGCACAGATCTGTGGAGGTTGGGAGCAGAGGGGAGGACCTGAGCTTCTCAAAGCTGAGCAGCGAGGAGAATACCCCCAGAAGGGAGCAGGACTGAAAGTGCAGGGACCGGGTGACCATGGGGAGTGGAGGACTCGCCAGCAGGTGGGGGCTGACCCAGGAGGAGCGCCCAGTCTCTCACCACCACTCAGGTGACAACCAAATGGGACCAGAAACCTGGGCGTGGAAGTGGGTCTGCAGTGTCCTGACCACTGGGAGACACCAAGGAGAGGAATGGATAGCGAGAGACCCAAGGAGGCAGAGAGGACGCCTCCCCAAGTGGCGATCTGTCACTGGTGTAAATACTGGAGGCGGATCAGGGCCTCCTCCCAGGCAGCAGCTGACCCCTCCCCTCTCCTGGACACACTTTCTTCTAGATCCTCCTGTCCTGCGGTGGGCTCAGGGCTCAGCCTTGGCCCCTTCTCACCTCTGGCTCCTGGGCCATCAGCCCTGCAGCTCCAGCCACACTGTGTCCCCCACCCAGTGGACACTGGGACTCCCTGAGCCCCGAGTTCCAGCCCCTACAGCCCATCTGTCCAGCAGAGCCGTTTCTCTCATATCCAGAACCTCATCCGACAGCCTGCCCACTTTCCATCTTCCAAGCTTCTCCACATCCCACCCTTCCTCCGACCCTCCCTGACATCCTCCCTGTACTCCCAGGCCAAGCCCCCATCAGTGATTCTGGATTACTCCCAGAGCCTCTTAAATGCCCCCAAGCCCCTACCCTCACCCTACAGTCTGCCTTTAATGCAATTACAGAAAGACCCTTCTGAGAACTTGACTCAGCTGATCCCCGCTATGCCCAGCTCCCCAAGTTTTCCCAGTTCTCAGAGTCCATCCTGGCATCCTCTCCAAGGCCACAGGCCCCAACGTGAGGCCTGGGTGCCCTCACCAGCCATGCTGGCCCTGCCAGGCCCACGACCATCGCTCACACCTCCTCCTGCCAAGCGAGACCTTCCCCAGCTCCACCGTGGCGGTCCAGCAGCCTCCCTCCAACAGAGCTCCCAGCAAGCCCATTGTCTTCTCTAGCTGGTATGCAGCACCCCCACCCAGGGCAGAGCTCTGGCAACTTCTTCATCGTTGCCCCAGCACGTGGAGCCTCCACCCTGAGAGCAAGTGCTCAGGCAGGTTGTGGGATGGACTGGACCCAGCCTGCCTGCTGGATACGCCCCAGGACTTGTCCCTCCCTTCCCTGCCTTTATCCATGACCCTGACTCTGACCTTGATCCTGACCCTGACCTTGACCCTGCCCACCCCCCGACTCTGCCCTATACGTGACCCTGACCCTGACCCTGCCCCAGTCCATGACCCTGAACTTGACACTGACCTTGACTTCACCCCTGCCAAGCTGCAGCTCAGGGAGCAGATTCCCACCACCCTTGTCCTCAGCTGCCCCCTCACCTGGAGGAGATGCACTCACCTTTCTGGTGGCTTCTGTGAATGACATGTTCCCAACGTAGTGCCAGCTATGGGCAGCCAGGTGGGTTCCTTGCTGCTCCTGGCAGGGAGTGGGGGGCCATCGGGAGTGGGATCAGCAGCCAGGGCAGAGAGGGGGAGCAGCATCACAGAGACAGGCCTGTGCCAAGGATGAGCACCCCAGGTCTCCCCACGGAACCCTCGGTGAAGGTCCCAGGCTTTGAGCTACAGGAGAGGGCAGGGCCTGGGGCTGAAAGGGTTGGCTGTCCAACCCCAGCAGGTGGCCCAGTGATGAGCGGGCAGGAGACCCCACGTTGTGGACAGGGCAGCTCTGGGCCCATCCCTCACACCTGGACCCCCACCTGCAGCCCCGCCATGGGTGCTTTTCTGCCTCCACTGCCCCGGCCTGAGCCTTCCTCTGAGAGGCAGTGGTGCTGAGGCCCAGCCTTCCCACACACCCCACGTGGCTTCCACAGTCAGATAGAGCAGAGAGCCTTCTGCAGCCCCGTCTGGCCACCCAGGCCACACTGGGGTATGAATATTTGATCAGGCTGTGCAGAAGTGCCAGGCTGTATTTGCAAACATGGGTGACAGGCAGAAAGAGAGAGGTAAAGCTTTATCTCTGCAGAAACCACTGTCGGCTCTGCTGAAAGGGCCAGGGGCAGGAGACCTGGGGGCTGCAGTCTCTGGAGGTCAGGGAAGGCCCCGTCAGAATGGGGCAGGCAGCGGGGAGGTCAGTGTCTCCACCCCCAGCAGGGTGCTCTGCATAGCCTATCCCTCCCAGGTGGACACGGTCACTCTGTGCAGGCGCTGGCAGTGTGGCCAGACTCTGTCAGCTCTGAACCACAGTGCATGGAGCCCCGAGGCCCTGAAGTGGTTGTGGTTGGGTGTCCTGCTCCTCCATGGCCTGCCAGGCCCACCCCATGGAGCAGGGCTGCAAAGACATGAGCTTCAGAAAGGCCCAGGTGACCAGGATTGGCTGTCCAGCCTCAGGAGCCCTGCTGTCCCCATCTGTGAAATGGGCAGATGGCACTTGTGGACAGTTGCAAACAGGGGTGACAGGAAAAAGTTGCACAGAGTTGCAGAGGCTGCTCCTTCTCCAGGGCTCGTCTCTCTCCATCTCCAATACAGGAAAGAGGGGAAGGCGCAAGGCCATTTCCCAGGAGAGAGGGTCTGCTTATCGAGCTGAAGACACCCTTTCCATTCAGAGCACCCAGATGTCTTGGAAACATACTCCACGATGACTCTAGAGCATGGCCAGGCTGCCAGGAGCAAGGGAAGCCATGCAGATCCAGAAGCAACTTGGTGAGTGTGTGCTCAGGTCAGAGGGCCCTTGTGACCTGGAGCCTAGATTGCAGAAAGCCCTAGTGGGGGAGAGAGGCCTGCAGCATGGGCAAGGATGGGAGTCTAGACGGAGGCCCTCACGCAGTACCAGGTGTCCCAGAGAACCACGCACTCAAAGGAAAATCTTACCCCTAGAAGGATCTGGATGGAGCAGGGAAAAACAGTGAGAAGAAGGGAAGGAAAGACAGAGGTTGCTCTGAGAAACCTCACGATGACTCACGTGGGTCCTCCAGTGGTCACACTACCTCTAGGCAAACAGAGAACCCCAGAAAGAGTGTAGTGTAGCATGGTCCCAGGTTGGGGGTGACTTGCTTGAAAGAATAAAAGAAAGTATTAGAAGTAGATGCACAAGAGATGATCAACACTGAGGAGGCAGATATGGGAAAAATTCTAGAAATAAAAAAGTGATAAATGAAATGGAAAACTCAGTGGATAGATTAAGCAGCAAATTAGATACAGTTGTGTATAAAATTAGTGAACTGGAGGCTGAGCTAGGAGAAGTCATCCAGAATGCAGCATGGAAAAAGGAAGAGAGGAAACAATCCCTGGTTAGTGGTCAGCACTATACATGGAGCCCATGGCTGCATGTGGCCTGTCTGGGCTCCAGAAGAAGGAAGCAGGGGTAAACAGGGCTAAGGGATAGTCAAGAGATGAGCGAAGAAGATGCCGTTCATTAGAGTCTAACATTTTAAGGGGTCTAAGCAGGCTAAAGATGGAGAGAGGTAAATATGCCTGGATGCACACTGCATCCAACATAAAGATACCTGGATACACTGTGCTGAAACTGGAAAGTTTCAGACAGTATGAGGAAAGACTCAATGGACATGAACTTGGGCAAATTCCGGGAGACGGTGAGGGACAGGGAGGCCTGGCGTGCTGCAGTCCATGGGGTCGCAGAGAGTCGAATGTGACAGTGACTGAACGACAACAACAACAACAGAATGAGAGAAAAGCGGATTAAAGGGGGGGAGGGGAGGTAACTGCAGGGTTCCCCGGGTCTAGGATTGAGGTGACCATGCACACGTGTCTAGAAACTGGCTACACCCAAGAATGAGCTGCTGGAAGGAGTAGGCAGAACAAGTTTTGTAGCTTACACAGGGCCAGAGTAGTTCTTGTTTTCTCCAGCCAGCAAAGCCATCCTAACCCTGGACGAGTGGGGTCAGGTAGGTGAGAGGGGCCCCAGACAAAAGGACCCACACTAAGGAAACCTTAAAGCAAGCCTCAAAATCACCCCCAACAAAGCCCCCAAACAGGGGACATAATATCAAAAGTCCAGCACCTATGATGCAACACTCACAATGTCTGCTGCTGAATTTAAAATTACTACCCACACAGACTTCCCTGATGGTCCAGTGGTTGAGATTCTCCACTTCTGATGAGGGGGGCACAGGTTCTATCCCAGATCGGGTAACTAGGATCCCACATACTATACAGTATTGGAAAAAAAAAAAAAACAACTACCCATGGAAAGAAGTGGGAAAATGAGATCCATAACTAGGATCAAAGTCTGTCAGTAGAAGCAGAGCTAGAAAAGACATAGAATTAGTACATAAGAACATTAAAATGATTTTGACAACTAGAGCCTGTATGTTCAAGAAGGTAGAAGGAAGTATGAGCATGAAAAGGAGACCAAGAAAATGACCAAATCAAAGTACTAAAGGTGAAAATACACTGACCTCACAGAGATACAATAAAAATCCATCTGATATTTCTGAAAGAGCTCTCTTCATTAACACGGAACACTTGGCAGCCTCTCTTTCCTTGTGAACGGCACAGGAAATAGTGGCGTTGCCCTGAAGTGTGAAAGACGGTCTGAGTCTCCCTCACAAGCTACATGGCGTCTATTTATCCCCTGGAAGACATGATCCCAACTTTGTTTACGTTTCATTTTAGGGTCAGATTGGGAGTGAGAAGGTGAGTAACCTCACCCATGATGCACTTACTCTAGTGGGTGCAGCAAATTCTGAGTAAACCCCAGGAACTACTAAGATAAAAGCAAGGTATATAAGGAAGGGACTCTACTCGAGGTCCTGCAAGGGAAAGAGACATTGAGTGAGAGGAGTTTCCAGGCGAGACGTCAAGGTCAGCTCACGAGGAAGGAGAGGCTGGGCTGGGTTTGCATGAGGGGCATTTGACAGGTGAGGCCGTCTCCTGGGTCCCACGTGGTCGTCCCTCTGTGCGTGTCTGTGTCCTCGCCTCCTCTTCTCATAAGGACACGAATCCCATGTGATCACCCACTAGGCCCTGTGAAGACCTCCCACTCTGAGTGCTGGGGGTCAGGGCTGCAGCATGTGCGTTTAGGGGACACAGTTCAGCCCATGGTGATCCCCAAGTCTACCCCCAGGGCTGATGACAGAATTGGGGTCCTTCAGAGGAGCCCACTTCATTTCTACCCGGCCACCCCACTGGCCTCGCTCCTCCACAGATGGGTTGGCGGTGGGCATGTCTGAAGTTTCTAGAGTGTGGAGCACACCAGCCGCATCACCCCCAGGGCCCTTACCAGTTCACCAGCTCCATCAGTTTCCTCCTCAACTGGAGGCCAGGAGCCCGCCCAAGGGCCTGGAACCCAGTGCAGACAATTTGGGGGTTCAGACGCCCCCCGTTTGGCATCTTTGCATCTAGCTTGGGGGTAGGGCTGTGTGTGTCCTGGTTCCAGGCGTACATAGGTGTGGGGTGGTGAGCCCCCTGCCCTCCTGTGCCCACTCCTGCCCCTCCACATGGCCCTTGNCAGACAATTTGGGGGTTCAGACGCCCCCCGTTTGGCATCTTTGCATCTAGCTTGGGGGTAGGGCTGTGTGTGTCCTGGTTCCAGGCGTACATAGGTGTGGGGTGGTGAGCCCCCTGCCCTCCTGTGCCCACTCCTGCCCCTCCACATGGCCCTTGCACCCACAAGTAGCCCCAGCCTCCCCCATCACCTTACTGCCCAACCCCAAGTGTCTCCAAGCTCCTCCGGGGCTTTAGGGCTCTCAGCCCACCTGGGCCCACATCAGTGTTTTAATTACATTCAAAATTAAAAGAAAGACAAAAAATTTTGAGCTTGAAGAAAATGTTTTCACGTATAGTATTGATGCATTGGCCTTCCTATCAACAGATGCAACATAGAATTTTTACTGTTTCTATGGGGGGCCCTAGGAAGCCAGGAACGCCTCGGGCCTCGGGGTGCCCTGGCGGCACATGTGGACCCAAGGTTTCCAGGGAGTCTGCAGGCGGGGCTGCCGCTCGCCTCAACTCCCAGGTTCCCGGCGCTTGGCAGAGCCGAAAGCCGTGTGTCGAATCGAATCTCTCCAGTTCTTGTTGAGCCAAATTCAGGGAAAGCTTTCTGATGCTGAGAAACCCCGGGTGGGAGAAGGCCACAGCTGCCACTTCTTGCCTGCAAATAGGTGCAAATGATTCCTGGGCACAAAGAGGTGGGCGCAGCTGGCGGAATCTGGGGCCAGGACCCTGGGGTAGAGCCAGTAGGCGGGGTGCCAGCTGCCAGGCGTGGGGGGCTGGGGGCTAGGGATGGCTTGTGAGCAGGGGGCACCTGCAGCCACCCGACCCTCCAGGAGCCTTCCTAGAACAGAGCCGCCACCTGGGGAGACAGATAAACCGGGCTGGAAGGAGGGCATCACAGTTCTGCCCGGCGGACTTGCAGCTGGGTGTTCTCTGACCCGGCCTGCGCTGACCGGGTGCCAAGCCTGCCCGAGCCTCTGACCCTGAAGACTCTCCACCACCCCCAGACTGCACCCCANAAACCGGGCTGGAAGGAGGGCATCACAGTTCTGCCCGGCGGACTTGCAGCTGGGTGTTCTCTGACCCGGCCTGCGCTGACCGGGTGCCAAGCCTGCCCGAGCCTCTGACCCTGAAGACTCTCCACCACCCCCAGACTGCACCCCACCCCCAGCGAAAAGGGCCTCATCTACCCCCACCTCCTTCCCCTCAGAGGGCACTGAGCGCTTGGGAAGGAAGAGGCCCTGGCAGAGAGACGTGAGGTCTCTATGGGAGGCCAGGTCTGAGGTGGGGGTCCGGCCCCTCATGCATGGTGCTGGGGACACCGCAGCCCTCCTGGACCCCCACGGATGGGATGGGGACATTCTCATGGACCTCTTCACTGGAAAGGCACCGAGCTCCCGCACACACAGGTGGTCAAAGGCACCGAGTCCGGCCCAGCTGGCCACCTGGGACAGAGGCTGGTGCTGACCTTCAGTGGAGTGCGGTGTGTCAGGGAGACACTCCCGTGAGTGGCCTCCTGACACACACAGCGCTTCTGACCCCAAGGGTCTGGGTTTCCCCCACACTGAGCATCTCCCCAGCCACCGCTGGGTGTCCTACGAGCTAACTGGTGCTACCACCTCCCTGGGGTGATAGCAAGCCCCACAGGTGATGCCAGCCGCAAGCCCAGCTTGTCACCTGTGCTCTGACACCACCCCTCCTCGGGTTCCATTGATCTGCAGGAGCAGCTCCCACAGCCCTCGGAAACAGCCATGTTCACCAATTTATTATGTAATTAAGGAGATGATAAAGGACACAGACAAGCAGCCAGGTCAAGAAACACACAGGTGAGGTTGGGGAGCGTCCCACAGGAAGGGGCTTCTGTCCCCCATCAGTGGGGTGGGTCACCTCACAGCCTGGATGTGTCCACTGACCTGGACCCCCTGCACCTTAGGCTGGGATGGTGTGGAGGCTTCCTCACGTGGGCCTGACCACCGGTCGCTCCATCTCCAGCCCCTCCCTACTCCAGGGAAGTTCCGAGGCTCTAGTCCTGGCTTGGTCTTCCCAGCCACCAGCCCACCCAGGAGCCACCCAGAGTCACCTCATCATCACATGGGAATTTACAAGGTTTCAGGATCCCCATGTCAGGAGCTAGGGTAGGGAGAGGACAGGTGGNCTCTAGTCCTGGCTTGGTCTTCCCAGCCACCAGCCCACCCAGGAGCCACCCAGAGTCACCTCATCATCACATGGGAATTTACAAGGTTTCAGGATCCCCATGTCAGGAGCTAGGGTAGGGAGAGGACAGGTGGCGCAGAGACTAACATGCATGCTTTCTGTCGCTGCACACCTGGTTGGCCACAAGCAGCCTATTGCCAAGTGGGATTCGGAAGACATCACCTCTGGAGCAAGGCCCTGGTCTGACCCTTCTGAGAACACTAACTGGCCCCAGCAGGGGGCCCAGAGGGGCCCTGAGGTCCCCACTTCCTTTCCTGTAAGCCCTGCTGCCCTGATTCCAATAAGATGAACCTGCAGTTCATGACCCATAAAAGCCAGGAAGTTCTAACGTCACTTAGAGAATCCAGCCAGGCCGTGGAATGGACGGGAGGGAGGGGTTAAAGCTGAGCTCTGCTCTGTCAGCAGGAAAAGAGGGAATGCTTTGTCAGGGGCAGGGTGGAAAGTGAGCTGGAATCTCCAGTGCGGGTGACTTTCTGTTGTCAGTGAGAGGAGGACAAACAAAGGACAAAAAGATGCTATTGCTTGTGAAGGCTGGAGGACCAGCCACTCACACCCCAAGGAGGGAAGGAGGGAAGTAATCAGCTAATGGACACAGGACAGGAGACGCTGCTCTGCCGTGGTACAGGAGGCTCAGAGCCTCTGTGCTCAACTGTAAATCAGCTGGGGAGGCCTCCAGGCGACCTCTGAGAAATGCAGCAGTGGCCCCAAAGCCCCACTCACAGGGCCCGGTCACAGAGCTGCCTGGACAGATGGACAGCAAGGAGGAGGTCGCAGGGAGCACCAGCTCTGAGCTCCCGCTGACAGGCTGGAAAGTCACAGGCAGAATGTGCTTCCTCTCCTCCCTCTGTGGGTGGGAGGGGCCCTGGGGATCTCCACCTCCCTCCCACCCCCCACTGACACTCCCTGCATGAGGGCCGGAGACCAGCAGGGAGGCNGAGCTCCCGCTGACAGGCTGGAAAGTCACAGGCAGAATGTGCTTCCTCTCCTCCCTCTGTGGGTGGGAGGGGCCCTGGGGATCTCCACCTCCCTCCCACCCCCCACTGACACTCCCTGCATGAGGGCCGGAGACCAGCAGGGAGGCCCAGGGACCCCAGGTGCATTTCTGAGAATTCAGGGGTTCAGCCTTGGCGGGGCAGCCCCCAGTCTTCCACACTTGGCAGAGGTGGGGAAAGGATTCACTGCCCACCCCCTGCCAACCTGAAACACCCAGGGCAAAGGTAAAGGCCAGGATAATGCTCCTGTAGAGCCAGCAGTCCCCGGAGGTGGGGGGATGTGACCCCATCCACCTAAGAGTTCCACTGGGTGGGAGAAAGGGCCACGAGGAGATCAGAGGAGGGGCTGTCCACACCCTGACCCCCCTGGGTGCCTCCCAGGGCCGGGCTCCACTGGGGCTCATCTGCCCAGGGGCCCATTGAGTTATCCATGTGCAGCAGCCCCTGATGAATGACGTCTGTGCCTGGGACACACCCAGATGAGCAGTATGGAGGCCTTCTAGGAGTAGTTATTGTGTATGATGGGACCTGAACCCCTGATCTCAGACCCCGGCCTCAAAGCAGATGTCACCCAAGGCCCCAGCTTCCAGGCAGGATGCCCTGGGAGGGGCATAAACCTCCTGCAGGCATAGCCTGGGCTCAGGGAGACTACCCTGGTTCTGGGCCCCAGCACACATGACCTCTCCAGGCCTCGGCGGCCTTCTCAAGGAGTGTCCGTATGGTAGGGGTGATCAG
>SJYV01038432.1:0-14785 GCA_006410875.1 Neotragus pygmaeus | reverse complement strand
GTGTATGTGGGAGGGGGTGGGGGAGGCAGCTGGCTGGGCTCCCAGAGGGACCGGACATCCTCAGCCACTGAAGGCAGATGCTGCAGGACGGAGGTGAGGGCTGGGCGCTAGGGGTCTGGGTCTGAGGGGTGGTGTTTGGGAAGACAAGGCAAGGCAGACCTGGAGGTCAGGAGCTGGGCAGTACAGACATCCACACTCGGCTGTGTGGAGACAGTGGGGGCTGGAGAGGCTGACCCCACTGCCCGGGAACACAGGCCAGTTCCTGTCTGCACCGACGTGGCTGTCGACCGCACCGGGCACAGCCCTGCTGTCACCGAGCCCCTACCCTTCCACGCGGACTGGGCCCAGGCTCTGTGCAGGATGAGTGAGTTGCAGCGGATGGATAGTCATGGTGAGCAGGATTCCCACACCCCTCCCTCCACAGGACCCCGAATCCCCGACAGACACCATGTCTCCAACCCCCACTTTCAACAGCACATCATCCAAAATCCTGTAGACACACAGACACAAAGCAGGGAGGTCCCGGCGGCTCCAAGACCCAGGGAAAGTGGGATGAGAAGCCCGCTGAGCAAAAGCAGGGGGGAAAAAAAGCCTTCTGAGCAGTGCTGGGGCCACTCAACACCTCCCCCGCAGGGTCACAGCCACAGCTGTGCCTGGTTCTGGGAAGGACTCCCATCCTATGGGTGAAGGACCAGGGATGCAGGCTGCTTAGGGCCTGGAAGACCCACCCCCTTGGGACAGAGCAGGTTTGTGGCAGGGTGGTAGCCTGTGACCAGCTGAGGCTGGTGGCTTGAAACGTCCAGCTTACTCCTTTATTTCATTGTCAAACTCAAGTCCGTGTGCCCGATGCACTGTGAGGCCAGACAAACCGAAAACGGAGTCTGGAGCAGAGGACGGTTTACTGTACATCTGAGCAAGGAGACTGGTGGCTTGTGCTCTGAAGTCCCTACTCCCTGGTGGCTTTCGGGGAAGAGTTTTTAAAGGCAACATGTGGGTTAAGGGCTGCAGGCTCTGGTTCTCTTCTGACTGACTGGTGGTGAGGTAATGGGTTGGTCTTCTAGGAATCTCCATCATCAGCCGTCTGGTCCTCACCAGTCTAGGGACTACACGTTCATGGCCATCATGTAGCGAACTTCTTCCATTTGGTGAGGATTTCAGTATCTGTAGAACAATTCAGGACTGTGCATCAGACAGTTATCAAGCCACTTCAGGGAGGAACTAAAGATTCTGTGATTACCATATGGCTGATCTATTTTTTTTTTAATTGTCACCAGTTCTGACCCAGCTGCTATTTTTTGTTACTCCATGCTCACAGGCTTCGGTGACTCGGAGGAGGCCACGGAGACTACAGCTCTTTTTACAAACGAGGCAGGTGGAGGAATCGGGGGTGGAGTCTGTCCCAGGAAGGTCCCAGGGGGTCCTGCTCTGTTACAACTTCACTGTTCCGAAGGAAACCATGAGCTCCCCCTTCACAGGGCCTGTGGCACCATGACAGCTGCACTCTGGGGACAAGCAAACACTAGAGGCAGAGGAGAAGCCCTCCTGTGGTGCAGGTGAAACCGTCCTGTGGTCTCATCAGCCCGGCAGAGCTGACTCCATCCCAAACGTGCTCGGCCTCAGAAACAGAACCATGACACAGTGGCCAGGGGTCCCCAGCAGGGGCGAGGGATCCTGTCCTTGCAGAAAGCAGGGAGATGGAGCCGAAGAGGGAGAGTGTGCATGGGAGCCCTGGAAGCTCAAGGGTGAAAGCGTCACTTGGGGAGGGGAGTTCTCACAGGACTCGCCATGGGAGACAGAGCGCTGAGCGGGGGGCCGCCTGCCCAGATGCAGGGGAGTGAAAGCCGTGGAAGGTTTAGAGACACAATCCCACACGAGTGAGGAGTGAAGATACTTTTGTGGAATAGAGACAATTCCAGTTCAGTTCAGTTCAGTCGCTCAGTTGTGTCCGACTCTTTGCGACCCCATGAATTGCAGCACGCCAGGCCTCCCTGTCCATCCCAACTGGAGGAGATCACTCAAACTCACGTCCATTGAGTCGGTGATGCCATCCAGCCATCTCGTCCTCCGTCGTCCCCTTCTCCTCCTGCCCCTAACCCCTCCCAGCATCACAGTCTTTTCCAGCGAGTCAACTCTTCGCATGAGGTGGCCAAAGTACTGGAGTTTCAGCTTTACCATCAGTCCTTCCAAAGAACACCCAGGACTGATCTCCTTTAGGATGGACTGGTTGGATCTTCTTGCAGTCCAAGGGACTCTCAAGAGTCTTCTCCAACATCACAGTTCAAAAGCATCAATTCTTGGGCACTCAGCTTTCTTCACAGTCCAACTCTCACATCCATACATGACCTCTGGAAAAACCATAGCCTTGACTAGACGGACCTTTGTTGGCAAAGTAATGTCTCTGCTTTTCAATATGCTATCTAGGTTGGTCATAACTTTCAGAAGTAAAAACATGCAGTGTGGCCAGTCCTTGGCTATTGCATTTCATTCTTTGTATGAACGAGCCAGCACAAGGGCAGTATCAAAGGCCTGGGAGTCAATGGCTCTGACTCTAGAGTATGTGCTTCTAGAACAAGCGATACCTCTAAGTTTCAAGAAAGAGAATGCCCAGCTCTAATGGACCTCAACATGAACTTGCTAATAAATACTGACTCCTGTGACAGGACAATCCAGAGCAGATATGATCAGGTTTCCAGACTCAATGCTGCAAATATCTGTTTGTGCAGCTCTGCACATGTCAGCCTTACCCTTGGGGTGGCTGCCCTCATAATGTCAAAGCAGCTGCTAGTTCCAGTCTTCACACCTACATCCACATCCACAGGGCCTGAGGTGGGATGGGTGTGCCTCTTCTATCTGGTCATCATAGCTCTTCATGCTCAGACCTGTGCCAGGACTAGGGGCCCCAGAGCTGTTCTCAAACCACATCTTTTACTCCAGTGAAAGTGAAAATCACTCAGTCTTGTCCGACTCTTTGCAATCCCATAGACTGTCCATGGAATTCTCTAGCCATAATACTGGAGTGGGTAGCCTTTGCCTTCTCCAGAAGATATTCCCAACCCAGGGATCAAATCCAGGTCACCCGCACTGCGCGCAAATTCTATACCAGGTTAAATCTCCCGCCTCTGCTGAAAACAGCCCGTGATGTTGCTCTGTCCCAGCATGTTCCCAACGCCTGAACTTTGACCTTTGAAACAGCTGCACAGTTCATTCTAGGGGAGATCATACTTGTTATCCCCAGAAGCAAAGCTGCAGGGACCCATGAAATGCTTTCAATCTTTCTGGTTCTTTGCCTACAGAGGTATCAACATTATAGGAAACAAATTCCTTTCTCTTTTTTTTAAATTTATAAAGCACAAATCAGGGCCCAAAGCACCCTAGACTGAGTGACAGGACCAGAACCCTTGCTGCAGAGAAGAGGAGAAGGCTGGGCAGAGAGGATCAGCCATGTCCTCAAGGTCAGGGCGGCAGGAATGGCACGGGGCCTCTCCCAAAACAAACTCATTCACAGGAACCTGGGAGCCCAGCACAGCCCTTCATGAGCCAGTGACACCTACATCCACCCTGCTTCTCACACTGAAGGGAGGATGGAGGAGGCCCAGGCTTTACGGGGGCGGAGGGGGGGTGGTGTGGCGGCGCCCTAGGGGGTCATTGCATGTTCACTTCTGCAGGAGCAAGGCAGCACCCTGCTTCCACGAGTGCCTCGGGGGGACCCCACCCCCCTCAGACTCTGTGGGGCTAAGGGTGGAAGAGGGTCTGGCCAGACACCGAGATGGACCGCCTCCCGGGCCAGCTCTTCCCTGGCAGCTGTGTGAACTTGGCAACCGAAGTGAGAGAGGCCCATCTGACAAATTAAAGATGTGATGATGGGAAAACATCTCTGGAAATTTCCACACGGGCACTGGGGACCAAATCTGGTCACCCCATCCGGATGGCAAGCAGGCAGCCATGTCCCTGCCAAGAAGCTCTGCGGGGCGTGTTTCCACACAGTGGGCTGGAAGAAGCCAGCGCTTAGCTGTGTTATTTCTTAAACACAAGACATGTTCAAAGAAGAACACAGAAGAGATTTGTCTTAAAAATTATGACCCACTCCCCCTGAGCTGTTTGCTGTGCAAGGAGTTCGTGTTGGATTTATTCAGGTCCAATGACACAACTGCCCTTGGTGTGCGCCAGTTTAAATTTTTGTTTGTGTTGGCAGATTTGAGCATTTCAAAGTCCATTTATCATTTTAAAGCCCAGAAGGAACTTTAACACACTTTTGACGTAAAAGCAAGAGGCTGTGTTTTCAAC
Source organism: Neotragus pygmaeus (assembly GCA_006410875.1). Classification (NCBI taxonomy): domain Eukaryota; kingdom Metazoa; phylum Chordata; class Mammalia; order Artiodactyla; family Bovidae; genus Neotragus; species Neotragus pygmaeus. The sequence continues at coordinate 10,501 of SJYV01038432.1, read as the reverse complement.
ACCAACAATTCACTGATTTCACCAAAAACCCACAGGTCCAACTTTTTGAATTCCTTGTGCTTTTGCCTGAAATTTTATTGGGAGCAGAAATAAACCATCCACCTCTAAAGTAGAGGAGTTGATACGTACACGCGTGTGAGCCTAGCACAAGAACCAGGATGGTGGACAGTCACCCGCATCTTCTGCCTGTCCCCCGAAGCCTCCCGCCCGCTGCCTGTCCCCATGCTTACCTTGCGCGTCCCAGAATTTCACGTGAGTGGAGTCCTCACCACGTTCACCTTGTGGTCCAGCGTCCTCACGTGACTCAGCACTCACTCTCTGAGGTCCCCGCTGTGGCAGGCGGTCCCCTCCCTTACGGCTGCCTCCCCGCTAAGGCTGCCACAGTCCACAGTTGTCTAGCGATGGACAGTGGGCTGGGCTTTGTCTTGGGTGATTACAAAACTGCTCTGAAGGCAGGTGATTGTTTCTCTTGGGTAGACACCCAGGAGGGGACTCCCGGATCACACACAAGGTGGCACCTGAACGTTCACTCTAAGGAAGAGCCCCTCTGCCTCCTGGAGCAGCTGCACCTGCTCTGGTCCTGGCTCCTCGCCAGCATCTGGCTCAAGGCTCACCTTTTTGACTAGATCTTCTAGTGGGGTGTAGCGCTACCTTGTGGGGTTTTTAATTTGCATTTCCCAAATGAATAATGACACCTTTTCATGCGTTGTCATAGATAAAATCCTTATTTTTCCCCCTAGTATCGTTTGTTCCTTTTTTTTTTAAGTTCATCTATAACAGTTGTAGATTTATAAATTGTAAAGATAACACAATGATTTCCTACACACCCACCCCATTTTTCCCTATTAACATCTTGCATTCATGCGTGGCATTTGTTACAACGAGTGAACCAATAATCAACACACTATTGCTAATGAAACCAGGAAGTCGCAGTCTGTTCAGACTCCTCAGTTTCCCCTACTGACCCTCTGCTGCCCCGGGGCTCCGGCCAGGCCCCCACGTGACATGCTGCCGTCATGTCCCTGCAGAGCTCCTCTGGGCTGTGACAGTCCCTCAGACCTTCCTGTCTTTAACGACCTTGACGGTTTGCAGGAGGAGCCAGGCATTTCGCAGGACGCCCCTCAGTGAAGACCACAGAGGGGAGGGGCCCTTCTCACCACGTCCCATCCAGGGCGCGTGCAGTCACGTGACCTCCACGGTGGACGCTGACCGTGGTCGCCCGGCTCGGGCGAGTCTGGCGGGCGTCTCCACTATGCTGCCACCTCCTCCCACCATCCTCTGGAAGGGGGTCGCTGTGCCCACCCCCTACCCGAGGAGGGACGCTCCCCTCCCCTGAGGACGGGGCAGCTGCAGAGCCACGTGGATCCTCCCGGTTTCCGTCTCCATCACTTGTTTATGTCAGACAGGCCCCGGGGGTATTTATTTATTTTATGCTTCCGGTAGTGATCCAGTACTGTTGCTGTTCTGTTGCTGAGCCGGCTCTGGCACTAGCCCTCGGGCGTTCCTCGGTTGGCTCTGCTGTCCCCCTGACGTGCCCGCCCGTGGGGGCTGTTGTGGTTTGTTTGCGAGCACTTCCCTTCCTCGAGCCATCCCCTGCTCCTGTCTGAGAGTCAGTGTTCCTCCAGGGAGCCTGGTCCCTTCTGCTGGAAATGGTGTAAGAGACCATGATATGAGCGCTGACGTGATCATTGCTGCCGGGCTGTGGCTGCTTCTAAGTCTGCTCAGCTGACAAAGAAGGAAGCACATGTGTGTACATTAACCTGTGTGCATATCTCGCTTTATTGTGCTTTGCAAACATTGTGTTTTTGACAAATTGAAGGTTGTGGCAACTCTGTGTCAAGCAAGTCCCTTGGCTCCATTTTTCCAATAGCATTTCATGTCTCATATTTGTGTCACATTTTGGTAATTCTTCAGTTCATTTCAGTTCAGTCGTGTTTGACTCTTTTTGACCCCATANGAGGGGGGGTGGTGTGGCGGCGCCCTAGGGGGTCATTGCATGTTCACTTCTGCAGGAGCAAGGCAGCACCCTGCTTCCACGAGTGCCTCGGGGGGACCCCACCCCCCTCAGACTCTGTGGGGCTAAGGGTGGAAGAGGGTCTGGCCAGACACCGAGATGGACCGCCTCCCGGGCCAGCTCTTCCCTGGCAGCTGTGTGAACTTGGCAACCGAAGTGAGAGAGGCCCATCTGACAAATTAAAGATGTGATGATGGGAAAACATCTCTGGAAATTTCCACACGGGCACTGGGGACCAAATCTGGTCACCCCATCCGGATGGCAAGCAGGCAGCCATGTCCCTGCCAAGAAGCTCTGCGGGGCGTGTTTCCACACAGTGGGCTGGAAGAAGCCAGCGCTTAGCTGTGTTATTTCTTAAACACAAGACATGTTCAAAGAAGAACACAGAAGAGATTTGTCTTAAAAATTATGACCCACTCCCCCTGAGCTGTTTGCTGTGCAAGGAGTTCGTGTTGGATTTATTCAGGTCCAATGACACAACTGCCCTTGGTGTGCGCCAGTTTAAATTTTTGTTTGTGTTGGCAGATTTGAGCATTTCAAAGTCCATTTATCATTTTAAAGCCCAGAAGGAACTTTAACACACTTTTGACGTAAAAGCAAGAGGCTGTGTTTTCAACACCAACAATTCACTGATTTCACCAAAAACCCACAGGTCCAACTTTTTGAATTCCTTGTGCTTTTGCCTGAAATTTTATTGGGAGCAGAAATAAACCATCCACCTCTAAAGTAGAGGAGTTGATACGTACACGCGTGTGAGCCTAGCACAAGAACCAGGATGGTGGACAGTCACCCGCATCTTCTGCCTGTCCCCCGAAGCCTCCCGCCCGCTGCCTGTCCCCATGCTTACCTTGCGCGTCCCAGAATTTCACGTGAGTGGAGTCCTCACCACGTTCACCTTGTGGTCCAGCGTCCTCACGTGACTCAGCACTCACTCTCTGAGGTCCCCGCTGTGGCAGGCGGTCCCCTCCCTTACGGCTGCCTCCCCGCTAAGGCTGCCACAGTCCACAGTTGTCTAGCGATGGACAGTGGGCTGGGCTTTGTCTTGGGTGATTACAAAACTGCTCTGAAGGCAGGTGATTGTTTCTCTTGGGTAGACACCCAGGAGGGGACTCCCGGATCACACACAAGGTGGCACCTGAACGTTCACTCTAAGGAAGAGCCCCTCTGCCTCCTGGAGCAGCTGCACCTGCTCTGGTCCTGGCTCCTCGCCAGCATCTGGCTCAAGGCTCACCTTTTTGACTAGATCTTCTAGTGGGGTGTAGCGCTACCTTGTGGGGTTTTTAATTTGCATTTCCCAAATGAATAATGACACCTTTTCATGCGTTGTCATAGATAAAATCCTTATTTTTCCCCCTAGTATCGTTTGTTCCTTTTTTTTTTAAGTTCATCTATAACAGTTGTAGATTTATAAATTGTAAAGATAACACAATGATTTCCTACACACCCACCCCATTTTTCCAGATTAACATCTTGCATTCATGCGTGGCATTTGTTACAACGAGTGAACCAATAATCAACACACTATTGCTAATGAAACCAGGAAGTCGCAGTCTGTTCAGACTCCTCAGTTTCCCCTACTGACCTTCTGCTGCCCCGGGGCTCCGGCCAGGCCCCCACGTGACATGCTGCCATCATGTCCCTGCAGAGCTCCTCTGGGCTGTGACAGTCCCTCAGACCTTCCTGTCTTTAACGACCTTGACGGTTTGCAAGAGGAGCCAGGCATTTCGCAGGACGCCCCTCAGTGAAGACCACAGAGGGGAGGGGCCCTTCTCACCACGTCCCATCCAGGGCGCGTGCAGTCACGTGACCTCCACGGTGGACGCTGACCGTGGTCCCCCGGCTCGGGCGAGTCTGGCGGGCGTCTCTACTATGCTGTCACCTCCTCCCACCATCCTCTGGAAGGGGGTCGCTGTGCCCACCCCCTACCCGAGGAGGGACGCTCCCCTCCCCTGAGGACGGGGCAGCTGCAGAGCCACGTGGATCCTCCCGGTTTCCGCCTCCATCACTTGTTTATGTCAGACAGGCCCCGGGGGTATTTATTTATTTTATGCTTCCGGTAGTGATCCAGTACTGTTGCTGTTCTGTTGCTGAGCCGGCTCTGGCACTAGCCCTCGGGCGTTCCTCGGTTGGCTCTGCTGTCCCCCTGACGTGCCCGCCCGTGGGGGCTGTTGTGGTTTGTTTGCGAGCACTTCCCTTCCTCGAGCCATCCCCTGCTCCTGTCTGAGAGTCAGTGTTCCTCCAGGGAGCCTGGTCCCTTCTGCTGGAAATGGTGTAAGAGACCATGATATGAGCGCTGACGTGATCATTGCTGCCGGGCTGTGGCTGCTTCTAAGTCTGCTCAGCTGACAAAGAAGGAAGCACATGTGTGTACATTAACCTGTGTGCATATCTCGCTTTATTGTGCTTTGCAAACATTGTGTTTTTGACAAATTGAAGGTTGTGGCAACTCTGTGTCAAGCAAGTCCCTTGGCTCCATTTTTCCAATAGCATTTCATGTCTCATATTTGTGTCACATTTTGGTAATTCTTCAGTTCATTTCAGTTCAGTCGTGTTTGACTCTTTTTGACCCCATAGACTGCAGCACACCAGGCTTCCCTGTCCATCACCAATTCCTGGAGCTTACTCAAACTCATGTCCATTGAATCGGTGATGCCATCCAACCATCTCATCCTCTATCATCCCCTTCTCCTCTTGCCTTCAATCTTTGCCAGCATCAGGGTCTTTTCTAATGAGCTGGTTCTTCGAATCAGGTGGCCAAAGTATTGGAGTTTCATCTTTAGCATCAGTTCTTCCAATGAATATTCAGGACTGATTTTCTTTAGGAGGGACTGGTCTGATCTCCTTGCAGTCCAAGGGACTCTCAAGAGTCTTCCCCAGCATCACAGTCCAAAAGCATCAATTCTTTGGCACCCAGCTTTCTTTATAGTACAGCTCTCACATTCATACATGACTACTGGAAAAACCATAGCTTGGACTAGATGGACCTTTGTTGGCAAAGTAATGTCTCTGCTTTTTAATATACTATCTAAGTTGGTCATAGCTTTTCTTCCAAGGAGCAAGCATCTTTTAATTTCATGGCTGCAGTCACCACCTGCAGTGATTTGGGAGCCCAAGAAGATAAAGTCTGTCCCTGTTTCCATTGTTTCCCCATCTATTTTCCATGAAGTGATGGTACCAGATGCCATGATTTTAGTTTTCTGAATGTTGAGTTTTAAGCCAGCTTTTTCACTGTAATCTTTCACTTTCATCAAGAGGTTCTTTAGTTCTTCTTCAATCTCTGCCATAAGGGTGGTGTCATCTGCATATCTGAGATTACTGATAATTCTTGCAGTATTTTAAAACTTGTCATTATTGTTGTATTTACTGTGATCTGTGATCAATGATCTTTGCTGTCACTACCACAGCTCTCTGAAGGCTCAGATGATGATTAGCATTTTAATAAAAAAGTATTTTTAATTAACTGATATACATTGACTTTTATATACATAATGCTATTTTACACTTGTTGGATGACAGTATAATATAAATATAACTTTAATATGCACTGGGAAATCAAAAATTTTGTGAGTCACTTTATTGCAATATTCACTTTATTGTCTGGAACTGAACCTGCAGTATTTCTGAGATGTGAGTGTACACATCTAAAATTCCTCCATGTATAGCCATTGGCGTCCTCCTTAAGCTAAACGTGAGTCCACCCCGATGCCTCTAACTCTAGCCATCACCACATGGATCACCTTCCCTCCTCACCTTCGTAAGGTGTAACCTGGCCCCCAACAGGGGGACACCTGGCTCCCTCCCCATCCACTTACCTAACTGTTTAATGCCAGTATCAAAACTGAGCAGGACCCTGCAGGGCCTTCCCAGGATCAAACCCGTCCTCATCCCCCATTTCTTGTTTGTAGAAAAGCCTTAGCCACCTAAGCCTTCCCTGACTTCCAAAGAGCACATTTAATCAGAAAAGTGAGAAAATGTAGACACAAAGGAAGGCAGTAAAGCAAGACAAAATAAAAATACTTTAGCCATAAAAAAAAGTCAAGAATGCTTAGTTCCTCCTCAAGGGAGAGACTATTATATTATAGATAGTATGATGAATATATTTAGGCTTTTTTGAAGAAACTAAACCCTGACCAGGTGGAGAAAGTGACTGCAGGATGATTACCAGCACACAGACTCCAGACAAGTTGGAGTCAGAAAACTGATCGCTGAAGTTCCTGACATACCACCCTGGTATCTCACCTCCAACCAATCAGAAGAATGTCCACGATCATGCACCCTGCAATCTTCACACCTAACGTTGCCTTTAAAAATTCTTCTCTAAGGGCCGTTAGGGATTCAGATCTTTTGAGCATGAGCTGCCCATTTTGCTTGCCTAGTGTCCTGCAAATAAACGCTGTACCTTCCTTCACTACAACCTGGTATCGGTAGGCTGGCTTTGCTGTGCATCAAGCGAGTAGACCCAAGCTCTGTTCAGTAACAGCATACACATATTGTTGTTGTTCAGGCGCTAAGTCATGTCCGACTCTTTGTGACCCCGTGGGCTGCAGCACACCAGGCTTCCCTGTCCTCCACTATCTCCTAGAGTTTACCCAAACTCGTGTACATTGAGATGCTGTTTCCATCCAACCATCTCATCCTTTGTCACTCCCTTCTTCTCCTGCCCTCAATCTTTATTAACCCATGTCTCCCAGGAAACAACTTTATCAACCTATGCACAATTTATTTGGCCTTTAGACTTAGAGATTCCACTCATTTCCAGAACTAGTCATTCCTAAGGGGGTCAGTGAGGATGCGCATTCCCCAATGAGGATGCTTTATACATTTGTGATACAGTAAGATTATTTTGTCACATTCTCGGCTCCATCCTGAGATCCCCGAACTCCTAAATGCACACAGTAAGGTATATTCTTCATGCTGTAAAGTTCTATGAGTTTTGACAAATGGACAATGTCATATAGCCACCATTAGCGTCTCATATAGAATAATGTAACCACACTAAAAAAAAATATCCCCTTTGCTTCACGTACCCAATCCCTCATCCCTTCTCACAAATTCCTGGCCATCACAGATCTTTTTACCATCACAACAGTTTCATCTTTTCCAGAATATCATAAATATAATTATAATTACATGATATGCAATCTTTTCGGACTAACTTCATTCACTGAGCAATCTGCATTTAAGATTCATCAAGAATGTCTTTCTGCATCTATTGAGATGAAAGTATACATTTTCTTTATTTCTATCTGTTATTGTGATGTGTTACATTGGTCGATTTTCAAATGCAAAACCAACCTTGCATTCCTGAGATAAGCCTATGGTTTCTCTTAATTTCTGTCTGTTATTGTGATGAATTAGATCAATTGATTTTCACATGTTAAACCAAACTTGCATTCCTGGGATAAACCTTGCCACATCGTGATATATTTTCCTTTTTACATATTGTTGAGCTTGATTTGCTAACATTTAGTTGAGAATTTGGGCATCTACAGTCAACCAAGGAAAGAGTGGAGTGAATATTTAAAGTGTTGAAAGAAAACCTCCACCAACCTAGAATTCTGTCTGATGAAATATCTTTTAAGAGTGAAGGGGAAATAAAGACTTTCTCAGACAAACAAAAACTGGAGGAATTCATTGCCAGCAGACATGCTCTTTTCTAAAGTTCTTTGGGGAGAAGGGAATGATATAGGTCGGAACCTTGGATCTACATAAAGAAAAGAGTGCTTAAGAAGAAATAAAGATAAAATCATTTTCATCCTTATTCTTAATTGATCTAAAGCATAACTGTTTAAAGTAGTAATAACAGCAATGTTTTGGGTGACTAAGTAAAACAAACAGCAGCAATGGCATGGAGAATGGAGTGAAATTTGGAACACTCTACTATAAGGCACCTCCACTCTATATGAAGTGGTACAGTTAAAACTGAAAATGGGCTTAAATTAACCTCAGATAAACCTCACTAAGGTCATGTTTTAATGTACACTGCAAACTCTAGGAGTAGCACTTAAATATTTTTTAAATCAGGAAAATCGATATGCTAGGAAAGGAGATAAATGGAATCATATAAGATGTTTAATTAAAGCAGAAAAAGTAGAAAAAGAAAACTTCACCACTCGATATGTTGTATATTCATTTTCATCTTGGTTAAAATACTTTGGAATTTTCCTATAATTTTTTTTCTAATTTGTGCATCATTTAGATATCTGTTTTTAGTTTCTGAATATTTGGAGATTAACTAGTTTTGTTATTGAATCTTAATTGATTCCCACTGTGGTCAGGGAACATATTTTGAATGACCTGGATCCTTTAAATTTATTGAGAATTGTTTTATGGGCCAGAATATGGTCTCATTCTGTAAACCAACTATGTGGAGCGAAAAGATTATGTGTTCTGCTGTGGTTGGGTGACATACTCTACCAATGTTAACTTGATTGATAGTATCATTTAAATCTTTTATTCATTACTAAGTTCTCTGTCCATTTGTTCTATTAATTATTGAGATAAGGTGTTGAAATCTCCAACTACAATTGTTGATTTGTTCTTTTCCTTCTGGTTCTAGCACTTCTTGCTTCCCTGTTTTGAAGCTTTTAATTAGCTACATAAATGCTTGGGTGTTAGTTCTCATAATGAATTGATCCCTTTCTTATTACAGAATAATCCTTCATATTTCTTACAATGTTTCTTGCCCTGATATCTACTTGTCCAATGTTATGAGTCACTCCAACTATCTGTTAAGTAGTATCATTATGTTATATATTTTCCCATCCTTTTATTTTTAACCTATTTGTAGCTTTACATTTAAAGTGTTTTTCCTGTTGGCAGTATATTATTTGGTCTTGCTCTTTTATTAAATCTTACAATTTCTGTTCCAATTGGAATCTTTTGACCATTAGAATATCAATGTGGTTATTAATATGGTTAAGTTTAAATCTATCATCTTACTATTTATTCTAAATTTGTCTCATTTGCTATTTTTTTGCCTTCTTTGAGATTAATAGTTTTTAATTCCATAAATCTTTTATGTTTGCTTATTAGCCATAATTCTTTCTTTTTTCTTTTATCTGTGGCTCTAGGTTTATAATGCACCTCCTTAACTTAGCACAGTAATATTATGTTGTGTGTGCTGTGCTAAGTTGCTTCAGTCGTGTCCGACTCTTCGTAGCTCTATGGACTGTAGCCCTCCAGGCTCCTCTGTCCATGATATTCTCCAGGCAAAAATACTGGTGTGGGTTGCTGTGCCTTCCTCCAGGGGATCTCGTATTACAAGAGTAGATCTCTGTCTCTCCCTCCCAGTCTTTATGCAATTGCTGGCATGCATTTTACTTCAAAGTTTGTGACACACCCCACAATACACCATTCTTTCTTTAAGAAGTCAGTTATATTTTAGGGATTTTAAAACACATCTTTATATTTATCCATATTTTTCCATTTTTGATGCTTTTCTTTCCTTTGTACTGATTCAGATGTTCCTTCTTCTCAAAGGACTTTCTTTAATATTTCTGGTGCTGTACATGAACTGGTGTGAAGACTTTCAGTCTTCCCACGTCTAAAAATGCCTATTTCACCTCCACTTTTGAAAGACAATTTTTGGGGTGTGTAATTCTAGTTTGAATTTGTATCTTTCGGTACTTTAAAGAGGTTGCTCCATTGTGCTCTTATTTGTGGTGTTTCCATGATAAGAGCTATTATTCTAGTCTTTTTTCTACTATAAGAAAGTGTCTTTCCTCCCTCTGACTGGTTTTAAGATTTTTCTCTTTGTCATTAGTTTTGAACAGTTTGATCATGCTGTGCCTTGGTATTATTTTCTTATTATTTCTTTTGCTTGGGGTTTATTGAGATTCTTGGATCTGTGCATTCATGTCGTTCAAATGTTTGTCTCCTCTACTTTGGGGAACATTGATAATACACATATTAGAGGACTTTAACTCGTCACACTTTTTATTCTTTTTTTTTTAGGATATGTTTCTGTGTTTCCTTTTGTACAGTTTCTAGCACTGTATCTTCAAGTTTACTAATCTTTTCTTCTGTGATGTCTCAGTTCAGTTCAGTTCAGTCCCTCAGTTGTGTCTGACTCTGCAACGCCATGAATTGCAGCACGCCAGGCCTCCCTGTCCATCACCAACTCCTGGAGTTCACCCAAACTCACGTCCATCGAGTCGGTGATGCCATCCAGCCATCTCATCCTCTGTCGTCCCCTTCTCCTCCTGCCCCCAATCCCTTCCAGCATCAGGGTCTTTTCCAATGAGTCTGCTACTCCCCTCCAGTGTATTTTTCACCTTGAACATTGTAGTCTTCATCTTTAGAAATTTGATTTGGATCTTTTATATCTGTATCTGTCTTTATCACATCTACTCTTTTTTCTAACTTCTTGAACATAAAAATATAGTTCTAACAATTGTCTTAATGTCTTTGTCTACTAAATCTGTTTTCTTTGTCATTTCTGGATCTGTTTCTATGGACTGATTTTTATCTTCATTTTCAGTCATA
>SJYV01038426.1:0-11985 GCA_006410875.1 Neotragus pygmaeus | reverse complement strand
CATTCTTTGGCATTGCCTTTCTTTGGTATTGGAATGAAAACTGACCTTTTCCAGTCCTGTGGCCACTGCCCAGTTTTCCAAATTTGCTGGCATATTGAGTGTAGCACTTTCACAGTATCATCTTTCAGAAGATTATACATCACTGATATGAAAGACATTCCCAAGGAAGCTTGGGGGCCCAGTTAAATCTATTCCTAATATTCATAAAAATAGCTCTGATACTTTCTCTTTGAAGACAGTGTGGCCTAGGTATTTATAGAAAGGTGCCATGCTTATCATTTCTTCAAACTGAGTGTGTCAGTTCAAATCCTCCAAGCAGGGGTTAGAGGTCCATGAGGTTTAACAGAAAAAAATGCACATGGAGGATAAAGAGGAGAAAACCCAGTTGCTGATCTGATACCTCTGAAAGGAGGGAGGGCAGGGGGAAGATTAGGTGGGAAGAGCCTCAGATAACAGAGTGGTTCTCAGAAAGTGTTGACAAGGCCAAGGAGGACTCCTTGAGCTTAAGTCACACAGTGGAAGAGCCCCATGTCCTGCAAGAATGGACTGGTAGGATAAGTCTGCTGTGCTCAGACAAGGACTGAGACCCGCTTGGGAGAAGCATGGCCTGAGCACAAATGCCACAGTAGACGCAGAGAAGTGACCGCGAGGGCCCTCACTTCCCATGCTGACTGCAGCAGGAGGCGAGAGTGGTGCATTTCCATGGCTTCCACAGTGGGGATGCCAAGAGTGATTCTATTACATGTGGAGAGATTGTGTATGTGAGTGTGTACTATGTAAGTTAACAAGGATGAGATTTAAATAAAGCTCTCTATATTACTTCAACGAGGTAGAAAACAGACAACCTAAATAAATACGTTAAATGCTATTGACAGAAATGCAGAATTGGCAACATTTTGATGAAAGGAAGGTATAATAATTTTCTCAAAAGCAGCCATGGGAGAATTTTTTGCTTGTCAAGTTGAACCAAAATTCACTTTGTAATGAATTTTCTCCTACCTAATTATGCATTCACATACTGGCACTTTGGGGTTCTTGCAACGGATCAAAAGCTATTAAAAACTTGCTTGAATGGAGTAAATTCTTTTTTCAATAACTATTCTTTAAATCTCTCCCCTGTCAAATTCTGTTCAGACCCCAAAGCCTCTGTGATGTTTTCCTGCAAAAAAGTTTCAGCATAGTTTCTACCAGGAGTAGCTGTCATAGGCCCATTGATTCAGTTTGGCTGTAGATGAAAAGAACATTGACTGCTTTTGGGCTTATTGGTTAGCGCTGAATATCTCTGTTCATTTTGTTGCTATATCAACATAAAGAGAGGAAATTATCTCTTTGAAGGTATGTTTATTATGACATAATTATGAGAAATTTAGATCTCTACTAAACATAATTAAATAGTGTAAGAACAAATCTGAACAGCTAATAAAACTGTCCACTTTATATAATATTTTATATCACTATAGTAACGTTATTATAACATGTTTGTAATGTGTTATATGCAAAATTAGTTAGGATACCAATAGTGCTTTCTTATACTATAAATGAAAATCTCACCTTTAAGTACCTTAGGGGTGTAATTCTGAATTTTATTTTTCCATAATACAAGATGTGGTGAAAAAATTAAATCAAGATGTTTTTGCACCCACAATATTTGTATTAATATAAGTTTGAAATTTATTTTGTAATAAACTATAAGCAATACACGTATGTGATTTCAAATGGCCCAGGAATTTAAGACATAAAATTTGAAAGGTCCTCTCCCCAGCTCCTCAATTACACAGGTTCCACTGTACTTGCAGCCATTTGAACCATTTCTGGTTTTATTTCTTTTGCTTAATAAATCTAAGTGACAGTTTACACCACTAATTTTTTTAATCTATCAGCTTAAAATTAATAAGAATGGGCTCCTTCCAATAGAGGATTTAACTTATACTACCTCTTCCCCTTCCCTTCAAGCTCTGCTAATAAAATTTTCACTTTAGTTCTTCTACTGCTCACCTTTATGTGATATAATAGAGCCTGTATTTTAGGAGAAGGCAATGGCACCCCACTCCAGTACTCTTGCCTGGAAAATCCCATGGATGGAGGAGCCTNGTTTAATTCATGGACACAGAGGAAATGTGTTGGTTCGATGTATGCTGAAGAGAATCAGCATCACCAATGTGCTGGGTTTAATACTTACAAGACTTCAGGCAGACAAATATAGTTTCCCTCAGATCAATTTGAAGGAGCTTCCTCCTTTAGTTGGGGCTTCCCAAGTGGCGCTAGTGGTAAAGAACTCTCCTGCCAATGCGGGAGACATAAGAGATTGAGTTCCATCCCTGGGTCAGGAAGATCCCCTGGAGTAGGAAAAGCAACCAAGAGAAACCCCATGGACAGAGAAGCCTGGTGGGCTACAGTCCATAGGGTTGCAAAGAGTCAGACACCACTGAAGCGACTTAGCACACATGCATCTCCTTTAGCTGTAGAATTTCAGGTAGATCTGTGCTCACAATTTCTCTGTTTATCACTATGTACTCCAATCTCTCGATCCCACACATCAGTGTCCCACTTCTCCACCACATACCTCCTTACCGGGGAAAACCAGGGAAGGGTGAGGATTTAGTTTGTGCTGAATCTGTGGAACACTCAGAATAATTTCACACATTCATTTTCTAGCTGCAAAAGGAGAAAACAGACCATGAGGAATCATCTGCCTAACGTCTTCATGTTCAGACACAGAAATGGAGCCCATTACATATGCGGTTTGTGAGAACCCAGTCACATACAACACTTAGAGGAGAAGGAATCTAGTTGGACAACTATACATGAAATTACCACTCTTACTCTGAAAGAAGGGAATAAGTATCACTCTGCAACACATGGGCATGGTAAATTTATATAAACTATGGACACAATGCATTTCAAAATTAGGAAGAGGCAAAGATGCCCTCCACGTGTTCCAAAGATGCATGACTTGGCAAAAAATTTAATTTGGAGCTTCCAGCCTCCAGAACTGCAAAAAAAAATTTTCTTCCTGTTATTTTGAGTTACCCAGTTTATGAAACTGTTATGATAGCCCTAGAAAACTAATACAGAAGGTATATGGAAAAAATAAAAAGAAATGTGTAACTGAATTAAAAGACTACTTTCTCCAATATACAAAGAGCTATTCTACATCAAAAAGAAAGTAGATGTTCAAAAGTGGTACATAAATAATGATCCAAAGAGGAAATACAAATATCTCTCAATTATGTAAATTAATATGATCTGTTTCACTCACAGTAGGAAAAGCACAAAACAGAATTGACTACCATTCCGTTTCTTACTTTCTAAATTATTATTCAACATATTATAATCCAAATTGAATACTTGCCAATTTATTATTATGAGTTTGTTTATAAAAGCAAAATATTAGAAATTATCTTAATGTCTATCAATAAAAAAGTTTAGAGTCACAATAAATCCATAAAATGGCATAGTAGAGGGCNATTCCGTTTCTTACTTTCTAAATTATTATTCAACATATTATAATCCAAATTGAATACTTGCCAATTTATTATTATGAGTTTGTTTATAAAAGCAAAATATTAGAAATTATCTTAATGTCTATCAATAAAAAAGTTTAGAGTCACAATAAATCCATAAAATGGCATAGTAGAGGGCTATAAAACAAAATAAGAAATCTCCATAACTGCTCAATGGAAAATGATCTCTTAGAGGTGTACTTAAGTGGAAAAAGCAAGACAAGAATACTAGGTATGGCTTGCTATCATTTGTATTAAAATGAGAAAAAGATTGATTTGCATATTTATGAATATGCATATATTTTATTATAGAAACATAACATTTCTCCAGAAGATAAGATCATTAATAATATTGTTAGCTTATAAAGAGGAAACCTGGATAGTTGAGAGACCAGAATTGAAAAAGAATTGCTTTGTCAATTAGTCCATTTTGAAATTTGAATAGTAATAGAAAATTATCCACTCAAACTTCAGAGAGAATTAAGACTTGACAAATTCAACATAAATTTTTTAAGCATGACATCATGTAGAGTTTAATCAATTTTATTAATAGAAAAAATACTTACAATTAATGTAACAAATACTTAACATATCCCTTAACCGTAACAGTGCCAGTTACTGTTCTATGCATTTTTGCTTCATGTGGGTCTAGTGGTTGGCAGTCTACCAGGATCACTCAGTGTACAGGGGGGCATTTACCCACAGTAATTGATGCTGAGAAATAGAAAATAAGACACATTTACTATAAGATGTTAATAAGTACCAGGTTTATGGTTTTACCCTTAAAGAATTACAACAATATTTAAAGTCAGTTTTTTATATAAAGAGCTCACAATCTAACTTGTTATTGAAGAGAACATTTATAACCTTAATTAGTAAAGACTGCTCTATTCTGACTCCTTTACTTGGCCTAGCTTGTGAAATTGCGGCTTTGGTTCATCTACTGAAAGTAATTTATTAGCATTTAAATTTTGAAGGTTTTGCGAGTTTTGTGGATTATATGCAATGATATGTATAAGAAAACTGAAGATAATTCTTTTTCAAATTAATTAATTAAATTTTGGCTGTGTCCCCAGCTTAGCTGCCCCATAGCATTGGGGATCTTTAGCTCCCCAACCAGGGATCAAACTCAAATCCCCTGCTTTGAAAGGCAGATTCTTAACCACCAGACCACCAAGCAGATTCCAAGCTGAGAATTCTTGATGAGATTCTTGTGCATGTGTATATTTTGTGAAGCATTGATAGCTATATTCTCAACTGCTGTTTGAGGATAGCCATATATATATAATGGAGAACACAATGGCACCCCCATTCCAGTGCTCTTTTGCCTTAAAAATCCCATGGACAGAGGAGCCTGGCAGGCTTCAGTCCATGGGGTCGCTAAGAATCGGATATGACTGAGTGACTTCACTTTCAATTTTCACTTTCGTGCATTGGAGAAGAAAGTGGCAATCCACTCCAGTGTTCTTGCCTGGAGAATCCCAGGGATTGTGGAGCCTGGTGGGCTGCCATCTATGGGGTCGCACCAAGTCGGACACCACTGAAGCGACTTAGCAGCAGCAATAGCATGTATGACATTTAAGACAGTGTTTCTCCTGGGATGCCTCCAAACCAGGATTATAAAGATAACATATCCCTTCAGACCAAAGACTGGAGAGAGTTACAGTTACCTCCTTTTAAGATAGGGGTTTCCTATGCACAGGGTTCCTCACCTGTGATACAAACCCACTGTGCATGCAGCAATTGCCTGGGTTCCCCTCAGCATCTCCTATCATGGGAATTGGGGGGCAAGAAAAAACAGATGAAAACATGAAATTCATACTGTCTTTCATGTTGTTGCCTTTGAGTCAGGAGTCACAAGTATTCTACTAACATCTGTGAAACTGTGGCAAGATAAATTGTGAGTTTGCATTAAGGTAAAAATCTCATACCCTCTACAATTCTTGCTAGTTACTTTCAAAGAACTGCCTTTTTTTTTTTTTTTTGACAAGAGTACATCTAGATACAAAACATGGACTCCTATTATGACGAATGATTAAACTTTTTATTTCTTTTGCTAACAAAGAAATCTAGGCAAATATTAAAACTTTGTGTAAAGTCATAAAAATGATGAAGATGCACACATATAAATGCAAATACTTTAAAAAATTCATATAAATAACATCTTTAAAAGAAATGATTTATGACAAGTGTGTGTGCAAAGCCATATACATGTATACACATACACCACACATACACACACACATGTGGAAAATAAGCAATTTGAGAGAATATGTATTTTTTAAATCTTTGCAGGTTTTAAGAGAACGTATTGCTTCATAATTGAATTTAGTTTCATGTTAAGGAAATGACAAATGTTTCATTGCCAAGATTTCAATGTAAAAAACTAGCCTAAGAATGCAATTAAAAAAAAGAAAACACTGTAAGTGAAATGTTAGTACAAATATATCTGCAATAATACAAAACTATATGACATCTTTTTATATCTCATAATTAAAATACCACACATAATTTAATATGATTCTGTCATGTGTCAACTAATGTTAGTATTGGATTATGGGTGATTTTCCCTCAATTTTAAAATATTTTCATTATTCTCTTATATTGTTTATTTTAATAGAAGCAAAAATCATAAAAATTAACTACTACCTCCTGAAAGCCTAGAGCACCATAAATACATATTTTTATAGCTTATAAAGCAATTAAAAATAATCATTTTGCTAATTAATTTGGCTTATTATATAAGTAGGCAAAGAGAGAACTGATTGCTCCTGTATCTTCCTAGAAGTATTCAAGAGTAATAGATTTAAATAGGATGAAACACGATGAACTTCTGTGAAAAAAAAGTAGGTTTACTAATGGAGATTATATGTTTCTGTCTCTAATTTTCTCAAATATAATCTGAGTAAGTTTGTGCTAGCAAAAAAAGTGATACCCTACAGTGCAAATTATTTTTCACCTCCTCAGATTGAATGAGAGAAAGTCATATATGTCTGCCTACATGTAGAATGTATAATCAAAAGAGACAGACTAGACTGAAGTCACTTTAATCAACAAATACAGCATGTGCATATTTTTATTTCATGTTATTGGAAATTAAAATTTATTTTATTGAGGCTAGACAATTTAGACTAAAAAAAAAAGAATAGAGGTGGAAAAGACTGCCATTAATTTTTTCCAACTTTATTAAGGTATAATTGGCATATAAAAATTGCATATTTTTAAGGTATACAATGCAATGATTTGATATACCTATGTATTTTGAAATGATTACCATGGTCAAGGTAATTAATACATCTATAACCTCATATAACTCTCAATTTTTTACTATTTTTCATGTGTACATGGTGAGAACATATGAGATATACACCTTTAACAAATTTCAAGCATAAAAATAGCATTATTATTACTATGTTTATTTCATATTGGAATATATATATATTTTAATATACATTTTTACTTTTAAAAAGTATATTAGAATGTAATCAATTATTCATGTTGTGATGGTTTCAGGCAGTCAGCAAAGGGACTCAGCCATATATATGCATGTATCCATTCTTCTCTAAACTTCCCCCTACCCAGGCTGCCACATAACATTAAGCAGAGTTCTCTATGCTATACAGTAGGTCATTGTTGGTTATTATTTTAATTATATCAGTGTGTAAATATCCACCCCAAACTCCCTAACTATCCCTTCACCCATTTTCCCGCACTCCCCACCCCCGCCTCCACCACAACAATAAACTCATTTCCTGTGACTCTGTTTCTATTTGTAAATAGGTTCATTTGTATCATTTCTGAAAACAGTATTATTAATGATAGTAATCATCTTGTACTTTAGATCCCAAGAAGTTATTCATCTTATAATTGACATTTGAATTTGAAAGCAAGTTTTCTCTCTATGCTATAAGTAGCAAACTCCAATTTATCATAGACAGTTCCTTAGTTTTAGAAATTTATCAGAATGGGTTCTTCAGTTAACCAAATACAAGTTAATATACTCCCATCAACTATGAATTTCTTATTAATATAAACTTAAGGTTCATTTTGAGGAACGAAAATCATAAATTAGACAAATTACAAAGACATTCAATGAGAAATCCTGCTGCTGCTGCTGCTGCTGCTAAATCGCTACAGTCATGTCCGACTCTATGCAACCCCATAGATGACAGCCCACCATGCTCCTCTGTCCCTGGGATTCTCCAGGCAAATCCTGGAACACTGCAATTTTCTAAATGCAAAAATTTTATTCTTAGAATATATATTTGAAAATGTATCTTTCATAATTTAATAAGTATGAATTTATTTTCTCAAAATATCTTTCCTTTGTTTCTAATTACAGCAAACCTAGCAGTGTACAAACCTTCATCAATAACTCAAAATTATTGAATTCAAAACTGATGAAAGTGAAAGTGCTACTCGCTCAGTCGTGTCTAATTCTTTGCTATCCCACGGACTGTAGCCTGCCAGGTTCCTCTCCCATAGAATTCTCCATGCAAGAATACTGGAGTGGGTAGTCATTACTTTCTCCAGGAAATCTTCCTGACCCAGGGATCGAACCTGAGTCTCCTGTATTACAGGTGAATTCTTTACTGTCTGAGCCAACAGGGAATCCCTCACAACTGATAACTAACCACAAAAAGATCATACCCTCCATGTAGGAGAAAGAGAAAATTACTTTTTCTTTGGTTAAATGGTTAATATGTGAAATGTGGAGAACACTTTTTGCTAGCATGAAACCCTTTATCTCTTTTCTGAATAAGGGCAATTCAAGTCATAGGATAATTATGGCAAATTGGTCTTTATAGACAGATTCATTATAAGCTGATCTGAGACTTCCAAACTAAAATTTAAGTGTGTATGTGTGTGTGTGCATATGTGTGTGTGTACATTTTGAATTAGCTTGCTTGGTTCTGTCAAGTCTCTATTTCTTCATCCTGCTTTAGAGCTTTGGATCTGTTCTTTTTTTTCCAGATAATTATTTTTTATAATTTGTGAATAACAAAAAAGTTTATGAATGTATTTGGTTAGCAAATTACATTCAGTTGCCTATAATATAGCAAATAGCTTATTTAAAAAATAATCCACTTCTAGAATAAAGAAATCAGTGATGACACACATTTCCTGAGTACAGGGGTATGTACCTTTAAAACAAATCTCCTTTGAGATATTCAGTTTAATAAAACCTCTGCTGACTGCTTACACTGTAGGTGAGGACAGCACTTTCTGTATGACATCTCATTTTAGACTCATTTGCAGTGGGAATCCCACCTGCTAAGCTGCCCTCTAGAATCCTTGACCCTTTACTGAACTCCAGTGAGTTACTACTGTCAAATGCCTATTGCTGTTTAGAACAAAGCATTCAAAGAGCACTAGTATGGATCAAGAGAACTCAAAATAAAATTATATTGGAAGTAACCTGAAACAATGCAAAACAGCAATTTGATTTTAATAGAGAATGTTGTTAGAGAAATTATATTAATTCTGTAATTACAGAGTAATGTCATCAATATATTGTTCTGTGCTTTAAAAGTAAAATCTCAGTTATAACATTCACAAAAGCAAAGTGAGCCACTCTAACAGCATTAGGAAGATAAAAACAGTCATTTTAGTTGGACCTTCAGTTAACTAAACATTCCCAGACCTGAGAGTCCTGCTCAGCAAATGTCCTTGCTCAGTGATTTAGCATTCTTTAAGAGCTATGTGACTAGACTATTGCTCATTATAAGACTCCCTAATTTGTTCCAAATTATCACAATTAAGGAAGGAGCTTTAAAGCATCCATCATTACACAAAAGCTGAATTTGGTTTCATAATATTCTGCTTTGGCACTTTAAAATTAGATAGTTTTAGGGTACTTCATTTCCTCTGAAAAATTAAACTATAGTAATGGATCAACAATTGCAAAACTATATTTAAGATATTATTCTACTGTTGGTTTATCAGGGCATTGCCATTTTGTCACAAAATTCAATCAGGATTAAAATTAATATTTTCAGTTTTTCATATAACATTAAAGCAATTTATAATAACATATTTTATTGCATTTCTAAGTGGAAATAGTCAATTACATAATAGAAAGTATTCTGTTTTAAACTGAACATAAAATAGTAAATTATATTTGTAAGCAAAATTAATATTTAAAACATATAGATTTAGAGATAAGTAAAAAAGGAAATTTCATAAATAACTTTTAAATGTTAATTATTTTTTCTCAAACAATATTTGATCTGTATCTTCAGTTATGGGAATTTGTATTAAGAAAATAAAGCACTGCACAAAGGATCTTCAATATTATATACAAAACTGTTCAAAAAGGCATTATATATAACATGTAAAAATGTGGAAATCTAAAGCCAGAAATCTAAGTATCTAAATATTTAAATGAAGTTAAATAAACTGTTACAGAAGGTTACTGATATAATAGAAAAACAATAATAATCCTAATTTTGAAGATTATTTTATAAAATGAGAATACACTTATGTATTAAATGTTAGTGATCAATATTCCCTTAATTTAAAATATTGGATATTAAATTTCAAATATTTTTTAAATGAAATAAATATTAAAAATCAAAACTACAGTGAGGTATCACATCACACCAGTCAAAATGTCCATCATTAAAAAGCCTAAAACTAACAAATGCTAGAGAGGGCGTGACAAGATCCCTACTACACTGTTGGTGGGAATGTAAGTTGGTGCAAAGAACTGGAGAACAGTATGGGGGCTCCTCAGAAAACTAAAAATAGAATTACCAAATGATCCAGTAATCCCATTCCTGGGCATATATTCAGACAAAACTCCAATTCAAAAAGATAAATGCACCCGTATATTCATAGCAACGCTATTCACTATAGCTAAGAACTGGAAACAACCTCCATGTTCATTAACAGAAGAATAGATCAAGAATATGTGGTGCATATATACAATGGGCTATTACTTAACTACAAGAAAAAGCAAAAACAAAACAAGGCCATTTGCAGCAACATGAATGCAACTAGAGACTATCAGACTCGGTGAAGTTAGTCAGAAAGAAAAGTATCATATTACTCATATATGGAAACTAATATATGACACAAATGAAACTATCTATGAAGCAGAAACAGACTCACAGACATAGATAACAGACTTGTGGTTGCCAAGGTAGGGGTTGGGGAGGGATGGATTGGGAGTCTTGAGTTAGCAGATGCAAATTATTACATACAGAAGGGATAAACAGCAAGATTCTACTATATAGCACAGGTAACTATATTCAACAGTCTGAGATAACCATAATGGAAAATAATAAAAAAAAAGTATATATATATCTGAGTTATTTTGCTGTACAGCAAAAATTAATACAACATTGTAAATCAATGATACTTAAATTTAAAAAATGATAAGCAATCGCTCCTTAGCATTGTGTGATTAATGGATTTATTATTTTTAATCTACTTATGTTTTCTTCTATCTCCAAATCACTATTAATGTTCATTAAATTAATAATTTAAACATTTTAAAATATTCAAAATAGTTTACATTTTACTTCTTCTAGCTCTATTGTTGGCAAATATAAAAACAAAAATGCTGTGTTTATGTACAAAATGTATCAATCTATGATTGTTTATACTCATAAAAAGTTAGGCATTTTACATTTTAGTGACTTACTTTTATATGTCTATGCCACATTTACATTCATATATTTTCCACTTCATGGATCACAGCCTTGTCATGGTGAAGGGCCTTGCATAACTCAGTGAAGCTATGAGCCATACCATGTGGAGCAATCCAAGACAGACGAGTCATAGTGGAGAGTTCTGGCAAAACATGGTACACTGGAGGAGGGAATGCCATACCACTCCGGTATTCTTGACAGGAAAACCTTGTGAATAGTATGAAAAAGCAAAAAGATATGACACTAGAAAATGAGCCCCACCCCGCCAGGTTGGAAGGTGTCCAAAATGCTACTGGGGATGAGTGAAGGGCAATTACTAAGCTCCACAGTGAAGTGGCTGGGTCAAAGCAGACATGACATTCAGTTGTGAATGTGTCTTGTGGTGAAAGTAAAGTACAATGCTGTAAAGAAAATACTGTATAGGAACCTAGAATGTTAGGTCTATGAATCAAGGTAAATTCGATGTGGTCAAGCAGGAGATGGAAAGAATGAACTTCCAAATCTTAGGAATTAGTGAAGTGAAATGGATGGGAATGGGCAAATTTAATTCAGATGACCATTATATCTACTACTGTGGAAAAGAATCCCTTAGTAGAAATGGAGTAGCCCTCATAGTCAACGAGTCCAAAATGCAGTACTTGAATGCAATCTCAAAAGCCATAGAATGAACGTGGTTCATTTCCAGGGAAAACAAGGTAATTCAAGTCTATGCCTCAACCACTAATGCCAAAGACAATAAAGTTGAATGGTTTTATGAAGGCCAATATGCCAGCAAATTTGGAAAACTCAGCAGTGGCCACAGGACTGGAAAAGGTCAGTTTTCATTC
>SJYV01038424.1:1816667-1855008 GCA_006410875.1 Neotragus pygmaeus | reverse complement strand
GACTCTGTGCGACCCCATAGATGGCAGCCCACCAGGCTCCCCCATCCCTGGGAATCTCCAGGCAAGAACACTGGAGGAGGTTGCCATTTCCTTCTCCAATGCATGAAAGCAAAAGGTGAAAGTGAAGTCGCTCAGTCATGTCTGATTTAGTGACCCCATGGACTGCAGCCTACCAGGCTCCTCCATCCATGGGATTTTCCAAGCAAGAGTACTGGAATGGGGTGCCATTGCCTTCTCCATAGCTGCTAATACTGCCCCGATCTATTTCTTTACTCGGAAAGCATAACCTGAGATAAGCCTAGGTTTGTTTATATCCTAAAATTCATTACTTTAAAAGGCACTGTGCATTCATTTATTGGATGTTTATCAAATTCCTGCTATGTGTTATGTATCTCATTCATAACCAAACTCCAAGGTTGGCGGGGGGGGGGGGTGGTCAAAGCATATACCACTGTAATATAAAAAGAAAAAATTATGTTAAGCCTTTGATAACTTTTTTGCCTCTCAAATGTAAATTTTATTCACATTAATTACTAGCAAAAGAGATTGAAACCGTCTTGGAAAATAACAGCTCTTCAAAGTAAAAAGATATTAAGCATAAGGAGTTTAAGCAAGTTCTGGGAGATGGTGAAGGACATGGAAGCCTGGTGTGCTGCAGTCCATGGGCTCACAGAGAGACGGACACGACTGAACAACTGAACAACAAACCATAGTTCAAAAGTACCCATTGTTGTTTAGTCACTCAGTTGTGTCTGACTCTGAAATCCCATGGACCGTAGCCCACCAGGATCTATTAATTAAATTCGGGTGCTTGCCAGGAGATACTGGTTTACCAAAAATATACTTTTTGTGGGGGGCCGTACCTTGTGAAATCTTAATTCCCCAGCCAGGAATTCAACCCAGGCCCTTGGCAGTGAAAGTATGGAGTCCTAGCCACTGGATTGTAGGGAATTCTCAGATTTACAAAAAATATGAATTTTAACTTGCAGCATGTTGTTGTTGCTGTTTTAATCACTAACTCATGTCTGACCCTTAGCAGTCCCATGGACAGGAGCCTGGTGGGCTACAGACTGTGTGTAGCCCATGACAAAAGCACAGCTTATTGTTATTAAATTGTTGTGCTATTTTTACAGTCTTCAGCCCACCAGGCTCTTCTGTCCATGGAATTCTCCAGGCAAGAATACTGGAGTGGGTAGCCATTTCCTCCTTCATGGAATCTTCCTGACGCAGGGATCGAACCCACATTTCCTGCATTGACAGGCGGATTCTTTACTGCTGAGCCTCCAGAAAAGCCTGACTTGCAGCATATATGAGTGTTTTTCAATTTTAATCTGCATATGTAACACGGGGCACTTAGTACATTTGGGGTAAATGTGTAATTGTTAGTCGCTCAGTCATGTCCAACTTTGCAACCCCATGAACTGTAGCCCACCAGGCTCCTCAGTCCATGGGTATCTCCAGGCAAGAATACTGATGGTTGCCATGCCCTCCTCTAGGGGATCTTCTCAACCCAGGGATCAAATCCATGACTCTTATGTCTCCTGCATTGGCAGGCGAGTTCTTTATCACTAGCCCCACCTGAGAAGCCAAATCTAGATGAACTTATCCATCTCCATCTCCAGGTTACCCTCCCACACACACAAATAGATCTCCAATAAATGTCTGGTTTAGCCACAGAGAAAAAAACCAGCATAAAAACAATGATTTACCTCGAAACAAGAATCACAAATTCCAGGAATTCTAAGAAACTTTTAAAATAATGCACTAGAATTCTATGCTGTTTCTAAGGGACGAGACTGAAGACTGTAATGGGCTTCATTTGTAAACAATCTTAACTTCAGACTTATGTGCCATGTGTGGCATTTCAGGCTTATGTGGCACGTGGCAATTGTGTGTCGGTGGGCAGAATTCCTCCCCTGTTCCCTAGTCCACTTGATACTGAGCTGTGCTTTAGTCATCTTCCTAAAAATGGCACAAAGTGCCTGGAGAGGTGGGGAGCCCCCCTCCCTGGAAGCATGAAAGGCCAAGTGCTTGGTCACCTGTGAGTGATTTCTGCAGAACGTGTTCCTGGGTTACTTGGAAGAGTGCACTGCTTAGCCCACAATGTCCAGTCCCTTTAAGATTCTGTGATTCCAGTTCCACTTCTCTGTCACCTACTGGGTCTTTGGTAAATAACTCCTGAACAGAGGCAGTTAAACTCATTCCAGGCTGTGATTTCTTTCACTGTCTTCACATGGTCAGCTGTGATGTTCCCAGAACCGGCTATGGAGGAAGGATGCAGAGAAGAGATCAAAGGTGGCCCCGGCTCTTCAGGCCAAGGCAAGAAGTGAGACCCTTTGGTTCCTAGAACTGTGTTGCAGAACTCAGCAGAGAAGGCGAAGGGGAAGGACTAGTTAGCTGTGCAGACCTGGGTGAGACTGGCCATAGCAACGTCAGCCTGCAGTTGCTTTCTCTTCTACAAAACACTTGATCTCAAATTGTCTCATCTAGCTCTCATAACAACCTGGAGGCAGGACACATGACTGACCCCATTTGACAGATGGGGAAACCAAGGCCCAGGGAAGCTGAAGCCTCTCAACGTCAAGCCTGAGCTTCCTTCCAGGCTTCCAAGCTGCTCTGCTCAGGGAATGGAGGTGCAGCTGAAGCAGAGGGGTGCAAGTCACACCTGTCTCCTCTTCTGGAAATTTAAAGGGCTGAGCTAGATAGGTGTTTTGGTTTCTTTTAGACCTAAATGCCTCATTTCTCCAGGCAGGGTTGTGCCAAACCAGAAAACGAAACAACTGGGAAGCCTTGGTGGGAGAGGCACTGGGGAGAGGACGCCACAGTCAAAATTTCTTTACAAGTAAGTCACTTCCTCCCGGACATCCTTCTTGTTCTGACCTCTTCACCTCTACCTCTGTCACCCACTCATGCCAATAAATGCGTCATCACCTGCAAATCCAGCTAAAGATGTGGGCAAATAACACTTCCTTCGTGTCCTGCTCCCAGGATGAGGATAAAAGTCATATTCATATGAGGGTCAGCTTGCATGAAGGTCACATATGTTCACATCAAGCCTTGGAGGTATTCAGTTCTCTTTCCTCAGTCAGCTCCAGTTCTTTGGGGTGCCCTTAGGGCCGCCAAGAATTTGGGACCCTCCTTTTGTAGAATAATAGCCAGAGACTCTCTTTCAGATTTGTCTGTTTCATCCCAAGACGCGGGATTCCAGATGCTGCTTCCAACCCCTGAAACCCCCCACAGCGAACAGGCAGAGTTACTCTTTCAAGCTACACAAGTCAGACTTCTCCCTAAAGACTATTCTTATGCTGTTATTTCCTTGTTTGTTGCTTGCATTAGATTATTGTTTCTACACTTAAAATTTCCCTGAATGATACTGTGGTGTGAATGTCTGTGTCCTCCCAAAATCCATATGTTAAAATCTAATGCCCAGTGCAATGGTTTGAGGAGGTGGGGCCTTTGGGAGGTGATTAGGCAAGAGAGTGGAGCCCTTATGAATGGGATTGGTGCCCTCATACAAGGCAGACTATTTGCCCTCCCCACTATGTGGAGGTCACAGCTAGAAGGCACTATCTACGAACGAGAAATCACCCTGTTACTGGATTTTTCAAAAGAAAACATGACTGAATAGAGACTATGCCATGTTCATGGATTAGAAAATACATACCGTAGGCAAAAGCCAAGGCAAGCTGGAAGGACAATATGGAGGACTTGCCCTCCCAGATGTCCAGTGTTATCATAAATGTGTTGGAACTAAGAGAATATGAGAGTGACACAGGTTAGAGCCTGAAACTAGTGAATCCACAGGATCAACCCAGGAACTGTCTCCCTGTATACACAACTCGATGTGTGATAAAGGGAGCCTTAGAAATCAGTGGAGAAGGATGGAAAAAGAAAATGAAAGTGTCAGTTGCTCAGCTGTGTCCGACTCTTTGCAACCCACCAGGCTCCTCTGTCCATGGGATTCTCTCCAGGCAAGAATACTGGAATGAGTTGCCATTCCCTTCTCCAGGGGATTTTCCCAACCCAGGGATAAAACCAGTGTCTCCCACATTGCAGGTAGATTCTTTACTATCTGAGCCAGCAGGGAAGCTCAAAGAAAGGCAGGCTTACTAATAAACGGTGGAAGGACACTGACTATCCGTAGGAAAATAAAAGAAAATTAGTTTTCATGTTGCACAACAAATATCCAACAAAATTCAGGCAGGTTAAAGGTCTAATTATAAAAGGCAACCTACAAAAACCCTTAGAAGAAGATATACGGAAATAACTTCATAGCCTCAGAATAGGGAGAATTTTTCAGACCAGACACAAAGAAGCACAAACCATACAGGAAATAAATAATATATTTAGGTTTCCTACCCCACCAAAAAAGAAAGAGTGAATAAGACCACAGCCTGGAAGATATGTGCAACAAAGAATACAGAGACTTTTAGCCAAGAAGTGTAAGAATTCCGACGAAACGGTGGGGGGGTTGCGGGGGGAGCAAGCAAACACTAAAAGAAAAATATTCAAAAGCTATAAGTAAAATATAGAATTACCACGTGACTCAGCGATTCCACTCCTCTGTGTATTCCACTCCTAGGTGTGACCCAGCAATTCCACTCCTAGAAATGAAAGCATACGTCCATATAAGACCTTATACACAAAAGTTCACAGCAACCATCACCCGTGATAACCAAAAAGTAGAAACACACTAAATACCCCTTACCTGATTACTAAACAAAATGTGACACATCCTTACAATGGACTATTATTGAATCTTGAAAGCATCGTGCTGAGTTAAAGAATCAGCTACAGAGGACCACATACTATACGATTCCATTTCTATGATATCTCCAGAATGAACAAATCTATAGACAGGAAGTGGACTGGCGGTTGGCAGGGGAGTTTGGAGGAGCGAGGCTAAGGGTTTCCTTTCACTCACGCTGTAAACTGATTGAGGTGATGTTTGCACAGTTCTGTGAATATACTAAAAGCCACTGAATTGCACACTTTAAATGGGTGAATTGTATCTCAAAAAAGCTGTGAGTTATATCTCAAAAAAAGCTGTTCTTGGGGATCCCAGGTGGCTCAGTGATAAAGAATCCGCTAGTCAATGCAGGAATTGCAGGAGATGTGGGTTAGATTCCTGGATGAGGAAGATCCCCTGGAGAAGCAAATGGCAACCTACTCCAATATTCTTGCCGGGATGATCAGAGGAGTGAGCCAAGCAGGCTACCGTCCATGGGGTCACAAAGAGTTGGACACAACTGATGCAACTGAGCATGCATGCACACAAAGCTATTCTTAAATATTTCTTATCTAAATGGATAATTCACAGAAGAGAAAAATCCAATAAACACTTGAAAGATGGTCACCTGCAACACTAATGAGGAAAAGGCAAGTGAAACAATGAGGCAGAATTTTATGCTCATCGTACCAGCAAAAATCGCAAAGACTAGCAATGCCAAGCATGGGCAAGACAGCAGAGAAACAAGGAGCTTCAAACATGCTGCTGGAGGGAAGTTGATGTCCCCTCATCAAAAAACACTGGGGATGTTGAAACAGGGTGAAGATGCTCACACTCTCCAAGTCAACAATCCCACTTGCAGGCAGAGACCCTGGAGACAGCCTCACGTGGAAGTTCCAGAAGACACAGCAAAAGGATCTGCGGCAAAGTCTGCTACCCTTAAACGTGGGGACACAGATGTCAGTTCAGCAGTGGGCAGGTAAGCTGTGGCATGGGAATACAGGAGACTGTGACCCCACAGGTCCAATGGCAAACCTCACAAATATAATCTTGAATCAAAACCACAAGTTGCAGACTAAACATACACACTATCATGTCATTTATATAAAGTTTGAATGTATGCACAACAGAACTATGTGTCATGTATGGAACCATACATACATGAAAATAAACTTAATCTCTAAATTCCTGTGAGTTGCTCCCTCTGAGAGGGAAGAAGTAAGATGAGCTCCTGAGTATCCAGCAAGGGCAGGCTGGATCTATTACGGTTTGTGCAATAGAAACAGGCTGGTCTGGGTATCATGTCATGTGAAGACGAGTCAAATTGGAGGTGGGTGATTACTGAGTTGTTCCCTTCTATCTTTCGAATCTTCAACATTTTTGAGAAAAAGCATTGGTATCCACTGCCATCCTAAAGAAAATCAGTCCTGAACATTCATTGGAAGGACTGATGCTGAAACTCCAATACTTTGGCCACCTGATGCAAAGAACTGACTCATTTGAAAAGACCCTGATGCTGGGAAGGATTGAAGGCGGGAGGAGAAGGGGGCAGCAGAGGATGAGATGGTTGGATGGCATCACTGATTCAATGGACACGAGTTTGAGTGAGCTCCAGGAGATGGTGATGGACAGGGAGACCTGGCGTGCTGCAGTCCATGGGGTCGCAAGGAGTCAGACACAACTGAGCGACTGGACTGAACTGACCCATTGCTACCCTGCAATGTTCCCGTGAATACATATGTGTTAATGTGGAGACCCCCAGGCAGCTCCTTGAGGTGGGTGGTGTCCAGAGAGACCAGAAGCCTGGCCGCCAAAGACCAGGCTCCTGAAGGCGTGGGGCGAGGGGTCAGGGAGAGTGGAAGTCGGGAACTCAACAGGCAGAACAACGGATACCGGGCGCCCCAGAAGGTAGACCTCAGGTAGGAACGGGTCTGGGAGCAACCACCAGTGGCCAGAAGGGCTTCAGCTAAAAGCAGAAATCAGAAAAAGGACACATCCAGAGATGAGCACCAGACAGAACAAGAGAGAGGCAGGCAAGAATCCGTGCACTCACAGTGAAACACAGAGGATGAGGAGGGGGTTCTGGGCCTAGGACCACTGTTCAGAAAATGTACACACACGGCATATGCTGAGTAACCAGGAAGGACAGGCAAGAGGAACCATGTCTCCTCCCTCAGGAAGCCTGGGGCCTCTGCCTGGAGAGGATGGGCTAGGTGCACAGATCACAGTAATTCAAAGCAAAGTGTTCATGTAGGCAGAGGGCTCTGCATGGGGCCCAAGAGACAAAGAGAGAATGCTGTGACGTGGAGGCCACCATCACCCAGCAGGACCCGATGAGGCCTTCCCAGAACAGACTCCCACTGCATCCTCTGCTGCCTTTTGTCTGTAGAAAAACTTCAGTCAAGGCATAAATTTAATCAGAGAAGTGAGAAAATGCAGGAAGAAAGGAAAACAATCAAGCAAGATAAAAATATTTTAGCCATTAAAGTTCAGTTCAGTCGCTCAGTCGTGTCCAACTCTTTGCGACCCCATGAATTGCAGCACGTCAGGCCTCCCTGTCTATCACCAACTCCCAGAGTTTACCCAGACTNTGAAGGAGATCAGCCCTGGGATTTCTTTGGAAGGAATGATGCTGAAACTGAAACTCCAGTATTTTGGGCACCTCATGCGAAGAGTTGACTCATTGGAAAAGACTCTGATTCTGGGAGGGATTAGGGGCAGGAGGAGAAGTGGATGACAGAGGATGAGATGGCTAGATGGCATCACTGACTCGATGGACGTGAGTCTGAGTGAACTCCGGGTGTTGGTGATGGACAGGGAGGCCTGGCATGCTGCAATTCATGAGGGAGCAAAGAGTTTGACACAACTGAGCGACTGAACTGAACTGAAACGAAACGCAAGTCTCCAAGTTACAGCAAGGAATTGAACTTTGGGATGGCAATGGCTGACAAAGTGATTTTTTTTTTTTATTATTGACAGGATTGTTGACAGAATCAAAGGAGCAAAAAGTTTGATTGACTTTACTTTCTCTATTTTCTACTATACCATACTTTTGAAAAGATATAGAAAAGCAAAGGAAAAGGCAAACCAAAATGGTTAATTTGTTTAACTCTTTCATGACATTTGCAAATATCTTAAACATGAAGGAACTGAGTTACCAAGCGTTCAGAATTTTGCTCTAGGCAGGTCACTTCACATAGATGATGATTTGCTAAGGCAAAGCTAGCATCCGGCTCTCCTGCTTGCCAAAACAGCACATCCACCTACTGTGCTGCCTCTCCCAATTTTAATTAAGTGTACATATGTTCTTGTTTTGGTTTTGTCCTTTTTCTGTCTGAACTCATCATTTCTATGTTTGGACCTTGTTTATTGCTTTGGAACGTCCTTGGATTGGAATTCGATTATGGGATTTGAACTCAAATACGCATGTGAATTCAAACTTACTTGGGCAAAGTGTTTAAAATTTCTAATGCATTTTTCTCAACTAGAGATAACANCTTTCTGCCATAAGGGTAGTGTCATCTGCATATCTGAGGTTACTGATATTTCTCCCGGCAATCTTGATTCTTCAGGGACAACAGATAATATTCCGAGCCATATCCTTTGAGCTGTTGAGCAGGTACTGAAACCCCCACCATGTGGGAGAAGTCAACTGCAAGCTGCCCACAAGCACGTTAAATGGGTTGAGAAGCACGTCAGACAGGTTGGAAGCAGAAGGTTGATGATGCTGACACCCCATTACCTCACCACCAGCCAATCAGAAGAGTGTCCATGAGCTGACCACACCCTGCTCCTTGACTCCGGTGGAACACACAGTCTTGAGGGCATTTGCCTGCCGTGGCCGGCTTTGCCTGGCAAATTTCTACTTTACCCAACTCAGTCTCTGAGATTTCATCCAGCACAGGTGAACAAAGGCCAAATCTCGGCAGCAACATCAACAAAGTTCCTCCCCAGGCTGCTTGCCCAGCTTCCTGAGCACCGGGGAAGGCAGATGGCTGCCCGGCAGCATCCCACCCCAGTGAACACAGGCAGAAACTAAGAGGCAGCAAGGCCCCAAGAGTCGACCAACCAGGAGCAGAGAAGGAGGAAACCCAGATTCTCCGATGTGAAGGAAGGGGGCTTACTCCCTAATCAGAATTCACCCCGAGTTGGAACACTCAAGAAAGGCTTCCCGGGGGAAGCAGCATTTAGTGAAAAAGGCTTTTCACAGGCGGAGGAAGAGAAGACAAAAGCAGGAGAGATTCGTGCCAGGGATCCCTGGGGTGAGGGTGTGGAGGCAGGGGGTAGAAAGCCCAGTTTCATTCTTGGAACCAACGGTGCCTCCTGCACGTAACAGCAGTCATCACGAACACGCTGAGTGTGCCAGGGGACAGGTGTGTCCCCATGGGTGGTGTCCAGGTTTACAGCCTGGAGAGAAAGGGGCACACTGGGGAGGGGTCGGAGGCTGTGCTGGGTCGACTCCTGAGCGGGTCTGGACATGGGCGAGGAGTCCCTTAGGAAGGTCCCCACAACGGATCACAGGAAGTCTCTGAGGTGTCTCCACGTCGGGTCGTCGATAGGATGAAAGGGTGCCTGGTGTCACAGAAGAGTTTTCTGTGGGCGCTGGGTCTCCCTGACCATGACCCTGGGGCTTTCCAGGGTGGCGGTTCTCCTTCCTGGACTCCCTCCTCCCACCCTCGTCTTGTCCCAAACACAACACACTCTGTGCAGAAAACATTAATTTTTCATATCCTCAATTTTTTAATGTGATTTTAATTCTGTGTCCCTTAATAAACACTACGCAAATCCCATATTCAGAAAAAGTTTACAACTATCTGCCTCTGCAATTGCCAAATGTCCCAACACCACTCCGGTCTACCTATGGATGTACTAAAATCCACTGAACTGCGCACTTTGAAACGGTGCATTTTTATGACGTGTGGAATCTAACTCAATTAAAAGAAATGAAGAGAAACCAGCACAAAACAGCTGTCATGGGTCTGCGAATGGAAGCGTTTCAAGCTGAGTATAACGGTCGATTTTTAGCTACTGTGCTATCTCAGAAAAATTATAAGTGAACATTCAAACTAAAATCGCCAAAATTTTATTCTACCTAAGCTGTCGAGCGACATGGTTTTCACCCAAGATTTCCCACTTCTCTCTTCTGGTTTTGACTGGAGGAAATTTAAAAATTATGTCATCCCGAGGCATTGAGGTTGCCCATCTGCTCATCTGCTCCTGATATCATCAGGAAAGAGCAATGGAGGGAAAGGAGAAGAGCAAACCCAAGAGGCCTCGGGGCAGAGGGGGCCTCAGGCAGCCTCGAGGGGGTGACACTTAAGGTGGGACCTGAGAGAAGTCAGGTGGCTTCTGAAGTCGGGCGGGTGAGAGCAGTCTGGAAAGACAAGGCTCCCAGGCACCTCGGATCCAGAGGATAGAGGCTGCCGGTGTCTCAGGAGAAGCGGCAGGGAATGTGGGTGTTGAACTTGAGACTGAACTACAGGAAACCGACCGCTGTCCCAGGCCCCGCGGGAGTTTCCTCCTCCCAAAGAGCATTTAGGAAGTTTCATGCCATCGGAAGGATGGAGGTTTTGACTCATGTCCACTCAGTGCTTTCCCGATTAGATAATTTGGGGGAGTTTAAAGAAAAAAAAGGTCAGTCCTCACCATAACTTAATCCTGTTCAGAAACTCTTTAACAAAGGGGTTGGGGTGGAGGGAGGTGGTAAACAGAATGAATCATTATTTTCAAGTTGCAAGACAAAAATGCAGACAAGTAACAGCAGCAAAAACCAGGGAACTGAGATTTTGTCAGGAAAAATTGGGAATCCTTTAGGAAGGTGTGGAGGCCTCTTAGCCTTTCTTTGTGCCAGGGGCTCCCTGGTGACTTCAATGGTGATCCCAGACAGAGGGCCACGTGCTAAGCCCCAGGGCCTGGGAACGTGACCTTACTGGAAAGAGGGCCTTTGCAAATAAAATTAAATTAAGGATCTCAAGGTGAGGTCATCCTGGATTTAGGGTGTCCTTATAAAAAGAGAGGACTCGGCCACATGCAGAGGGAGGCAGAGGTGGGAGTGAGGCAGCCACAAGACAAAGACCACCAGGGTGGCCGGTGGCCACCGGAGAGCAAGCATAGAAAATGCAGGGCACGTTCCCCTTCGCAGCCGGCCAGCACCTCGACTTCAGACTTCTGCCTCCAGAGCTGTGAAAAAACACACTTCTGCTGTCTTAAACCCGCCCCGCCCCCACCTTTTAGCAATTCGTTACAGCATCCACAGGAAACTCGCAGAGGTTCCAGAGCAATCTGGTGAGGCTTAATGGGCCCCTTGTCAAGAAGGTTTCTGAAATGTGAATATAATGAAATGCACAGGATTGGGGAAACAAAAACAAAAGCAGTTGTACTGAAGTACACGTCTCTCTCTGATAATGGAAGACACCCCGGGAACCCTGATAACTGGTAACTTCCATGTATCAGAAACACTTAAGAATCGCCACTTGGCCAGGGGAGGGGGTCACCTGTCACTGGAGGCTGTGTATGAATTCTGACATACACACAGTGGGGTCCCGAGGCGTCCTCCCTGGGACGTTCAGACTAAAATGCAATGCCAAGCTACAGTGCCAATGTGAAACCCCGAACAATGGCTTTGAACAGGCATAAAGGGATACAAACCATTTCTGTCAAACATCGTCTATTGAACTTCCTGGTGAAAGCCACTAGGGCACTGCACACCTTTACCTCTGAGAACAGGTGCACAGCTGACTCGTCAAGGGGCCCAGTGGCCTCCAACACAGGATCTGCTCAAGTCCTGGCTGTGCCCAGAGCAAGTGTGCATGGCCCGCTGTGGATCAGGGTTCCTCGTCCTGAAATGGGATCCAATATTCATAACCAGGTGGGAAAAAGGATTGTGATGACCAGCCTCACAACAAATACTGTTTTGCATTCAAAATATTCAAGATACTCTTGCCCTGAAATCACCACTGCATTCAGAAACCCCAAAGGAGCAACAGTGTCAGCATCAAGTCAGTGTCCCTGGTCTGTGTACTCAGCAGGAAGACTGATCACCGGTTGGCTGTGGTCAAACACTTGGGAAGATGGTTAGCTTGGAGAAAAAGAGAGAACTCCCAGAAACAATCACCAGAATTAGCACGACATCAAACTACAGATGCCTCGGCCCCTGCAGCACTTCCCCTTCCCCTCCTCCAGGGAGCCGCAGCCTCAGAACACCCGGTAAACCTGACTGTGACATCCAGACAGGTAGTGGGAGGGCCTGCCACACACTGAGCCTCACTTGTAGTAACAGGGTGAACAGAACCCAAAACTGGCCCGCAAGGTTTCCCATCCCGATCCCTGGATTATGAAGGGATGAGACACCACACCCTGACTGTTATCTTATGGGGCAGAAGGAGTTCGGCAGGTGTAATTAAGGTTACTCATCTGTTGACTTTGAGTGAATCGAAAGGGAGATGATCTGGGTGAGCCGAATCAAATCACATGTGCCCTTAAAAGGCAGAGAATTTTCTCCAGCTGGTGACAAAAAGGGAAGTCAAAGGGTCAAAGCATGAAGGGGCCCCGTGGAAAGCATGAGAAGGGATGTGCATGGCATCTGGGAGCAGAGACTGGTCCCGGATGACCTCCAGCAAGGAAACAGAGACCCTCCATCCTACAGCCACAAGGACCCAAAGTCTGCCAACAAACTGGGTGAGCTTTCCCCATCCGAGCCTCCAGATGAGAATGCAGCCCAGCTGACACCTTGGCTGCAGCCCGTGAGACCCTGATTAGAGAACACAGTTGGGTCCCCGTGAACTTCTGACCTACAGAATCAAGATGACAAATGGGTGTTGCTGAAAGTGACTAAGCTTGTGGCAACTTGTTATCCAGCAGTAGGAAACAGACACAAGTAACATTCCATCAGGAGCATGCCAGCTGCTTGACCAGCTAGAACAGCTCAATTCACATAGGGAGGGTGCAGCAAGGAGTCCACATGGCACCTGTTACTGACGGTCCAATCTACTCCTTCTCCATCCAGCAGGGCAGCCACCAGCCACATGTGGACACCACATATTTGAAACATGACTGGTATACAATATACCAGATTTTGGAGACTCCGTATAAGAAAAGAGAATGTAAACTATCTCTTTAACACCTTTTATATGGATTACATGTTGAATGGATAATATTTTGATTCTACTGGGATAAATGAATATATATTATTAATATTGCTGTTGTTTAGTCAATAAGTCATGTCCAACTGTTTGCAGCCTCATGGACTGCAACATACCAGCCTTCCCTGTCCTTCCACTATTTCCCGGAGTTTGCTCAAACTTATGTCCATTGAATCAGTGATGCCATCCAGCCATTTCATCCTCTGTCGATCCCCTTCTCCTCCTGTCTTCAATCTTTCCCAGCATCAGGGTCTTTTCAAATGAGTCAGTTTTTCACATCAGGTGGCCAAAGTATTGGAGCTTCAGCTTCAGCATCAGTCTTTCCAATGAATATTCAGGGTTGATTTCCTTCAAGATTGACTGTTTTGATCACCTTACTGTCCAAGGACTCTCCAGAGTCTTCTCCAGCACCCCAGTTTGAAAGCATCAATTCTTCAGCACTCAACCTTCTTTATGGTCCAACTCTAACATCCATACATAACTACTGGAAAAACCATAGCTTTGAGTAGATGGACCTTTGTTGGCAAAGTGAAGTGTCTGCTTTTTAAAACACTGTATAGGTTTGTCAGAGCTTCTCTTCAAAGGAGCAAATGTCTTTTAATTTCACGGCTACAGTCTAAAAAACACAGTGACTTTGGAGTCCAAGAAAATAAAACCTGCCACTGTTTCCATTTTTCCCTCAGCATATGCCATGAAGTGATGGGACTGTATGCCATATTTTTTTGAATGTTGAGTTTTAAGCCAGCTTTTTCACTCTCTTCTTTCACCTTCATCAAGAGGCACTTTAGTTCCTCTTCACTTTCTGCCATTAGAGTAGTATCATCTGCATATCCAAGACTGTCGATATTTCTCTGGGCAATCTTGATTCCAGCTTGTGAATTATCCAACCTAGCATTTCGCATCATATACTCTTCATGTAAGTTAAATAAGCAGGGTGACAATATACAGCCTTGATGTTATATTAACATTGATTTCACCTATTTGTTTTTAGTTTTTAAATGTGACTTCTAGAAAATGTTAAATTAGGCCTATGGGTCTAATATTTCCACTGGACAGAGATGACCTAGGTGTTATCTCCTATAATCTTCCTAGCTCCCCTGTGGGGTGGGTGCTATCCAGTGGTCCAGAGGAGAAAACTGAGACCTTACAGAGTAAATTGACTGACATCAGAGGCTGAGGGAGTGAACCAGAGATGGGAGCCAGGTTCATCAGAGCCCAAATCCCACTCTCTCCCAGGCTGGCAGGTGACCCTCTCAAATGACTGCAAAGGCCTGAATTCTCAACAGAGGCTGCTCGTGCCTTAAACCAAACAAACGGCTGCAGATGGGGACAAAGCCGCAGGCAGATCAGCTTAGGGAAGTATTTTGGGGTGGGGGGAGACCTTTCACCACCCTTCAAACTTTACTCTAAGAACTCACTGTGATAAGCCCAAGGAAATAGATCTTAGAAATGAGAGATGAAGCAGTCATTAGGGAAATTTGGGGGTTCTTGGTCTCCTTTTCTGTGATAACCAAGGACATGGTATAAGAAAAGAAGGTTTAGGGAATTCCCTGGTGATATAGTGATTAGAACTCCACATTTTCACTGCCAAGGGCACACGTTTGATCCTTAGTCGGGCAACTAAGATCCCACAAGCTGAGCAGCATAGCCAAAAATAATTTTTTAAATTAAAAACAAAAGGTAAGAAAGGTTATTAAATGTCCACTGCCAGATGAATAGATAATGAAGATGTAGTGCATATATACAATGGAATACTACTCAGCAATTTAAAAAAAAGAATGGAATAATGCCATTTGCAGCATGGATGCAACTAGAGATGATCACACTAAGTGAAGTAAGACAGAAAGACAAACATCATCTGATGTCACTTTTACGCGGAAGCTAAAATATGGCCCAAATGAGCCTATCTACAAAACAGAGACAGACTCAGAGACGTAAGAGAACAGCCTTGTGGTTTTCCAAGGGGAGGGAGGTAGGAGACAGAAGGGCTCGCAGTTTGGGACGAGCAGATACAAGCTGTTATATTGATATATAGGCTGGATAAACAACAAGCCCCTACTACAGAGCACAGGGAACGATATTCAACATCTTGTGATAAACCAGAATGGAAAAGAATGCACACGTATAACTGAATCACTTTGCTGTACAGCAGAGGCTAACGCAGCACAGTAAATCAACCACTGTGTGTGTTAGTTGCTTGGTCTTGTCCAACTCTGGTCCACGCGACCCCATGGACAGTAGCTCCCTAGATTCCTCTGTCCATGGAGTTCTCCAGGCAAGAATACTGGAGTAGGTAGCCATTTCCTTCTCCAAGGGATCTTCCCAATCCAGGGATCAAACCCGGGTCTTCT
This sequence comes from Neotragus pygmaeus, assembly GCA_006410875.1. Taxonomy (NCBI): domain Eukaryota; kingdom Metazoa; phylum Chordata; class Mammalia; order Artiodactyla; family Bovidae; genus Neotragus; species Neotragus pygmaeus. The sequence continues at coordinate 1,839,787 of SJYV01038424.1, read as the reverse complement.
GCATTGCAGGCAGATTCTTTACCACCTGACCCACCAGGGAAGCCCAAGTCAACCACACTTCAATGGTACAAAAGAAAGAAAAGAGAGGTTATGATCCATCTTTATAAATGCCTTTCATAAGCCCTAGCATTTCAATTACTAATATATGGGTAAATGTGTTGGTTATTTTGATGTAAGTTCTACCCAATATCGTTTCAATTACCCAAAACAAGGCTACAGAGGAGCCGGCCCACTGGGCTCGTCCTGCTTTGGACACAGTCTGGGAAAAGAACAGGCAGTGGGGGCCTGTGCCCAGCAGGACACAATCCCTTCACCTCCCTGAAGGCCAGCCCCTCAAGGGATCGGGGGCCAGGGTCACCCTTGACACCAGGAGAAACTGAGGGTAACTTTAGGAAGTGGTGGCTTAAAGAGGGGGCTCAGTCCCTCATAATCACTCACTGTTTATCTGTTTTCAGTCTATCTGTTGATCTTAGTAATATTTTACGCTACTAGTGTCCCATTTCAATTCATAGTCAATTTGTACTCCTTTGTAGCAAATGTTAATCACTTACAATTCAGTGATCATTGTGTCAAGCATGCTGAGTTACAAATTCCTTTCTTAGAAAAGTTGTTACTGTAATTGCCATGCCTATCATCAAGGACTCAAAGATCTGCCAGGCATGCCACCTCCCAGGAGGCCTCCTGGAATTGTCCTTGGGGTGGAGGTCGGGGGAGGTGGGATGCTATTGGTAGGGGGATCTCCAGAGTCATGTTTTGAAATTTGCTGTAGACTTGTTTTTGCTAATAACATGTGATACTCTTGGTTACTTCTCAAAAAATCTTGCTTCAAAGATGCTGACCTTGCTCACATGGACTGTGGCTCCAGCAAGGAACTAGGGTCCTTCCTGCACATCCCGGGATAGGCTGAGCATGACCCTGGAGACTGCGCTTCCTTCTGAGTCACACGACCACGCCGGGGTGACTGTGGGTCGGGAAAGACAAACACCCAACTCAAGCCCCAAGAGCTCCACAAGCTGATCATCATTTACATTGGAAATGAACTGAAATTCTTTGTTTACAAAATTATGGCTCTGCCCTTGAGCCTTTGTATACTTTAATTTTTATCAAGGGTTTTAACCTGCTGGCATCTCATGTGGGCTAACTTTGGGTGCATTAATCTGAGTCCATCCTCGGCTTAGAATTGGAAGGGGATGCTGGAACCCCCTAGATCCCCTCCTTCCCACAGTGGTCCACTGATTACCTGATTTATACACATATATTCTTAGAAGCAAGATTCCTAGTAACCAAAAGGCTGAAACCACCCAAATGTTCACTGATGGACAAAGGAATAAACAAACGCAGTCTGTCCATACAACTATTATTGTCTTAAAAGGATGGAAATGCTGATACACACTACATCATGATGAGCCATAAGGACACTTGCTAAATGAAAGGAACCAGACACAGAAGGACAAACAGTGTGTGATTCTGCTTACATGAGGTGTAATCAGTAGGCAAATGTAGAGGGACAGAAAGCAGGGCCTGGGGGAGGAAGTAGGGGGAGTCAGTGTTTAGCAGGGAGCGTTTCAGTTTGGGAAGATGAGAAAGTTCTGGAAGTAGATGGTGGTGATGGTTGTACAACAACGTAAATGCACTTGATGCCACTCAACTGCATGCATAAAAGTAGCTGAAATGATATGCTTTATGTCATGTATATTTTACTACAATCTTCTAAATTTTAATACTTCAGCAATAGGAAAACAGATCAGATATAATCTTCAACTGATAAATGTTAACCTCATGAGAATGAAAATTTTCCAATTCTGAAATACTGAATCAGTAGCTAGCCAGGGAATGCAGCATGGTGGGAAAAAAAAATGAAATAGCTATTTTATTGATATTGAGTAGGAGAAAAACACTGGATATAAATATATTTTTTGGATGTAAAAATATATTTTAAAATATGTGAAAAAATTTTGAGGAGTTGAAAGAGAATATAAAGATCAATTTCCATGTGAGTCTGTAAACTGCTTGTTTTCACTTTCTAGTTCTTTTGTTTCCCTGTTCTTCACTGTGGATCTCACTTAGGGCAATCCCCTACTAAAATGGTTTTATTTTTTAATAAAGATACTTCTAGGAAATTTCCACACTGTAGAAAAGCATAGGAAAAAAATTTAAATTCCCCCAAGTTAAATCACTCAATATAAACACCATCAACATTTGGATAACATTTTTCCAAATCCCTAGCTATTCTAAGGGTTGGAGGTAGGTATTAGTTGGATAGATTAGTAGGATAGACAGATGATTGATAAGTGGGTGGACAGATAGATAATGGATAGATGACGGAGTGATGATGATAAACAGACAAAATTTACATAAATAGAATCATTATATTTATTTTCTCAGAAAAACACTGTATAGATCATTCCATGTTAAAGTATATATATCTATCTTCAGAATATATGATGATAAAATTAACCAAGAAGATGAAACAATCTAAATGTGTAGGCATCTAGCAAAAGAGAATCAAAATAAGTGAAAAAAATAAATTGAAATGAAAGGAGAAATAGTCAGATTCTAAAATTATACTTTAGGGAATTCCCTGGCAGTCCACTGGTTAGGGCTTGGCATTCTCCCTGCCAGAGCCCTGGTTCCCCTGGTTGGGGAACTAAGATCCCAAAAGCTGTGTGGCACAACAAAAGTAAATAAGTTATACTTGGAGTCAGGACTATAAAAGAGCTGAACAGCACAGTAACCAGCTTAACCTAACCAACACTTACAGAACAGCCCATCCAACAAGAGAAAGCTCTAAAGATGGACCATGGCCTCAGCCACACAACAAACCATAACAAATTTAGAATAACTGAAATCATACAAAGTAGGTTCTCTGACCACAGTAGAATTAAACTACAAATTAATGACCAAAAAAAAACCCCACTTAGAACCCTCCCCACAGAAAAAATATGTGGAAATTAAACACACACCTAAATAATCGCTGGGTCAAAAAGTAAGTCACAAGGGAAAGTATAAAATGTTTGGAATGGAATAAAAATGAAAATACAAAATATCAAAATCTGCAGGATGCCAGTAAAGCAGTGCTTAGAGGAAAGAATAGAGACATCAGATGCTTATATTAGAAAAGAAGGTAGTTTTCAAATAAGTAATCTAAGCCTTTACCTTAAGAAATTAGGAAAAAGGAGAAGAGCAAATTAAACCCAAACCAAGCAAAATGAGAGAAAAAATAAAGACAGGAACAAGTGTGAATTAAATTAAAAAAGAAAAACAGAAGATAAAATCAATAAAACCAGAAGTTGGTTCTTTGAAAAGATCAAGAAAACTGAGAAACTTCTAGCCAGATTGACCAAGAAAAAAAGAGGAAAGACAAACATCACCAAAATAAGGAATACCACATTATCTCAGTGATATTAGACAAAGAACAAAGCAACGCTATAAACAACTCTGTAAGCAATCTGACAACTTGGATGGACTTGACCAACTTCCTTCAAGAATACAGACTATGAAAACTCACTCAAGGAGCAGATATTCTAACTAGTCCTGTATTTAAAGAAATCGAGTCAAAAATAATCTTCCAAGAAAGAAATCCCAAGCCCTTTTCCAAACATTCAATAAAGGAATAATACAAATTCTACAGTCTTTTCCAGAAAAATAAAAGATGCGAAAATTCCCATCTCATTCTGTGCAGCCCAAACCAGAGGAATAATACACAAGAAAGGTAAACTATGCCCAATATCCCTCATGAACATAGGCACTAAAGCCCTCATCGAAATATTAGCAAATCGCAGCCATTCATAAGAAAAACACATCAACACCAAGTAGAATCTAGCCTGGAATTCTAGGCTGGATCAACATGACAAAATCAAGCAATTAGCAGATTAAAGAATAAAACCATATCAGTATCTGGATAGATACACAAAATGCATTTGACTAAATTTAACATCCACTCATGACATTAAAAAAAACAAAACAGCAAATTAAGAATACAGGGAAACTTAACCTGATAGAGGACATTTGCAAAATCTCTACAGCTAACATTATACTTAATGTTAAAAAAACTGAAGGCTTTCCCCCTAAATTCAGGAATAAATTCAAGCAAGTCCACCCTCTCCCTACAGAACTGAAAACATGTCTTTCCAAAAATCTGTACACAAAACTTACAGCTTTGGCTTTGCTCATAATTTCTCAAAAACAAAAATATAGAAATCCTTCAGTGAATGAATACATAATGAAATTGTGATGTGTTTCCACATGGTGGTATTGCATACCGTACATTTCCACTTGACAGAATGTTGTTTAGTTGCTAAGTTGTGTCCGACTCTTTTGCGACCCCATGGACAGAAGTCTGCCAGGCTCCTCTGTCCATGGAATTTCCCAGGCAAGAATGTTAGAGTGGGTTGTCCAACCAGAGGTCCATGGTTGCCTTGGATTAGGGACAGAGGGGGAGTTCAGACTACAAAGGGGCAACCTGAAGATTGGAGGGGGTGGGGGGGTGCACTGCCTCCTGGTCTGGTGTGGCTGTAGAGCCTCACATAGTTATTAAAACATAAAGACTTGTATCTCAAAAAAAGTGAAACTTACTATATGCGTGCGTGTGTGCCAAGTCGCTTCAGCATGTCTGACTCTTTGTTATTCTATGGACTATAGCCCCCTAGGTTCCTCTGTCCCTGGGATTCTCCATGCCCTCCTCCAGGGAATCTTTCCAGCCCAGGTCTCCTGCATCTCCTGCAGTGGCAGCTGGGTTCTTTACCACTAGCGCCACCTGGGAAGCCTGAAAGTTAGTATATGAAAACTTTTAAATAATCTTGTAGAAGCTAGAAACACACACACACACACACACACACACACACACTTGCCTGAAAGTTAGTATATGAAAACTTTTAAATAATCTTGTAGAAGCTAGAAACACACACACACACACACATACACACTTCTATTTTCTAGCCATCGTCCCAGCGCATTCTTGCAGATAAACTTTAGATTAATTGTGGGGTTTTTTTTAAGCTCACGAATAATTTGCTTTGAACCGTACTGAATTACAGCTAATTCATGAGAAATGGACATATTTTCAACAGTAGGTCTTTCTATACAAGAACATCCATATCACCTTTCATACTCTTTAACAGAGTCTTCAATCTTTTTCACTTTGGATCCTACACATTTTTGTGACAATTTCCCTAGGTTTTTAATGCATTTTTGTTGTTACTGTGAATGAAATCATTTTTTACATTACAATCTCTAAATGATTATTATGGGTTTAAAAGGAAAATATAGGTTTCTGAATAGCTATTCTATAGCTGGCTGCCTCAACTGACCTCCTAGTTGGTATTAATTTCAGTTATTAATTAATATGGTGATACACATGCTTGCATCACCCACAAACAGTGGCTGCTCTTGGCCACCATGTCTATGCCTGACTTCCCTTTTCTCACTGTGATGACTAACGCTTCGAAAACAATGTCAAGTAATTCCACTTTTATTTTCTAAGTTCCACCCGCAAGGAGGAGGCCAAGCAGCTCTCCAGCCTCTTGCGCTCAGGCATCATTTTTCTGAACTCAAAGACAAAAGAGTGGAGCCTACATACACATCTCTATTTCTCACAACGTTCCATTCATTAAAAACTAATGACTCAGCAATATTGGGAGTTCCAAAGGAAGAAGACAGACTGTTGCTCCCTTACCCCCTCAGCCAGCCGCCGTCCGCCGTGTGTGATCATCCTGTGTCACTGGCACTCCGTTGTTGTCGAAACATAGGAAGTGTCACTTCAGAGGTTGAAAGCACTTCCTGGATCCTGCACGCAGACTCCTAGACCTAGACGGGCGTGTGTGCACATTCCCACCTCCCCATCGGAAACGGGGCTAAAGAGTGGAGCACAGAAACCATCAGAGTGACAGCTCCTCTAAGGTCCACGGTGAGATGACAGGAGGGAAGGAACCGGGTGTGGAGGCACCCAGAGCTGGAGAGGAAGAGGGCAGCTGGCGTGGCCGCGCCGTCAGGCTGGACCGGCCGACCTAGAGACTGGAAAGCCTGAGAGAGCTGTCTCTGCCCTGGCCACTGGCTGTCTGGGTGACGTGAACAACTCCCCTTAGTAAAGACAGCAAACTGTGAAGGACACGTTCAGCTCTGAGTTCACCTATCTGTTTCCTAGGGGAAGCGAGGCACCTGGGATGAGGGCTGGGCTGTCAGAGCGCGACAACTGAGAAGCAATCCCAGGTTTTTCCAGACCATGAGGTCATCTGCTCTTTGTGTTGGAAAGGACCGGATGGCTGACCTAACATAATTCCCCCCGCTTCAGGAATCCCCTCTCGAACACCCTTGACATCCCGAGACTGATTCTGGCCCTCTGTCCTTCCCAGGGGTCTAAATGGCAGTTCTCAGACTCTGGTACAGGAACAATGCTAGTCTGAGACAGTCTTCATCACTGGCAGCTCAAATATCCTTTCTTTCATGAATGATAACACTGCCATATGGTAGGTAGTTTTTTAAGTACCTTATTACAAAATCAAGGCATCAGCTTCCCAACACACCCAGGTTTTTCTTCCGACTAGTATTTGAAAGAATCCACCTTCAATGTGGGAGACCTGGGTTTGATCCCTGGATTGGGAAGATGCCCTGGAGAAGGGAAAGGCTTGACTCCAGTATTCTGGCCTGGAGAATTCCAGGGGTCACAAAGAGTCAGACGTGACTGAGCAACTTTCACTTTCAGTGTTTGAAACACAAGAGAGTAAGAAGCCTTAGAGAACATCATATATGAGCAAACGCGTCATAAATGAAAGCAGGACGCCATACGAGAGTGTTTGTGTGTTTCTGTGCAGATGATAAGGACAAGCACAAACACGTGGCTTATGGTGGAGAGGAATTTTTAAGTGCTTTTTCACCTTTCTCCCCCCTCACACCCTGCATGGTGAGTGTCCAGCACCACCAGATGGGAATGTGGGAATACATGTATCATCTAACACTCACTTGTCTACAACTGACGACCTTGCCTATTAATTACTGAGCAAGGGGACAGAGGTTTGCCTTGGTAGTCTTATGTCTGACATTTGAATAAGCAGCAGAGGTTTAAGACAGTCCTTGAAACTGGGAAACATCACCACGGTGTGGTGAGATGGGGACCTCCTAGGTGTGAGGCAGGGCTTCTCTTGAACACTCACCAACCTGGGAGTTGTGTACGATTAAAAAAATGCAGGAGGAGGGGAAAGTGTATATTTCAGGTATAAAGTGTACATCTCATCCTCAAAAGGCATTAGACCATAGTGACCATTTGTTCCCACCGTAACATGAGTCACAGTATTTAAATTGTGTCCCGCTAAAAATGCTTTTGACCAGAGCATACTACAAACTTGGGCAAAAAAATAGACTATATTCTTCACAGGCAATGGTGTTATTGGATAAAGTGTGAATAGGCTTTCATGGGAGGCACTGTGCTTTCATCTTACTTTTTCTGGAAAAATCAGGACAGAACAGAGCCTAGATCCACTTAGAAGAAACAGATCCAGTTAGAAGTGGCCAACTGATTTTCTACCAGTTAAAGGTAGAAAAGTGCCAAGGCAATTTAAAAGAGAAACAATAATCTCTTTAACCAATGGCACCCCACTCTAGTACTTTTGCCTGGAAAATCCCATGGACGGAGGAGCCTGGTAGGCTGCAGTCCATGAGGTCGCTAGAGTCGGACACAACTGAGTGACTTCACTTTCACTTTTCACTTTCATGCACTGGAGAAGGAAATGGCAACCCACTCCAGTGTTCTTGCCTGGAGAATCCCAGGGTCGGGGCCTGGTGGGCTGCCATCAATGAGGTCGCACAGAGTCGGACACAACTGAAGCGACTTAGCAGCAGCAGCAGCAGCAGCAGTCCCAATAGCTGAACAACTGGGCACTAATATAAGAAAAAAAAAAAAAAGAACGACTCATATCACATGCAAAAATAAACTCAAAATAAGTCTGAGATATAAATGTAAGAACTAAAACTATAAAACTTCTAGAAGAAAACATAAGGTCACATAAGTGACCTTGGGGTGGGCAAAGATTTCTTAAACAGGACATGAAAAAGTACAAACTAAAAAAGAAATATTTGATAAACTGGACCTAATGAAAAATTGTTAAGTTTTGCTCTTAAGTGACACTGTTAAGAAAATTAAAAGGCAAACCACAAAAAACAGTTGCAAACATATACCTGACAAAAGCCTCGTATGTAGAATATAAAGAACTCTTGCAACTCAGTAATAAGAAAACAGACAACTGAGTTTTCAAAAAAACAGTCAAATGATCTGGACAGACATTTCATCAAAGAAGATAAATAGACGGCAAATAAGCAAGTGAAAACATCATTGGTCATCGGGGAAACACAAATTAAAGTGACACCCCTATATCTCATTCAGTTCAGTTCAGTCGCTCAGTCATGTCCAATTCCTTGCAACCCCATGAACCACAGCACGCCAGGCCTCCCTGTCTATCACCAACTCCCAGAGTTTACCCAGACTCATGTCCATTGAGTCGGTGATGCCATCCAACCATCTCATCCTCTGTCATCCCCTTCTCCTCTTGCCCTCAATCTTTCTCAGCATCAGGGTCTTTTCCAATGAGTTAGCTCTTCACGTGAGGTGGCCAAAGTATTGGAGTTTCAGCTTCAACATCAGTCCTTCCAGTGAACACCCAGGACTGATCTCCTTTAGGATGGACTGGTTGGATCTCCTTGCAGTCCAAGGGACTCTCAAGAGTCTTCTCCAACACCACAGTTCAAAAGCATCAATTGTTCAGCACTCAGCTTTCTCTAAAGTCCAACTCTCACATCCATACATGACCACTGGAAAAACCATAGCCTTGACTAGACAGACCTTTGCTGGCAAAGTAAAATCTCTGCTTTTTAATATGCTGTCTAGGATAAGGCAATGGCAACCCACTCCAGTACTCTTGCCTGGAAAATCCCATGGTCGGAGGAGCCTGGTGGGCTGCAGTCCATGGGGTCGTAAAGAGTCGGACACGACTGAGGGAATTCTCTTTCACTTTTCACTTTTGTGCATTGGAGAAGGAAATAGCAACCCACTCCAGTATTCTTGCCTGGGTGTTTTTCTGGAACTCTCTTGCTTTTTCGATGATCCAGCAGACATTGGCAATTTGCTCATTAGGAGAGTTAAAATTAAAGCACTATCAGCACCAAGTGCTGGTGCAGCTGTGGAGCAATGGGAACTTTCTGCACGGCTGGAGGGAGTGTGAAATGGCACAGCCACTTTGGAAAACACAAAGTGTTTCCTATCACATGACCCACAATTCCACTCACAGGTGTTTGCCACAAACACAGAAGAACGTATGCTCACATTAATATCTATAAACAAATGCATATAGTAGCATCACTCAAGGCTCCAAAAATCGGAAAGAACCCAAGTGTCCATGAACCAGTGAACGGATAAACATGCTGGGTGTCTCCAGGTCAGGGGGCAGCACACACTGTTGCGGTGAATTGTCAGACTGTGACGTCAAGTTTAAAAAGCCAAACGTGAAGACTGCCTACTGTAAGATTCCGTGTACGTCCAATCACCTTCAAAGACCAAACCACAGCTCTGCTGGTAAAGAATCCGCCTGCAATGCCGAAGACCCCAGTCTGATTCTTGGGTCAGGAAGATCCGCTGGAGAAGGGATAAGCTACCCACTCCAGTATTCTTGGGCTTCCCTGGTGGTTCAGCTGGTAGAGAATCCTCCTGTAATGTGGGAGACCTGGGTTCGCTCCCTGGGTTGGGAAGGGAACGGTACCCACTCCAGTACTCTGGCCTGGAGAATTCCATGGACTGTATGGTCCATGGGGTCGCAAGGAATCGAATGTGGCCAAGCAACTTTCGCTTTCACAGTGAGAGAGCAGGGAGAGCAAGGAGGAGACTGGCTACGGGAGATGAGGGAACTCCGGGGACGATGGGAATGTTTTACCTCATCATTGCAGGGGTTTCATGACTGTACTCGTTTGTCAAAACTCATCAGGTTGTACACTTAACACTGGTGAGTTGTACCGTACATAAATTACACACTAGCAGAGCTGAACCCCCGAAGAATCCTGAGTCCATGACCAAGTCCAATACTGCAGTCACAATGGTGGGGAAGTAAGACTTCAGTTTCGTTCTGCCAGAGGATTCCTCTAAATCTAGGTGAGTGAAAGCAAAACACTGCAGGCTTGCAGGCTTTCCCTGACGCCTCCCCCGCACCGGCCCCTCGCCCAGCTGCGTGGCTCTCTGGGCACGTGGCCCAAGACTCTTGGTTTCTCTTCTTTTTAGACAGCTTTGAACTCGTGCCCAGAGGGGTTTTGGTTCTCAGCTGCCCTGTCAGCGTGGACTTTCCATGTTGCATTCCCCAGTTGACGTCCCAGATCGGGAGTCCGGGTCATCTGAAAGGGCTCACCCTCACCCTTGCCCTTCATTTTCTGTGACACTTGGGGAACATTTGCACCAAGGGCGATCCTGAAGAGAAGGTTCTGCAGGAGAGGATAGGTGGTCCTGGGATCCACCTGGAAAGGCATGAGTCAGACAAAGCAGAGAGGTCTGTTGGCCCACCTCCAAGACAGCCTGTACAGGGCTGAGCCTTCAAAGGGAAGGTCCTGGCCATCCTATGTGGCAAGGGTCCCAAGGAGAGGACGCTGGCTTCTAGGATGACCAAGCCTGGTCCCTCGAGCAGTGCCGGCCCCTCGACCTGTCTAGTAGGCCAGCACCCACATTTCCTCACCCTGGGTTGGGGGGCCTTCCAGCTTGAGGACACCCACCCCTGCCTGTCAGTGAATTCCTAGGAAGGGCTTTCCCTAACCCATCTTCAAGCATCAGAGTAACAGGATTCAAGAGAAACTGATGTGAAAGGAAACTGACTGGTCGGGCACCACTTCCCATCAGCGGGACGACCACAGCAGGAAGCGGGGGAGTCCCTGGGGCCGCCTGAGGCACAGACATGGCCTACAAAAGGCGCCCAGAATACACCCATCAGGAGCCGCCCACCGCACAGGCAGAAACCTGGCCGTCAGCCCTCCTGGCCCCCGGGCTTTCCTCCCACTGCCTGGCTCAGGGGCCAATTCAAGCCAAGCTGGGTCGTAATTCCCAGGTGTGAGTGAGAAATAACTTATGAGCTGGTTAAATGTCATCTGTAACTGTGTTCTGGTGTCAGCTGATCTCTCACAACCAGCATGTGAGTTTCCTGAGGATTTACACTTCTGTGCCCGCCGCCTGTTGGGCACGGTGGTCGCTCAAGTTTGAAAATGATGGTGATGGTTGAAGTCAGCCCTCTGGGTGACCTTTCCGTGGTAAGCTCTTTGTTCAGACAACAGTCCCTAGTAGGGGCATCAGGGCCCAGGGCTCCTCTCCAGCCACATGTTCATGAGATCAAAGTTAAGAGCTGGGATTTCCCTGCTGGTCCAGTGGCTCAGACTCCAAGCTCCCAATGCAGGGGACCCGGGTTCAATCCCTGGTCAGAGAACTAGATTCCCCATCGCAAAACTAAGATCAAAGATTCCACTTTGCCACAACTAAGACCTGGCAGAGACAAATAACTAAAAATAAAATTCGTTTCTAAAATCACAGAATTAAGGGCATTCTTGGAGGAAGTCCACCAGGTCTACCCGGTTCTGAGGTGTGTGTCCTGGCTCTTCCAGGTGTCTGTGAGTGCCGCTCCCACCTCCGGACCTGCCCTCTGTCCCAGTGGGAGGTCCCACCTGCTCTGTACACACAGAGTGTCACCCTGTTGGCCAACACCAAGCCTGGCTTAACACCACCCTTTCTCCACACCTGCGCCCCGCAGCGGGGCATGGCTGGAGGAGGGCGCACCAGCCGGCCGCCTCCCTCTGGTCCCGACTTTCGTCCTCAGTGCGCCTTTCTGTGCTGGACCCATCTCTCTCTCCTGCTCCCCCCGGAAACCATCACATACTTTCTGCTCAGTCTCCAGCACCCCCTTGATCTCGTTCCTATTTCACTGAGAAAAAAATGTAAGCAACCAGAAGAGAAAGAGACAGGGGCCAAGGTCTTCCTTTAATCAGGGTCTTTGTGGAGTGTCTGCTTCCCAGAGCCAGCTTCCCAGCTCTGGCACTGCCCACAGCCCCAGGACACTTAAGGAGGCCGTGGTGCTTACCTATGTGTGCCCTGACACTGGCTGGAAGCCCTGTGGTTACGGTACTGGTCTGGGGTTCATCCTCCCCTATTGCAGAAACCCATAGCTTGCAAGTGGACAGGAGTGGACCAAAGAAGGAAATTTCAATTCGAAGATCATTCAACCAGCATTCCTTTCTCAGTCCTGGGAACAGAACTGTGCACAAGGCAGAGTCTCTAGAACAGTGGGAGAGACAGCGCTGAAACACACACACAGAATCACGATGTGTGCAGATCCTGTGAAGGGGAGGGAGTCGGGAGGGTGGGGTGCAGCGACAGGACAGAGAAGAGACGTGGTTAAGGGTCTTGAAATGCGGGGGTACCCTGCCTCATCCAACTGTGTCTAGAGTCAGCGCCAGAGATCTTACAAGAGGACTGAGAGTCACAGTCAGGGAAGGGCAGAAACCGAGACAGAAAGGAAGAGAAATTTGAAGCTGTTAGTTATGCTGCCGACGTTAAAGAGGAGGACGGGGTCCCCAAGCCAAGGAATGTGGGAGACTCTGGAAGGTGGAATGGGCAAGGACACGGCCCTCCTCTGGAGCCCTCGGGAGGAGCGCAGCCCTGTGACGCCAGACTGCTGACTCCAGGACTGTGGGGAAACAAGCCTGCATGCGTTTTAAAATTGAGGCAGAAGAGACATACCACCTTATATTTGTTTCAAGGACGCAGTGCAAGGATTCAATATCTACATATACTGTGGAATGATCACCACAGTAGGTCTAACATCTGTCACCAGATGGAAATACAGAGTTTTCTTCTTGGGTTGAGAACCTTTGAGGTCTACTCTCTTAGCAACTTTCAAACATGTGCGGTTTTGTTAACTAGAGTCACCGTGCCATATGTCATATCCCTAGCACTTAAATTTGTCTTGTTTTAGGCCACTGAGTTTGATTTGTTTTAGCAGTGAGAGGAAACTACATGATTTTATTAAATGTTGCCTGCTAATATCTATTCCTTAAATAATGAAAAAACAACTAAAGCAATTCAGGTAATACGGTAAGGCAGCAAGCATCCACGACAGCTAAGTTACTTCAGTCGTGTCTGATTCTGTGTGACAGTATTGACTGCAACCCTCCAGGCTTCTCCATCCACGGGATTCTCCAGGAAAGAATACTGGAGTGGGTCGCCATGCCCTCTTCCAGGGGGTCTTCCTGACCAAGGGATCGAACCCACGTGTCTTACGTCTCCTGTACTGGCAGGCAGGTTCTTTACCACTAGCACCACCTGGGAAGCCCCAAGGCAACGTGTCAGTTCAGTTCAGTCACTTGGTCATGCCTGACTCTGTGCAACCCCATGGACTGCAGCACACCAAACCTCCCTGTCCATCACCACCTCCCAGAGTTTACCCAAACTCATGTCCATTGAGTTGGTGATGCCATCCAAACCATCTCATCCTCTGTTATCCCCTTCTCTTCCCACCCTCAATCTTTCCCAGCATCAGGGTCTTTTCTAATGAGTCAGTTCTTCACATTAGGTGGCCAAAGTATTGGAGTTTCAGCTTCAGCATCAGTCCTTCCATTGAATATTCAAGACTGATTTCCTTTAGGATGGACTGGTTGGATCTCCTTGCAGTCCCCTGACTCTCAAGAGTCTTCTCCAACACCACAGTTCAGAAGCATCAATTCTTCAGTGCTCAGCTTTCTTATATAGTTCAACGCTCACATCCATACATGACCAATGGAAAAAATCATAGCCTTGACTAGGCAGACCTTTGTTGGCAAAGTAATGTCTCTGCTTTTGAATATGCTGTCTAGGTTGGTCATAACTTTCCTTTCAAGGAGGAAGCGTCTTTTAATTTCATGGCTGCAGTCANGATGATCCAGCAAATGTTGGCAATTTGATCTCTGGTTCCTCTGCCTTTTCTAAATTCAGCTTGAACATCTGAAAGCTCACTATTCAAGTATTGTTAAACTCTGGCTTGGAGAATTTTGAGCATTACTTTACTAGCATGTGAGATGAGTGCAATTGTGTGGTAGTTTGAGCTCTCTTTGGCATTGCCTTTCTTTGGGATTGGAAATGAAAACTGACTTTTCCAGTCCTGTGGCCACTGCTGAGTTTTCCAAATTTGCTGGCATATTGAGTGCAGCACTTTCGCAGCATCATCTTTTAGGATTTGAAACAGCTCAACTGGAATTCCATCACCTCCACTAGTTTTGTTCGTAGTGATGCTTCCTAAGACCCACTCGACTTCACATTCCAGTACGTTTGGCATGAGTGATCACGCCAAGGCAACGTGTACTAGTCATCAAATCAAATATACACCTAGTAAGCACATCGACAGTTGAGAGGCTTTCTAACTCCTGGAAAGAACTCAGCAAGAATCATCTTGGGCTGCTGAGAACAGCTTTTCAATCAAAGACTCTCCTGACCCCAAAGTGAGACACCTTGTGATCGTTATGTTCAACAGCCCCTCACAGAACGATGGAGCCTGTCGGACAGTCAGGTGCTCGAGTGTAACAGCTCTGGTTTAGCAGGCATCACCCTGATGCCTCCTGGAATTGCTACTTCATCACTGATTCTCCCAGCCACTCACCTGAGGAGTGCTATGCATAGTCAACATTAGGAAGCAAGTCAACTTAACCACGAAAGAGTTTGAGGTCCTATGACCTTCTAGCCAGGCCCTGCACAGATCCGAGTCTGTCACGCAGCACACTGAGCGCATGGCCTGCCTGCAGCACACCAGCTGTGTGCTCCTGCCCCAAAGTCCCTTTGAACTGCCCTGATCCTGTGTCCTCCTTTGCAAATGGCAGAGAGAAGTTTCCACCTCAAAGAGCTGTTGTGCGAGGCTTCCCTGGGGGTTCAGTGATTAAGAATCCACCTTGCAATGCAGGGGACGTGGGTTCCATCCCTGGTCAGGGAACTAAGATCCCATGTGCCGCAACTAAGCCTCCGCATCGCAACTACAAAGTCCGTGCACCTCAACTCCAGAGTCTGCACCCTGGAGCCCACGGTGCAGAGACCGTGCGCTGCAACAAAAGATCCTCTGTGCTACAAATAGGACCTGACACAGAAAAATAAATAAGTAAATTAAAAAGAGAGAGAGAGCTGCTGTGAAGATGAAATGAGACACGAGAAGCAGCTGACGCCCAGTGGGCAGTGGGGACAGCAGTTGTCATCTGCATCCATACTGACACAGAAGAGGAGGAGAGAGAAGGGTGGTCGGAAGTGCAGGACAGAAAGTCAAGGGATTTCGGTCATGCCTATAACTTAAATGATCAGGACTTTTGCTGGTCGGGGGGGCACACCACATGGCTTGTGAGATCTCAGTTCCCCAACCAGAGATTGAACCAGGGCCCTCGGCAGTTAGAGTGGGGAGTCCTAACCACTGGACTGCCAGGGAATTCAGATGATTAGTCCTTTTAAGCACAGCCGGGCTGGATGCAAACTCCACAAAGTTCAGAGGTCTGACTGATGGGAAATTGGAGGAAGCCCTCACTTGATTTATATGGACAAGCGCCAACACTGAAATGAGTGGCTAATACAAGATGTCAGCGGTGGCTGCACATTCCTCAGGCATAACCCAGGGACCCCGGGCTCCCCATTGTGTGAAAGGGTAGTTTTAAGAGCCGCAGTCCTCTCATAACCGCTCCCCCCGGTGATTCTGAGATGCACTCGGGTTTGAGAACCACTGCTCCAGGTAAAGTATTTTATCGCTTCCATGAGAGCAGTGCTCCCCAAGATAGGATCTAAGATCTTTCAATTGCTCGTTCCATAAACATGCATCTGAACTTGTACAATTAACACTGATGAATTACAGGAGGCTGAATGAATTATAGGCGGTCAAATCAGTCAACCCTAAAGGAAATCAGTCCTCAATATTCAATGGAAGGACTGATGCTGAAGCTGAAACTCCAATACTTTGGCCACCTGATGGGAAGAACTGACTCATTGGAAAAGACCCTGATGCTGGGGAAGACAGGTCAGGAGGATTAGGGGCTGACAGAGGATAAGATGGTTGAATAGTATTACTGAGTCAATGGACATGAGTTTGAGCAAACTCCGGGAGATGGTGAAGGACAGAGAAACGTGGAGTGCTGGAGTCCATAGGGTCGCAAAAAGTCGGACACATTTAGCAACTGAACAACAAAGGAGATACATGTAAAAGAAATTGACATTTGACAGAATTTTCCAAAATAATTATGTGAACAAACAGAAATGGAGCAGCAGTCCGGGTCAGTGGGACCTCCCAGTGGTTGGGTCATTCTATTTTTTCCTTGTCCTTCCCCAAACTCTTAACTTCCTCATTGCAGCCCTCATTGAGTTGACCTCTCACTCCAGGCTCATTTCCAGAAGTATTTAGACTCTCTGCTCTGAAAGTCTCTTTCTCTAAACGCAGTATTTCATGATCCCTCAGATCCTTACTTTCCCTGACTGCACAAGGGGATCCACAGAAACCCTAAGCATCTTCTGATACCGTGTGACTACCAAATAGCATCTGCCATTGACAGCGTGAAGCCCCCCTCGCCCCACCTAAACTCATGCCTGTTGTGAAATCTAGGGTGTAGAGGGATGTTCAGAAAATAGCTTCTTCCTTCCTGTGGCCAATTTCATGTAGACATGTCAGAATTGCAGGGGGAAAATGAGAGGTTAAAAAAATACACTGGATTTGCTGAAAAAGTTATTTCTTGTAAAAGTTTCTCCCTTCCATTTAGGGACGACATGAACAAGCAGATTACTCTGTTTCCTTAATCTGCGAAGGTAGAGAAAACCCTACTTCAGCAAGGGCTCTGTGCCTAAGCCAGCCACCGTCTCCAGCTGTAGGGTGAAAATTACATTGAGGATCCATCAAACCAAACCAGAGTGGGTTCTGTTTGAACATTTTTTTCAGTCATTCAGTAAGTTCAGTCACTCAGTCATGTCTGACTCTTTGCGACCCCATGGATTGCAGCACAGCAGGCCTCCCTGTCCATCACCAACTCCCAGAGTTTACCCAAACTCATATCCATTGAGTCAGTGATGCCATCCAACCATTTCATCCTCTGTCATCCCCTTTCCCTCCCGCCCTCAATCTTTCCCAGCATCAGGGTCTTTTCAAATGGGTCAGCTCTTCGTATCAGGTGGCCAAAGTATTGGAGTTTCAGCTTCAGCATCAGTCCTTCCAGGGAATATTCAGGGTTGATTTCCCTTAGGATGGACTGGTTAGATCTCCTTGCAGTCCAAGGGACTCTCAAGAGGCTTCTCCAACACCCTAATGTTNAGGTGGCCAAAGTATTGGAGTTTCAGCTTCAGCATCAGTCCTTCCAGGGAATATTCAGGGTTGATTTCCCTTAGGATGGACTGGTTAGATCTCCTTGCAGTCCAAGGGACTCTCAAGAGGCTTCTCCAACACCACAGTTCAAAAACATCAATTCTTCAACACTCGGCTTTCTTTATAGTCCAACTCTTACATCCATACATGACTACTAGAAAAGCCTTGACTGGATGGACCTTTGTTGGCAACGTAATGTCTTGGAGAATTTTGAGCATTACTTTACTAGTGTGTGAGATGAGTGCAATCATGCAGTAGTTTGAGCATGCTTTGGCATTTGAACATTTCTTATGACCTCAAAAATAAGTTATGGAATGGGGTCCCTGCAGAACCACGCTGAGATGTGGGTAAATCTTGTATCCAGTCACTCCATTCCTGCCTACAGCCTTTAAAATGTCCTTTATTTCAGGTCACTAGTGGTAACCCTCTCTCAGTCTTCACCTGAAATGTCTTTGTGTCACAATCCCTCTTGAGTGATGGTTTAGATTCTAGCTTGACAGATACTCTTGCTCATCTCTTTGAAGATGTTATTCTATTATGTTCCACTTTATTTAAACATGCCAGGATAACTGGGCATCTATATGGGAAAAAAAGAAATTGGACCCTTACCTCACACCATACACAAAACTCAATTCTATGAGAATTATAGACCTACATGTGAAGGCAACAATACAAAGTCTTTAAAATTAATATTAGAAATATCTCTGCATGAATCTGGAATAGGTAAGTTTTCCTTAAGACAAAAACAAGTCATTAATCTCAAGGGAAAGATTGATAAATATAACTTTATTGAAATTTAATATCAAAAATGTCATTAAAAATCCACAGATGAGAGAAGATATTTATAATACATGTACCAAACAACTGGTCCTTATCCAGAATATATAAAGGTCTCCTCAAAACCATAAGAAAATGAAACACCACAATTGAAAAACTGGAGGAAACTTTTTAAAAGAAAGCAAGAAGGCCAATAAATACATGAAAGTATGCTCAACCTCATTTATAATAAGATAAATACAAATTAAAATAACAATAAGTTACAACTATACCCTATGGCACACAATTCCACATTTAGTATATGCCAAGTAAAAATGCAAACACCAGAATACATGTGAATATATATATATATATATACATACATACACAAATATATATATGTGTGTGTGTGTGTGTGTGTGTGTGTGTATATATTAATTTCCCAAGCCTAGGGGGGAAAATGTTCATCAACTTAAGAATGGGGGAAAAAAAACAGATTAGAATGGATAAATAAAGTGTGTATATTTGGGCCAATGAATAATATACAGCAATGAAGATAAATGGCCTAGGGCTACACACAACATGGATGAACCTTAACATGGTGTTGAGTAAAAGGAGCCAATCCCACCCTCCACAAAAAGATGCACATGATATGGTTCCATTGATATCAATTTGGAAATAGACAAAAATGGAACACGTCAGGATGAATACATAAGCAATGGATGCAGAAGGCAAAGTCGGGGTCTGATGATGGGGACCGTGGGACCTCCAGGGAAAGAGGGCCTGCTGGGAGGTGCAGCTTCTCGGGAACGAGTCAGTGGCACATTTATATTTTATGCACTTTTCTGTGAAACATAGCACAGCAAGAAGGAGACGTTAAAGGTTCCTAAAATAATAGGAACGCAATCCGTATCTCCCAAACTAGTGAATTAGAAAACCTGGGAAGAGGGGCGCAGAGGGGAAAATGAAAAGATCAATAAAACTTAAAGCACAATGTTGGAGACAAGAATAAAACCAAAAGGAGAGTAGACAGCACAACATAAATGCCAGTGAGAGGAGGTTCAAACTTGTGCGTGCTCACTCATGTCTGACTCTTCGCGACCCCATGTACTGTGCCCTGCCAGGCTCCTCTGTCCGTGGGGTTCTCTAGGCCAGAATACTGGAGTGGGTTGCCATTTCCTTCTCCATGGGATCTTCTTAACCCAGGGATCGAACCCATGTCTCCTGCATTGCAGCTGCGCCACCTGGGAAGTAAATTAGGGGCATCTGCTCTCTGGGTGACTGCCCCCTCAATGCCCACTGCATGCCACTGAGAGGAAACAGAGGTTCCCACACAGAGGCACCGTTACATTCTGTCTTTGTTTAAAATAAATACACCTTCATACAGTTACACATACACATCTACAAGTTCTAAGGGACCAGTCAGCAAAATGTTAGTTATCTCTGAGTGATGGAACTGTGGGTCGTTTTTTATTTCTATTTCTAATATTTCTATAATTAGGCTGTGTCCCTTAGATTTTTTTTTAAGACTTTATTTTTTTAGAGCAGTTGTTGGTTCACAGCAAAATTGGGAGGAAGGCAGAGAGAGTTCCAATATACCCCCAACCCTGTTCCTACACACACAGCCTCCCCATATCAACATCCCCACCAGAGTGGTCCATTCATCATACCTTATGGATCTACACTGACAGGTCATCTCCCAAGTCTACTGTCTACACTGGGGCTCACTCTTGGCAATGCACACTCTGGTTGGACAAATCTGTAGCCCCCATGACAGAGTCACACAGAGTATTTTCAGTGCTCTAAAACTGTGTTGCATTTACTCATCCCTCCCTCCCCCTAACTTCTAGCATCCTCAGATCTTTTCATTCTCTTCATTGTTTTGCCTTTTACAGAAGGTCACAGAGCTGGAATCATATAGTATGTAGCTTTTTCAGATGGGCTTCCTTTACTTAGTATTCATAATATGCATTTAAGGTTCCACTAGGGCTTCCCAGGTGGTGCCAGTGGTAAAGAACCCGCCTGCCAATGCAGGAGACATAGAGACAAGGGTTCAATCCCTGGGTCAGGAAGATCCCAGATTCCTGGAGAATCCCATAGACAGAGGAGCCTGGTGGGTTACAGTTCATAGGATTGCGCAGAATCAGACACAACTAAAGTGACTTCGCATGCACACAAGGTTCCTCTGTGTCTTCATGTTTTAACAGCTCCTTTCTTTTTAGTACTGATGCTCCTTGGAAGAAAAGCTATGACAAACCTAGACAGTGTATTAAAAAGCANCATTTATAATAAGATAAATACAAATTAAAATAACAATAAGTTACAACTATACCCTATGGCACACAATTCCACATTTAGTATATGCCAAGTAAAAATGCAAACACCAGAATACATGTGAATATATATATATATATATACATACATACACAAATATATATATGTGTGTGTGTGTGTGTGTGTGTGTGTGTATATATTAATTTCCCAAGCCTAGGGGGGAAAATGTTCATCAACTTAAGAATGGGGGAAAAAAAACAGATTAGAATGGATAAATAAAGTGTGTATATTTGGGCCAATGAATAATATACAGCAATGAAGATAAATGGCCTAGGGCTACACACAACATGGATGAACCTTAACATGGTGTTGAGTAAAAGGAGCCAATCCCACCCTCCACAAAAAGATGCACATGATATGGTTCCATTGATATCAATTTGGAAATAGACAAAAATGGAACACGTCAGGATGAATACATAAGCAATGGATGCAGAAGGCAAAGTCGGGGTCTGATGATGGGGACCTCCAGGGAAAGAGGGCCTGCTGGGAGGTGCAGCTTCTCGGGAACGAGTCAGTGGCACATTTATATTTTATGCACTTTTCTGTGAAACATAGCACAGCAAGAAGGAGACGTTAAAGGTTCCTAAAATAATAGGAACGCAATCCGTATCTCCCAAACTAGTGAATTAGAAAACCTGGGAAGAGGGGCGCAGAGGGGAAAATGAAAAGATCAATAAAACTTAAAGCACAATGTTGGAGACAAGAATAAAACCAAAAGGAGAGTAGACAGCACAACATAAATGCCAGTGAGAGGAGGTTCAAACTTGTGCGTGCTCACTCATGTCTGACTCTTCGCGACCCCATGTACTGTGCCCTGCCAGGCTCCTCTGTCCGTGGGGTTCTCTAGGCCAGAATACTGGAGTGGGTTGCCATTTCCTTCTCCATGGGATCTTCTTAACCCAGGGATCGAACCCATGTCTCCTGCATTGCAGCTGCGCCACCTGGGAAGTAAATTAGGGGCATCTGCTCTCTGGGTGACTGCCCCCTCAATGCCCACTGCATGCCACTGAGAGGAAACAGAGGTTCCCACACAGAGGCACCGTTACATTCTGTCTTTGTTTAAAATAAATACACCTTCATACAGTTACACATACACATCTACAAGTTCTAAGGGACCAGTCAGCAAAATGTTAGTTATCTCTGAGTGATGGAACTGTGGGTCGTTTTTTATTTCTATTTCTAATATTTCTATAATTAGGCTGTGTCCCTTAGATTTTTTTTTAAGACTTTATTTTTTTAGAGCAGTTGTTGGTTCACAGCAAAATTGGGAGGAAGGCAGAGAGAGTTCCAATATACCCCCAACCCTGTTCCTACACACACAGCCTCCCCATATCAACATCCCCACCAGAGTGGTCCATTCATCATACCTTATGGATCTACACTGACAGGTCATCTCCCAAGTCTACTGTCTACACTGGGGCTCACTCTTGGCAATGCACACTCTGGTTGGACAAATCTGTAGCCCCCATGACAGAGTCACACAGAGTATTTTCAGTGCTCTAAAACTGTGTTGCATTTACTCATCCCTCCCTCCCCCTAACTTCTAGCATCCTCAGATCTTTTCATTCTCTTCATTGTTTTGCCTTTTACAGAAGGTCACAGAGCTGGAATCATATAGTATGTAGCTTTTTCAGATGGGCTTCCTTTACTTAGTATTCATAATATGCATTTAAGGTTCCACTAGGGCTTCCCAGGTGGTGCCAGTGGTAAAGAACCCGCCTGCCAATGCAGGAGACATAGAGACAAGGGTTCAATCCCTGGGTCAGGAAGATCCCAGATTCCTGGAGAATCCCATAGACAGAGGAGCCTGGTGGGTTACAGTTCATAGGATTGCGCAGAATCAGACACAACTAAAGTGACTTCGCATGCACACAAGGTTCCTCTGTGTCTTCATGTTTTAACAGCTCCTTTCTTTTTAGTACTGATGCTCCTTGGAAGAAAAGCTATGACAAACCTAGACAGTGTATTAAAAAGCAGAGATACCACTTTGCCAACAAAGGTCTGTATAGTGAGAGGTTTTTCCAGTGGTCATGTACAGATGTGAAAGTTGGACCATAAAGAAGGCTGAGCACCAAAGAATTGATGCTTTCAAACTGGGGTGCTAGAGAAGACTCTGGAGAGTTCCTTGGACTGCAAGAATATCAAATCAGTCGATCATAAAGGAAATCAACCCTGAATATTCATTGGAAGGACTGGTGCTGAAGCTGAAACTCCAATACTTTGGCCACCTGATTCGAAGAGCCGACTCACTGGAAAAGACCCGATACTGGGAAAGATTGAGGGCAGGAGGAGAAGGGGGCGACAGAGGATGAGATGGTTATGGATATGAGTTTGAGCAAGCTCCAGGAAGTGGTGAAGGACAGGGAAGCCTGGCGTGCTACAGTCCACGGGGTCACAATTGGACACGACTTAGCAACTGAACGACAAGAAGTATCCATTGTTTGGGCATACCATACTTTAATCACTCACCTACTTAAAAGATATCTCGGTGCTTCCAAAATCTGGCACAATTGCTTTTTAAGTAATGGGAGTGACATGGTAGCCAAGCTGAAGCCATGGTATGGAGATCCTCATGGACCAGGCTAAGTTTAGACGTTATACATCATACAGGAGCGGCTGAAGATTCTGGAGCAGACACTCAATGGGACAGGAGCCAGGCCTGGGGAGGATCCATTCACT
>SJYV01038424.1:1787908-1816511 GCA_006410875.1 Neotragus pygmaeus | reverse complement strand
GTGTGGGGGGGGGTGGGGGGGGGGGGGTCAGAGGAAGCACTGAGCCAGAAGGACTGCAATTGGCCCAAAGGAAAGTGGGAGGGCAGGGATGATGCACAAAGGCTGGGGAGGAGAAGGGGGAGTAAGGCTTTCAATTCTTTGAGGACATTTTGGAGGAAAGAAGTAATAGAGCACGGTGAGTTTCAGGCGGCTGGGTGGGACCCCGGGAGAGGGAGTAGTCAGGAAGATGACGCCCAGCCTTGGAAACCAGCAGGGGAGCCTTTATTTAAGTCAGTTGGGGTTAACCTCAAGCGCTCCCCGAATGTGTAAGATGATGCCCCAGGAAAGCCAGGTGCAGCTAGAGCATCTCCGAGGGACACAGAGAGGCCGATGAGGAAGCGCACTGGCCAGAGGGCAACTCGCCCGTCAGCTCTGGCGCCTCCCTCTGGCCCGACCGCAATCCTGCGAGGGGGAAAGTGTGAGCCTCCCTGTTCTGCAGATGAGGACAGCTCCTCCCAGAGAGATGAGTCCGCGTGTCCAAGGCCATGAGCAGCGGAGGATGTGACTACGGTGTCACCTTGCCTCTCCTGTGGGCAAATTCCTCTCTGCTCTCCGATAAACCGCTCCCATAGAGACGGTCCCGTCTGTGGGGCTGAGGAGCAGAGAAGGGGGCAAAGGATCCCATGAGTGTGTGGCAGGCGCAGCCTGCACCTTCTGGGGACCTGGCCTCCAGGTATGGTGATGAGTGGACAAAGATGCACAGGTGGGCTCGTAGAAGAGACACCCGNGTTCTTTTGATGGTTTCCCACACAGTTACAGCATATTGCTATAATCCCACACAACAGCTGAAATTTCTTTTTCTCATTTCTTATATTCCTGTAGCATTTGATGTCTCTACCATGTAATTTACATTTAATTATAAGTTGTTTTGCATCTTTTAGTGGTTGTTTCAAGTATAAATGTCTTTCTTCCTCAGAAGTTTTTTTTTTTTTTTTTTTTTTAATTCTTTTTAGGACAAGGGCTCACTACACAGTACCAGGTAGAAACTTGGAGTAAACCACAAATCCCAAACTCACCTCAAATTCACATAACCATCTTCTTAACAAAGAAGACCTGTGTGGCATATAACTCATTCTTCTAATCTGTACCTACTTTATAATAGGAATAAATACACTGAGTTCAACCCACTCCAGTATTCTTGCCTGGAGAATCCCATGGACAGAGGAGCCTGGTGGGCTACAGTCCATGGGGTCGCAAAAAGTCAGACATGACTGAATGACTTCACTTCACTAATGGGATGTTTGTGAATGAAGTTCTCAACCTAGGAATTGAACCGGGGACTCCTGCTTGTCTGCGGATTCTTTACCAGCACCCTAGGGAAGTCCAATAAGATCATACAGTTTTTTTAATTTAAATGAGGAATAGATTTGGAAATGGAAACTGGGGTTGGGCAGGGGGAATTGTGCAACAACTTAGTGCTGAAAAAATATCTCGCTTGGTCTAATGAATAAATGACTATCCTTTGAAGTCTTTCATCCCTTCTCCACTCCCCAGTTTCAATTCAAATGCAAGCTTTCTATGTGTTTTGACATCTTGATGATGTCTTATTTTCATATCCACTTATCTCTTAGACCTGATTCAGTAGAACAGTGGTAGAACAGATTTGTCTATGCATCAGTCCTTTCCATAGAAGACTTCAGGCTTATTAAAGCTGAATTTTATTTAGGCTGTTTTCATTTACCTGCTCACTAATAGATGGGCTACCTACAATATTTGACATTAAGGTGTAATGAACTAGTTTGCTAGGAAGTATAAAGAAAAATTATTTTTCAATTTTTTAACAAGTTCAGTTCAGTTCATTCTCTCAGTCGTGTCCAACTCTTTGGGATCCCATGAACCACAGCACGCCAGGCCTCCCTGTCTATCACCAACTCCTGGAGTTCACCCAAACTCATGTCCATTGAGTCAGTGATGNAGTGGGAGGGCAGGGATGATGCACAAAGGCTGGGGAGGAGAAGGGGGAGTAAGGCTTTCAATTCTTTGAGGACATTTTGGAGGAAAGAAGTAATAGAGCACGGTGAGTTTCAGGCGGCTGGGTGGGACCCCGGGAGAGGGAGTAGTCAGGAAGATGACGCCCAGCCTTGGAAACCAGCAGGGGAGCCTTTATTTAAGTCAGTTGGGGTTAACCTCAAGCGCTCCCCGAATGTGTAAGATGATGCCCCAGGAAAGCCAGGTGCAGCTAGAGCATCTCCGAGGGACACAGAGAGGCCGATGAGGAAGCGCACTGGCCAGAGGGCAACTCGCCCGTCAGCTCTGGCGCCTCCCTCTGGCCCGACCGCAATCCTGCGAGGGGGAAAGTGTGAGCCTCCCTGTTCTGCAGATGAGGACAGCTCCTCCCAGAGAGATGAGTCCGCGTGTCCAAGGCCATGAGCAGCGGAGGATGTGACTACGGTGTCACCTTGCCTCTCCTGTGGGCAAATTCCTCTCTGCTCTCCGATAAACCGCTCCCATAGAGACGGTCCCGTCTGTGGGGCTGAGGAGCAGAGAAGGGGGCAAAGGATCCCATGAGTGTGTGGCAGGCGCAGCCTGCACCTTCTGGGGACCTGGCCTCCAGGTATGGTGATGAGTGGACAAAGATGCACAGGTGGGCTCGTAGAAGAGACACCCGTGTGTGTGAGCGACGGGGGTGTGGGCACCGCATCGCCAGTCCTGGGGGCGGGGGGGTGCTTCACACACACTGCTCTTCCCCTCCCCACCAGAGCTGGTGCTCAGGACTGCTGTCTTTCCTCCCTGTTAAAACTGAGGAGTCAGAGGCCCCACAGGCTCACAAGTCCCAAGGAGTACTACAGTACAGGCTTTGAGCACAGGCTCGGATCAAGGGCATGGGCTTTGGGTGTGGCTTTCTTGCTTCCCAGCCTCAGGCTCCCCATTTGTGAGACCGCAACCTCACAGACAGCTGTTACTCGCTAAAGCATGTGAGCTAGTATGATGACTGCGGCTAGGACTTCATCATAAGAACTAGCACTTGCACCGAGGTGATGGCTTGTATTGATCAAGCATTTTCCACATTTCATAGCTCTGAGCTCAGTTGCTTTTTTTTTTTTAACTAGATCAAGCATGCTTTCTGCGATATTATGCCGTTTTGTTGGAAGAAACAGTCTGTGGAAAGAAAGAAAATGTAGATGCTCGAAAATAAGGTTCTGGCTGAGCAGGAAAGGCAGAAGTCTCCCCTCGTTAGTTTCAGCCTTCTTGAGACCTTGGCTGGGGGATCGTGTCCTCCTTCTGCTGATACATCCGGAGGTCAGTGAGGGTGTCATTTACTTCCGGTTGTTTTGTGAGTTCTAGGTAATTGAGCCCAGCGTGTCTCACCCATAGAAGGGCTTTGATAAATATTTGTGGGAGGAGGGAAAGGCGAGGACCGGGAGAGTGAGAGAGCAGCCTGGATGCAAGACCTCTGAAGACCAAGACCACCTGTGCAGAGCGTTTGTCTTGCCAATGTATAAATGCGGCAGTTCAGAACTGACACACTGCCTACGGGAATGAGTTCAGTGTGGATGAACTGGGCAGACAGGCCTCCTTCACGTTGAAAAGCAGTGTCCTATGCTAAAAACGACCCGAGACGTGGAGAACCTGGCCCGGCTGGGAGAAGCAGTCCGTGCCTCCCCATCTGTCAGCAACACGGGCGTTCAAACAGCTGTTCTCGACCGCTGGCCGCAAACCTCTCTCGACCAGTGAAGGGTCCTACGGGGCATGTGGGATTTAACTCCAGGGTCTGCCTTTTTCAGTGAGGTGAGGCCCCTCCCCGTCCTTCCGTCACACTCTGAAATTAAGAAGTGGGAACTTCTGGAAGCCGCGGCGCAAGGTGAACGTTCACCCTGCTGGACGAAGCCAGGGGCTAAGCACGCATCTGCAGCACATGCAGAGTCCAGCGCCCTGTGCAAGTGGACAGCTTACACTGCGCTTGACCTTCACACACCCACAGGCTCATAAACAGTGAGAGAGAAGACACAGCCGGGAGGGATCCACTCTGCAGGGGGACGTGGCCGTTTCACTGAAGTAGAACATGTTAGTCACTAAGTTCGGCTTGGTTTCCTTCCAACAGCTGCCTTTTGCTACGTTATTAGATCTGGAAACATTCAAGCAAAGAGAGCAATGAAGGGGGTCAAAACAATGTAACACTTGGGAACAGACAGGCAGAGACCCCGAGAGACAGCGCTTCTGGGACAGGCTTGCACGACACTCACAGGTGAGTCTTACCACTGTCAAGAGCATGAGGACCTAAAAACTGCAGAGGCTGAAATGCTACAGAGAAACCTAAATGATCTGGAGTCAGGAGTTCTGTTTGTAAAAGCCCAAGTTGAAACGCTGACGTGGATGACAGAATCAGTCCCGCACTGGCGGGTCTGGGAGATGCAAAGCTGCAACGGTTTTGCCACGTAGGAGAAAAGAGTGGTGAAAACAGACACAGAGGGCTTCCCTGGCGGCTCAGTGGCAAAAAACTCGTCTGCCAATGCAGGACGCACAGGTTCGATCCCTGGTCTGGGAAGATCCCACATGCTGCAGAGCAACTAGGCCCNGAGGGTGCAGCGTCTGTGTCTGGGCTGGGGGAGGAGGGTACCCCCTGAGCGGGAAGAGGGAAGGAAAGATAGGCAGGCCCAAGACTGAGCCCTGTCCTATCCCCTGCGGAGCAGAGCAAGCGGTGGTGGGGGCACGTGTGGAGCCCTTCCACGCGGGGGCCCCCAACTGTCATCCTGGGGGAGAATGAGAACCCTGAGGCTACAAGGGGGCACCCAAGTGAGGCGTCAGCCTTCACCCGGGCCCCTGGGCCCCTGTCTCTAGGACCCCTGTGAGGATTCGGGGAGGCTCCTTGAACTCCAAATGCCCGAGTAGACGCTGCGGTCCCCACCCTCTCCTGGGGACCCTGAGGGATCCTGACCAGCCTGTGCCTGTGGGAGGTCACCCCTGCCATGCCCCCTCTGCCCACGTGGGGATGGGCTCTGGGTCTCTGGACTCCACACTACCAGGTACCTGGAGGTGCACATGCCGGCCTGTGCAGCGGGCTTCCGGAAGTGGATCTCAGGAGAACAGCGAGAGAACCTTGTCCCTGGGACCCTGGACTCCTTCTTGCTCCTGGCTTGTGAGTAAAAGCAGTGGCCCAGAGTGCATGCTGCAAGGTGCTTTGGGCTTTGAATCCCATGAGTTTGAGCATCCCCTGGTCACGCCGAGTTTTGGAGGTGGCCTGTGTGGCTGTGACTGATCCCTTGCAGGTGGGGGTGGGAAGGTGCAGAAAGACTCCGCTAAAAGGTGTCCCCTCACCCCAGGCCGCCCGGCTCATGGGGACTCATCAGGGATCCCTTCACTCAGCAAATGTGGGGAGTGTGTCCTGTGCGCTGGGTCGAGGGCTCCGTGTCTGCAGAGAGGAGGGTGGGCCGGGCTAAGGGGACCTGCACCACTGACCCTGTAGGGAAAAGGAGGGGCCGTCCTGGACACGGGGAGAATGGTGCGGTGTCCCACACAGGGAAGGAAGGAGCCAGGTTGGAGGCACCAGAAGATCCTGAGAGGGGTGTCCGGAGGGAAGGCATCCCCCTGCTGCCTTCAGTCCCCTCAGGGACCCTGTGCTGGTGATTTTATTGCCCGAGTTTATAGAGGGGCTCTGAGGGGTTGGTGCCTTGCCCAGTGACAGCAGCACTGGGCTCAGGACAGGTAGCTGGGGACCCCGCTTTCCCCTGAAACCCCGTGGTCCTCTGAGAGCCACACGCAGGACCAGACGGGCCACGCCCACGTCTCCATCCAGGCCGAGACGGGCGGTGGCACGCAGAGTCCCCCTCATAGCTGCCGCGCCAGCCGCAAGACAGGGACCACAGCCCCACGGCCAGGCTTCCAGCTGCTCTAGGCGACACCAGCCCTGGGAACGAGGGCTGATGGGGAACCGAAAGAGCGCAGCCTGGCCCAGCTGGAGCACAGAGTCCAGTTCCCAGGAACCTGGCGAGGGCAAGGTCAAGACCACACTGGTGTTTGTGCATTGCTCATTTCTGGAGCACCATCAGCCTTGCCGTGCTGGTGTCCTTACCTGCCCCATCCTCGGGAACCACCCAGGGCCTGGTCACAGCTAACAGCAGGCCGCCCTCATCCCCTGACCCTCCCTGTGGAGCTGGGGTGAGACGGCTCCGAGATGGAGATGGAGGTGCTGAAGGGGCCATTGCCTGAAGAGGGCAGAGGGTGGGCAGGGCCATGCGGGGCCCATCCGGGGACCCCCACTCGGGGACAGTCCAGTGACTCCCTCCTCCTTCCCCACCAAGTGTGCAGGCACACCCTGAGTGCCAGGAGCCCAGGCCCCCCAGGAGATCCTCAGCCTGCTCCCACCCAAGGCCCTGAGCGCACACCCAGCCTCCCGAGCCCTGCGTCGCTTGGGCCCCTGCAGCTGAGGTATGCACTGAACCACACTTTCCCCTATTCCTGGGACGCGCATCAGTGCCCACCCTCCACTTCATCAGTGAGGAGCCCTCCGCTGTGGCTCCAGGCCACAGCTTTCTAAGGTCCCCACCCCTGGCTTCATAGAATGAGGAGGGTCAGCACTGTAGCCCCCAAGCAGCTGAAGGATCTCAGTCTGTCCCCGACCTGACTCTGGGTTTCATCTGTCCTGGCCTCTCTCCTCTAGCGAGCCACCCAGCTCCCTGCCTGAGAACATAGTTCAGTGGGCTCCAAGTGTCCAGAGCCTGTAAAGGCGGCCGCTGACCTCCGGGAGGGACCCCCAGGCCATGCTAAACACCTGCATCCAGCCCGTGGTTTGTTAGTGGTCACCTGGGAGTGGCTGAGCTGTGGGGCTGCAGCCTGAGGCCTCACCCTGGGGAGGGTGGGGAAAGGCCTGGGAGTCTCTGGTGCAGAAAGCAATGACGCTCACTCACGCAAGCGCGTGGCATTTCCTTTCCAAAACTGAGCGCTCTTAAGACCCTGAGGCACTTCCACCTCCAGAAGTTAAGGGTGTCCGAGTTAGGTGGGGTGGACCCACACCAGCTCCAGGACGGCCCCTGGAAGCTGAGGTTCCTTCGGTCATTTCTAACACCTAATGGCATCAACATTTCTTATAAATTTTGCCTCTTTCTCTGAAAGATGGAATTTTTAAATTCCCTTATTCAATGCTTTACTTCACGTCAAATTCTCAGAACAGCGTTCACTCCCACTTCTCAAAGTGACCTAGACTCCAAAGGCAGACACAGAAGCGCTATTGACTTTCTCACTATTTTACTCTGAGGTTTGGCAAGAAACTCAACTGACCTCAAAAGGCAGAAACTGTTTTTGCATGTGACTTCACGGTGTAAGTCTCTGACTGTTACTGGGGCAGCTGTCTGCCTGCTTATAATAGTGACCTTTTAAATCATCTAAATGCTCAGAGTTTCACCGCCATTTGATTCCATTTGATTCTCCCAACAGTTCCAAGCTGAGGGTTATGATCTTCATGACAGCTGAGCTGGCTGAGACTCAGTGACCACGGCTTCCACGCCCTCTGCAGTGTCCCAGGGGTTGAGCTCACATCATCACATCATGGGCCCTTTCCAGCCCACCGTGCCCACTGATGTTTCTAAAGTCCAGGTTTTGACAGCAAAGTGCCATTTGTAGTGGCTTCAAAGCCCCCGATCCACAGAGCTGTGGTTCTCTACTCTTGGTGGCCCACTTCTTATATTGAAGTCTTGCTCTGCTCACAGAAAACCCGAGAAGACTCCAAATTGGGCAACGAGATTGCAACCATGTAAGGAGGCCCCCAGGGCACAGCAGGTGCCCAGAGCTGCCCTGCTCCCCCACAGCTCCCCCACGGCATGCGCCGCCCTTACTGGGCCCCCCTGTGAGCCGCGTGTCCTCAGGCGAGGCGCCGTGTCGGCTTCAAGAGACACCTTTGAAACTTTTCAGACGACTCGTTTATGGCTTCCCTGGAGCAGGGGGTAACTTTGGCGTCCTCCTATACACAGTCAAAGGGCAAGTGACCTTCACCCAAGCTGGTCAGGGTTCCGGGTCCACAAAGAGCATGGCTTTCAACTCCATGCTTGGTGACTCCACGTGAGTCTCGAGCTCGGCCTCAGTGACAGCATTTCCACGGTGATGGGCAAGCACTAAGGAATCAGGGCTCTCCCCCAGGCCAGCTGGTTGCTAATCTACCAGCAGCCATGGCGGAAGGAACCAGAGTAAGCACGGGACTGGTGTCCAGTGAGGGGCTGGACTGGGAGCTCCACACGCCCTTCTGGCTTCAGAACCAATGTTCTCTAACACACAGCACAGAGGGACTCGGAGGCAGGGCCCAGAAGCCCGGAGCTGCCCCCAGGGCTCCTGTCAGAACCGCACCCCCCTCCTCTGCAGGCAACACCAGTGCCCATACGTGCGCAGGAGCACAGGCTGCTTGGTATCTGTGGGGCTGCAGCCAGGCCCCGGAGACAGATGGCCTCAGCCCGCCGCGACTCCTGGGCTGAGCACTACAATACTTCCTGCTCATTTTCTCTGAGTGAGAAGAATAACCATGCCCTGCTTCCAGAAGGGGCTTCCACCCCAGGACCCCGAGCCCTATCCTGATAACTCTGCCACTGCAGAGGTGGATCTGGAATGCGGACCTCAGGGTGGCTGGGGGCGTTCATCCCCTTGTCCCATTAATCCTGCTGCTCCAGGGCCTGCCAGCCTCAGAGACGTGGAACAAGTGCAGACACCAGCTCACCAGACTTGCTTGGGAAACCAGGAGGCCGCTGTGTTGATCGTCACTGCGACCCCGGTCTGTTGGGGGCCGGAAGGCGCCTGTCAGTGTTACCTGCTTAGCTTCTGCCTCTAGACACATCTGCACGGGAAGCCAGGCCGTAAACAGGCAGTGTCTCAGGCTCAGGGCCAGACTGCAGGGGCTGCCTGGAGCAGATGAACTGCAGCCCCGGATAAAAAGTCTGGATCCTTCGTCCTGCGAAAGACAGGCACCCACAGCTAGTGGGCCTGGGATGCTACGGGGCAGGATTGATCCAAACTGCACTGGGCACCGCCTGGAAGGACAGTGGCCTCTGGGACCCTCCCTTCTCCAGACACTCATGGCGGTCTGAGTCCCTCTCTCCACTGAGGAAGCTGGTCTTCCTTCTGTTACGCTGACACCATCCACAGGGCCAGTCGCTCTGCATGGGGTGGAAACCACGCCCGCCTGCCTCTCTGCTCAGTCTGGCCTGGCCCGGTAGAGGTGCTGTCATCTGTGGACATCAGCAAGGCGGCGGATCGCCACCCACCTCTGTGTGTTGGGCTGCGGGCACAGAGGCGTGAGGCCTGGTCAAGCCCAGGGCTCCTGTGATGGCGCCTGGCACGCGCGCTCATGCGGCACGAGGGTTCCAGCTCCGGCTTCACTCCCCTCCCTTGCCAGCTTTCCGCACGCAAGTGTAATTCCGATGCTCAGGCTGATGGTTTCCATTTCACGAGTAAAGCAGACGAAGCGGGAAGATAAACCGAGTGCAGCAGCTGCTCCACCTGCTCTGTCGGCGAGCACCATCCATCAGAAGAGCAGCTCTTTCCAACAGGCCCTGCGTTGGGCAGCAGCAGAGGCCAGCCCCACAGGGCGGACGCACTGCGCAGGCGGCTCTGGAGGACAGGGGGCCCTGGTGCCCGGCGCAGCCAGGGCCTTGGGCTCAGGGCCGGCCTCCCGGGACGCTTGCTGAGCGCAGAGGGCCTCACTCGCTCACTGGCCCGGCTCACCGGCGGGCGCATTGCGACAGGAGCGCAGCACGACACAGACAGTGCGCGGCTGAGGGAGCGGGCGGAGAGGAGGGGCGAGCCGAGACCCCTGGTCTAGAGCCCACCTGCGAGCAGCCCCCCGGCTCCGTCTCGGACCTCGGGCCACCCGCTAGACCTCTGTGCCAGCATCTTCCACCCTCCGTCCTGTCCTCTGCCTGNGGCTGAGGGAGCGGGCGGAGAGGAGGGGCGAGCCGAGACCCCTGGTCTAGAGCCCACCTGCGAGCAGCCCCCCGGCTCCGTCTCGGACCTCGGGCCACCCGCTAGACCTCTGTGCCAGCATCTTCCACCCTCCGTCCTGTCCTCTGCCTGTGCGGCTCAGGGGTGGGGTGGGGGTCAGCTAATGGGGAGTCCTCTGCGAGCCTGGAGGAGGGGGAAGGGCACTGTTGGGCATCTCCCTGCCGGGCACACCCCCACCCCACCACTGGCCGTGTCCCTTCACCGCAGGCCCCTGCTCCTCTCACAGAGGCTGAGTCACGGCACTTTCTCCTTCTGGTTCCAGAAACTTCTCCCCCACCACCCCTTCTGGCCTGGGGTTGGGGCAGCTCCTCCTCTGCTACCAGCTTGGGGCCCCAAATCTCCCCTTCAGGGTCTGCTCACAGCCGCACAAAGGGCCCCTGCACTCTAAGGAGGGCTCTGTGTGGGGGACTGGCTAACCCCCACCCCGTAAACATGGATAGTCACACCTGTTTCCAGGGCTGCAGGGAGAATTCCGTTGAGGGTGCCAATAAAAAGCTTGCATCACCTCGCCTTACAGACCTGGCCACACTGATCCAGCTGGGTCGGCAGTAACGTGTGGCACCAAATGCAAGTGGCAGCAACTGGCAGTCAGACCTGCAGTCCGAAAGCAAGGAGGCCCGGGGCCCCCGTGGTCAGGCCACGGGGAGGCCTGTGCTCACTGCGGACTCACTCCTGCAGACGGGCTGTGCTGAGAGCGGTGGTGGCACGGGCTCGGCGGCCAGGGCAGCAGGGGAGCTGGAAGGGACACGGCCGGCACCTGGAGACGGGAGGCTGTGGGGGACCTGGGAGCTTCCTCGCCGGTTTCTGTGACCCACGGGGGAACAAGCATTTGGCTGTTGAGCCCATGGCTCCTGCCAGCAGGACTGGGTGGATGGAAGCTGCAGTGAGGTGGGTTTGGTTCAAAAGGAAGAAGAAATTTCTAGTAACTGGTGCTTTCTAAAATAGAATCCTTCCCACAGGGAACAAGGTTCCTGCAGTGTTGTTGGGGGAAGTGGAGACAGATAAAGGGACCGTCAATGGAACTGTCATATCACGGAACAAGGAGGCCATGCTCAGACAGAAGGAGGAGGTCGTAGGTCCTGCCGCAGGACAAGCCCTGCTGTAGACGGCTCAATACAAAAGCAGCTTTCAGAAATGCGTCGGGTGGACGTCCCTGGGGGCGCAGTGGGCAAGAACCCGGCTGCCAAAGCGGGGGTCACGGTGCTGATCTCGGGTATGGGAAGAGCCCGCGTGCCGAGGAGCAACCAAGCTCGAAGGCCACACTCCTGAGCCTGTGCGCCTGGAGCCTGTGCCCCACGAGACTAGGTCCCGCTTATCTCGGCTAGAGAAAGCCCATGCAGAGCAACAAAGACCCAGCGCAGCCAGCAATAAATACAGAGGGAAAGGAGGTGCATGGGTAATGAGGATGAAAGCAAACATCATTAGTAACAGGGTCTGGCCTTGAATAAACAGGAATCCAGGAATGCACATTGACGTCAGTGGATAAACACAGACAGCTTTCCACTGTGCACTGTACCACCCCTAAACACAGAACCCCTGAGAAGAACTTAGCATTGTTTCCGTGATTTTCCAGACAAAATGTATAAATTGCATCTCATTGTGAGGAAACATCAGACAAACCCAAATCGAGAGGCATCTGGGAAAAGACTGGACAATTCAAACATGTCCAGGCCATGAACGCCAAGGAAACACTCAGAACAGATCCAGGCAGACAACAGGTCATCCCGTGATCCTGAATGGGGTCCCGCTGCGAGANCACACTCCTGAGCCTGTGCGCCTGGAGCCTGTGCCCCACGAGACTAGGTCCCGCTTATCTCGGCTAGAGAAAGCCCATGCAGAGCAACAAAGACCC
This sequence comes from Neotragus pygmaeus, assembly GCA_006410875.1. Classification (NCBI taxonomy): domain Eukaryota; kingdom Metazoa; phylum Chordata; class Mammalia; order Artiodactyla; family Bovidae; genus Neotragus; species Neotragus pygmaeus. The sequence continues at coordinate 1,804,702 of SJYV01038424.1, read as the reverse complement.
AGCGCAGCCAGCAATAAATACAGAGGGAAAGGAGGTGCATGGGTAATGAGGATGAAAGCAAACATCATTAGTAACAGGGTCTGGCCTTGAATAAACAGGAATCCAGGAATGCACATTGACGTCAGTGGATAAACACAGACAGCTTTCCACTGTGCACTGTACCACCCCTAAACACAGAACCCCTGAGAAGAACTTAGCATTGTTTCCGTGATTTTCCAGACAAAATGTATAAATTGCATCTCATTGTGAGGAAACATCAGACAAACCCAAATCGAGAGGCATCTGGGAAAAGACTGGACAATTCAAACATGTCCAGGCCATGAACGCCAAGGAAACACTCAGAACAGATCCAGGCAGACAACAGGTCATCCCGTGATCCTGAATGGGGTCCCGCTGCGAGAGCAGGCTGGAGCCCTGCGTCCCAGCTGCCGGGAAACCCGAGTGGGGTCTCAGGGCGAAGGGTACACACAAATGCTCTAAGATACTCTTATGCGCCTGCAAGCCCAAAAACGTTTCAAAATAGAGTAACAATAAATGTAAAGAAGAAAAAACGAACAACACATACAGTGATGGTGCTGACTGCCACCCCTCCTGCTCGATGCAAGGTCACAGGAAGGACACGGTGCCCTGAGGTAGGTAAGCTCGAGCAGGGCCCAACCTGGGGGACACAGGGAGACACACGATCCACGTCAGCCTGTGAGACATCCACCCACACAACAACCGAGTCTGCTCAGCGAACGAACGGCCAGACAGAGAAGAGAGGAATGCAGGAGACTCACAGGCACAGCAGCTTTTCCTGGATCCTCATTCAAGCAAACTGACTTCGGGGAGACGTTCACGAGAGAACTGGAGCAACGTGGACCCTGCCTGGCTGTCAGATGATACAAGCGAATCACTGCTAAGTTGTCTGCATGGAATCATGTTATGACTGTGATGCTTATTAAAAAAAAAAAAAGTCCTCATCTTTAAGAGCACTTTGACATATCCATGAATAAAACACGATGATGTCTGGAGTTTGCTCAGACAATTGTGCAAATGTGCATTGATGGATGGATAGATAAAACGTGGGATACATGTATGAGAGTATTTATTATTCAGTCTTGGGAAGGAATGAAGGGCTGACACCTGCTACAACTCCAGTGAACTGTGAAAACACTATGTGCTAAGTGAAAGCCAGACATGAAAGGCCAAATAATCTTATTCCACTTATATGAGGCACCTAGATAGTCAAATTCATAAACACAGAACGTAGAAAAGAGGTTCCCAGAGCTAGGGGTTGGGGGAACAGTGGGAGTTAGTGTTTAATGGAGACAGAGTTTCTGTTCGGGATGATGGAAAATTTCTGGAGATGGTGGTGGTGATGACTGTGGAAAAATATGAATGTGCTTCATGACTCTAAAAGGAAAATGGCAAACTTTATTATACATATCCTACCACCTTTAAAAAAATACCAGAGGGGTGACGCACAAGCAGGTAATTGCTGAAACTGGGTGACGAGAACCTGGAGACTGCTTTTATGATTCACTCTCTTTTCATGCATGTTTCAAATGCTTCCACACTGAGATGCATTCTTAAAACCTTATAGACAAAACGATGGTCCAAACACCCAGGGTTGATGAGCACAGCTATGAAAACCACTGCAGCTTGGAAGATATTCGTGAGATTATGCTGGGTCAGAGGCTGGCTCTCCAATTCTGTCTATACTATGTGTGAATCACGTGCCAAAACATGAAGTAAGGAAAAAAGCCTGGAAGAAAACATACCAAATTTACAACAGCCCGTAGTGTTCTGATGGTTGGATCGTGGGTAGATTTTCTTTTCTTCTAAACTTTCTCTAATGGAGCTACTTGTAGAGGTTTTGGAAATAAGTTACATACCCCTCAGGGCAGTCACAGGAGAGAGGCTGTTAGCAAGCGATGAGACTTCTCTGGTGGCACCGTGGGTGGGAATCTACCTGCCAGTGCAGGGGCCACGAGTTCGATCCCTGGGCCAGGAAGATTCCACATGCTGCGGAGCAACTAAGCCCGGGCACCGCTGAGCCTGTGCTCTGAAGCCCACCGGGAGAACCTCCTGAGCCCACGTGACCCAGCTACTGACGCCTGTGTGCCCTAGAGCCTGTGCTCCACAACAAGAGCAGCCGTCACGACGAGAAGCCAGGGCACCGCAATCAAGAGTGGTCTCTGCTCGCCATGACCTCAGAAAGCCGGCTCGCAGCCATGAAGACCCAGCACAGCCGGGTAGACGGACCGCCGCTGTGTTGTACTCAGTCGTGTCTGGCTCTTCACGTGTACTCAGTCGTGTCTGGACTGTGGCCCGCCAGGCTCCTCTGTCCATGGGATTCTCCAGGCAAGAATACTGGAGTGGGTTGCCGTTTCCTTCTCCAGGGGATCTTTCCAACCCAGGAACTGAACCTGCATCTCCTGCATTGACAGACAGGTCCCTTACCACTGTGACACCTGGGAAGCCCTAAATAAATAAAAATTTAGAAAGCAACCACACGCGAGCTATGCGAAAGCAGCGATCCACCTGAAGAGTTCCGGGCTGCCTGGCCTGAGGGTTTAGGGAGTGCTGCCAGCCCAGCCAAGGGCTGGGCAGCCTCTGCTCCTTCCTCTGGCGTGGGAAGGCGGTCTCCCTCAGGGCTGTCCCCTCCCTGGAGTGCAGCGGGTGCACAACAGTGCAGCCAGGCCTGACCCCAGGCCCCCACATACAAAAGGGCCCCCAAGAGTCGGGCTGGGGGCGCTTCCTGTGCAAACGCCCGGCGGCTGCGGCATCCAGGGCTGTGGTCGGCCGGCCCCAATCTGGGCTGGCGTTGCTCAACTCGCCCTGCTTTTCCTGTTCCCCTTTCCCGACGGCGCAGCCTGGGCTGCAGGTCCGGGGGCTCTGTGGGCTCACCACATGGTGGACGCCCCCCCCTGCCAAGGAGCTGTTTCCATGTCTCTGATTGTTTTCCCTCCCTGGATTGCTAAACAGCTTATGAAGAAACCCCCTCTTTTGCTTTTGTGTCCTGGGGAAGGAGCCCAGCATTGTTTGCCAAGAGGCTGTGCCGTCCAGTCCCCCCACAGCCAGGTGGGGCGGCTCCCCCAGAGATGGGCCCGAACCCACCCCCAGGCTGCACAGTGGTAACAACAGCTGACACTTACAGGGCGGGGGAGCTGTCCTCCCGACAGCCGTCCCGAGGGGGCCCGCTGTGACCCCAGTATTTCGAGGAGGGGGCTGCAGCGTCACAGGGAGGTGACACGGTTGACCCAGGTCGGGTGGGAGGGGCTGACCAGAACCAGGACGCAGCCGCTCGCCCTCGCAGGTCCCCCTGCAGGGTCCCGCGTGCCCAAGTGCCCCCAGGGCCCCACAGAGGCTGCAGGTACAGGGGCTTCGGGGGTCCTTTGGAAGAGTGAACACTCACTCCTGAGGTCACCGCTTTGGGAAGGAAATTTCAAAGAGGTGGAGAAAAATGCCCATGGGAAGAAACATCTGTGTCAAGGAGAGTGTCACCTCTGGGGGACGACTGAGAAGGGGTCCCGGGTAATGTTGTGTTTCATGCATCACATGACGGGTCCGTGGAGTTCTCGGTAGTATCGTGCATAGTTTTCTATGCCCAGAATATTTCACCATGATTTTAAAACAAAAAACCAAACAAATAAACCCGACTGACTGCACAGGCCTCTTCTCTGACCCTGAGTCTACTGCAAAGAATATCAGCCACTAGCTGACGGTCTCAGCGGGAGACGCTGAGCTCCACTCTTTATCCCAAGACACACCCTCAGGATTGGAGCCCCTAGCAAACAGAACGAGAGCAGAGCAAGCCCCCCGCACCCCCAACTATGGAATCGTGGTTTTGATGAGGGCCACCCACAGCCCCCTCAGGCTGTGAGGGAGGCCCCCTGACCCGGCCCCTGTGACAGGCCTCCCCGGGGCCATCCGTTCCTCCCTTCACCAGAATCCTCAGGGAGACGACCGACCGCGTTAACACAGCAACCCAGCCTCCAAGGAACCTGTGGTATTTTTCAAGCCCAAGAAAAGAAAAATTTCGGCTGCTCAAACATCTGAAACAAACACTGGCTTTTCAGATTCTGAGACCCACGGGGATCTTTATTACGTAAACTTCTGAAGGATCTGTTCTGTGCAGATGGACAAAAATACATAATTCACTTACAACATAAATAGCCTAGCGTTCCACTGCTCCAGGCCCTGGTTATATATTATCATTTCAAAAAACCTGCGGAGGGTTTTGTGGCCAGTGACCGAGGCTCAGTCATCATGAGCAGAAGTCTGGTGATGACAGGCTGTGTGTGGAGTAAACGTGGGAGAGCCTGGACACGGGTCCCCCAGGATCTGGCCACGGGCTCCCTATCGTGCCAATGGTGTTGGGGTGGGGCCGCACTCTGAGGTTTTGTTTTTTGGGATTACTTCAAGATGAAGACACTCTTGTGGACATAACTGGGAGTTATTGTAGATTCGGTTCCAGTCCTCGAAATAAAGTGAGTCTCGAATGCTCTGTTTCTCGGGGCCCATGAAGGTCCTCTTTATACTCTGCTGAGCCTGTTCAGAGTACAGTAGCATCATGGCTAAAACATCTGCACACTGTGCTGTGCTTAGTCGCTCAGTCACGTCTGACTCTTTGAGACCCAAAGGACTTCAGTCAGCCAGGCTCCTCAGTCCATGGAATTCTCCAGGCAAGAACACTGGCTGCTGCTGCTAAGTCACTTCAGTCGTGTCCGACTCTGTGCAACCCCATAGATGGCAGCCTACCAGACTCCCCCGTCCCTGGGATTCTCCAGGCAAGAACACTGGAGTGGGTTGCCATTTCCTTCTCCAGTTCATGAAAGTGAAAAGTGAAAGGGAAGTCGCTCAGTCGTGTCCGACTCTTAGTGACCACATCGACTGCAGCCCACCAGGCTCCTCCGTCCAGGGGATTTTCCAGGCAAGAGTACTGGAGTGGGGTGCCATTGCCTTCTCCGAACAACAAAGGAGCTGCTATTCCAGGGGATCTTCCTGACTCAGGGATCAAACCCAGGTCTCCAGCATTGCAGGTGGACTCTTTACCATCTGAGCCATCAGGGAAGCCCCCAAAATGTGCATACTTTAATCTAAAAAACAAAAATGATGACAGCAGTAACTTCTAAGATCACCAATCACAAATAATAATGTAAAGGTTTGAAATACTGGGAGAATTATAGAAACGTGACACACAGAAACAGTGAGCAAATATCTGCTGTTGAAAAGTGGCAACAATAAACGCGGGGTCGCCCCAAACTTTCAGCTCGTTCAAAAAGCAAAAAAAGGCACCATCTGCGAAGCCCGATAAAGCAAGGCACGAGACCAGGTACGCATGTGCAGGGGGCGGGCGAGGGTCTACACCTCCGCATTTCACCCCTCTGAAAATGAGCTTTTCATCTATGGCCTGGGAGGGTGTGGGGACCAGATCTACATCTGATCTCAGATGCCTAGGGCAGGCTTCCAGGAACTTTTCAGCAATTTTTTCAAATCTGTTTCTTCCCAACTCTTGGTACCTAGAAGATCCATGGAAGACATCCTCTGAGCCCATGCTTGTACATGTCTGTGCTTATACATATTTCTGGGTAGAGGGTTCTTAGCTTTTGTTGGATTCTCAAAGAGGGTGACGAGTCTAAAAGTCTTTGAACCTGTGTGTCAAACTCTTTGTGTTATGAATGGCAAACAACAAGAACAAAAATCCAACTTAAACTAGCTGGAGTAAATAAAGAAGAAACAGTAATTTATTGGCCCGTGCAAGCAAAAGGTCAGGGAGATGCCGGGCTCAAGTAAAGCTGGATCTAGGGGCTCAAATCACACCAGAAAACCCAAGTTTCTCCATTTCTGGCTCCACTTTCCTCCTTGGTCACCTCAGTAGCAGGTGGACTTGCTACAACCAGGCCTCCCAGGGGTCCAGACACACACCCTCACTGTTCCAGATGCCGCAGGATCCTAGCATCCTGGGGGCCCAGTGCAGGTCACATTCACAAATAAATCCTTCCGGCAGAGGACTGGGATGCTTATCTAGGATGTGGGTCCTTGGTCTTCCCTGCAGTCCCAGAACAGGGGCTCTGCCAGGCTCATGCGGATACCAAGCTGGTGTTTTCCAGGGGGCCTCGAGGAGGTTTGAGGAAGTGGTAGCCCTAATAGCTGGGAAAGTCCTCTGAGGCAGCCTTGTGACTTGCTTTGCAGGTGACCCCAGCAGGCTCCTGATCAAAGGGAAAACCCCAAGAGTCCCCCTCTAGCCCGGCGTGGTCACAGCATGTACAGAAACGCCTGGGAAGCACCAAACGCCAAGGTGGCCGCTGGCCAGGAAGCCCCAAACATGGAGATGCTGCCTAAAGCCCCTGCCAGCCACACCTTCTGGATACATGTGGTCACCTCCAGCTTGCACCCTCTGGTATTTGGACACTTGACTGTCTCAGCGCTCAGCGGAGAAACTAAATCAAAGCCAGCCCTGACAGAGCCAGCCTCTGAGCCGGAGTCCCACCTGACAGCTGTGCCCAGAGCCTCAGGCACCGCAGAGCAAGGAGAGATGTGTGAGCGCTGCAGTGAGACACGCTGGGGCTTAGCCCCTGACCCTCCCATCTACCAGGTGGACAGCCTCTTTTGGTGTCCCCACCTAGAAGGGGTGACTGCACTTCCTGCCCCAGGACTGCGGTGAGCAGTGACTGAGATGGAACATGAGACAGACGTTAGCGTGATGACAGGACAATGAGACGCTCACTCAGCAAATGCTACTGAGCGTCCACTATGTGCCAGGCACTCTCCCAGAAGCTAGGGTTACAGTGAGGAACAAAGCAGATACAGGTGTTTGGAGCTTGTGAAGGTGAAGGAGACAGTGGGGATGAGGATGGTGGTGACAGTGATGCAGGAGGGTGAAGATGAAGCCAAGACTCCTCCCCAGACGACGAGACCCTCAGGAGCAGGAGCTCAGCTCCCACTTGCCACCCCCTCAGTGTCTTGCACATAGTAGGTTGTTCACAGACTTACTCTACAAGCCACTCCAGGCAGAGAAGAACCTTCCAAGATGGCTTAAACCAGCCTCCACGCAAATTTCTTCAAAGTTGTGTGTTTTATCTTTGAAATGGACTTGAGTCTCTTTCCACTCTGTGGTCCATCCGTGTTTGTTTTACTTGTAAACAAGAGCCTTTTTCAAAACTTTGAGTGAAAATGATGCCCCAAGAAAACATGCCCTGTTTACTCCTATGGCTTTTGAGACACTAACACACTCACACAGGCACGCACATACACACTCATCTCCCTCAGGCCACCCACACACACAGCAGGTCTCGGAGCTCACAGCCAGAAGCACGAACCCAAACTGATAAGCCTCTGAGAACATGCCTCTCTCCTGGTGGTGCTGAGCCAGAGGAGGAAGGGCAGCTTTGCTCACCACACTCCAGACAGGAGGCGAGAGCAGGCCACTCTGTGCTAAGAGCCAAAGGCTCTGAAAAGGTCACTGGGAGCTTTGTTTTCCCCTTCAAACCTGGTGTTCCCATCATAGAGGCCACATCACCACCGGACGGACTCTGGAGGACCCATAGGGTCTAGGACTCAAGGCAAGCAGAAAGCAGCCACTCTGAGTGGCCCGAGTCTTAGAATTTGCTCAGAAGTCCTCCCAACTCCAGCAAGATTAAATTGATCAATTCTAAAGGAAGTCAATCCTGAATACTCTCTGGAAGGACTGATGCTGAAGCTGAAGCTCCAATACTTTGGCCACCTGATGGGAAGAGCTGACTCATCGGAAAAGACCCTGGTGCTGGGAAAGACTGAAGGCAGGAGAAGGGGGCAGTAAAGGATGAGATGGTTGCATGGTATCATCGAATCAATGGATATGAACTTGGGCAAACTCCAGGAGATGGTGAGGGACAGGGAAGCTTGGAGTGCTACAGTCCATGGGGTCACAAAGAGTCAGACACGACTTGGCGACTCAACCACCACCACCACAACCTCCCAATTCCCGTGACAAACATTCCGACCAGGTAAACAGGCAGGAAGAGGGCAGGACACTGCCCCGAACTGCTGGGCTGGCCAGGACCTAGTCAGAGCCAGCTCCCTGAGTTTCTAATTTCTCGTTTTTGAAGTGAACCTTCTAGACCATCTCTCAGATGGTTTTCAGTTCTGTTACACAATATCCATCCTCCACAGATGGAGGTGGAGAGCAGCTCTAAGGCAGTTTGACATTGACACACTGGAATTTATGGAGAGATGAAAATGCTTGTCACCTGATCCCTGAGGGTGGGGGTCCTGCCCTTCCTGCCACAGAATTTTAGCATCAACGTGGAAACGGCTGAGGAGGACACAGTCAATTCCTCCCCTGCATGAGTCAGGAGGCAGACATGAGGTGTGCAGTGCTAAGAAGCCTACATGGGCCAATGCAACTTCCTGGGGGCGGGGGGAGGCCAGTGTCACTTGCAACTTGTGGAAATAACTATTTATATATTAAATACAGCAGTTGTGGAGCAAAATACAAAATTTCCATGGATTTTCACGATCAAACACAAGACTGTTGAAAACACGTCACACACGGGGCAGGACAATTGAGGTCACTGCCCCACAATCTACATTGCACAAACTTCCCTGCCAACTTTTCAGTAGACCAATATGACGAGAAGGAAAAAAGAATTTTTTTTAATGAAGAGCTTGCCTCTGGGGTCTCCAGGACCAGCACGGAGCCTGGACGCCACCTGGTGTTCATTTGGGATGTGACAGTCAGCATCCTGAAGGGGTTGGATTCAAATACCTGTGGAGCAGGGGAGGTCCACTGTGGGACCCTCCCCACCCCTCCCCCGCCAGCCTGCTTCAGCACCAGGGGCCCCCTTTGTTAACACGTTCATTTAGGTGAGGTGGAGCCTCCCCAGCCTGGCCTCAAGAGCAGCCCCGGCTTGTTAACTCCACCACTGCTCTGCTCCCCTTGGAGACCCTGGACCAGAAGTTCTGGGTTAGGCGGAGAGGTCTGTTTTCTGGCTTCTCAGGCAACCTGGGAATGAAGGCAGAGGTTTGAATTTGCCATCACCATGGGCAGATTTTAAACCCTGCAGAAGCACCTAGTACTGATACAAGGCCCAGGCCTCAGTGCCTTTACACAATAGCCCAGGTGACCCTAACACCCAGCCTGAGCCGAGAAACACTGGGATGAAGACTCGCATCACGTGAGTTTTCTGATTTCAGCATCCTGGTACTTACCGGGTGGTCCACTGGTTAAGACTCCACACTTCCAATGAAGGGGTTGCAGGTCTGGTCCCTGGCCAGGAACTAGATCCCACAGCCGAAAAATTAAATTAGTTTCTAAAAAGATTTCAGCATCCTTGAGAGGGATGCCAGCAGTGAACCTGGCTCCTCAATCAAGTGATGAGCACTTCCTGGGATGTCCTTTGGACCAAGAGGTTCAGAGAGGTGTAGGCTGCCTGCATGGACCTGTCCCGTGTTTGGGGTCATGTATACCCTGCTCCTGTAGGGACTCTGTCGGGACACCCTAAATGTCCTGTTCTCAGCTTTCTTTACTAAAACACAGAAATTCCACAGTTAGAGCTATTTCCCAGCACAGTAACTGGTGGGATCAATCAGATAAATAATCGCACTAAGGAGGCAGACCTTTGGTCCTCAGACTGGGAAAACCAAGATAGGTTTGCTGCCCTCAACCTCACACCGGCCTCAGACCAGCAGCACCTGGGGCTAGGCCTCACTGCGTGCTCTGGAGAGGTGGCGGAGTCCATCTGATTCTCGAAGGGTCTATAACCCCCAAGGATGACAATCCTGTGTTCTGTGCTTACCCATGCTGCAGCCCTATGGGTGTGCTGGAGTGAATCTGGCAATAAATTTTGGAAGGAATTGAGGTTTCTAACATCCATCCCAAGACCAGGTGCTGCCCACAGGGCGGGTCTCAGAGGGAAGGCTCAGGAGGTCACAGGTCAGCGGAGAGCAGTGGACGTCTGAGTTCAACTGGTTTTGTTGTTGACTTCTAGTTTGATTAGGGGGAGGGGAGAAATCAGTTACAGGGCAAAAGATGAGGAAATCATTCAGAACACTTCTAATTTCACAGGGTTGTTTTCGCTTGGGGCTGACAGATATGGCAGCTGGCCTTCTGAGATGTGGGGGCTGCCTTCACTTCCCCACATACCTGGGGCTCGCCTTTCTTTGACTCCTGCCATCCCCGCCCTGGTCAATTGGACTAGGAGTTTCTCTGCAATGCCAGTCTGTCTCAGAGGCCAGCCCAGGAGGGTCAGTGTCAACTGAGTGCCCCAGCCCCTGGACCATTTTTTACTCTTTCCTCTTTCTATTTCTTTTGGCCACATTGGGTCTTAGTTGCTGCATGTGGGATGCGGAATCTAGTTCCCCGGCCAGGGAATGAAGCTGGGCCCCCTGCATTGGGAGCACAGACTTAGCCCCTGCCACCTGGGCAGCCCGCCCCTGCCCAGATCTTATCAAGGGGCCCCAGCGTTCACTTGCTGTCGGATTGGGTCACCTTCCCAGCCCCATCAGATGGTTCCACCGCACCTCCTTCCTGGTAAAACCCTTGGCTACCCTGGGGTCTCAGCTCTCAGGTCCATCAGCTGTCCCTGCTTCCCTCTGCTTCCTCTGGCACCAGAGCAGATACTGTGCAGGGCTTGGGTTGATCTGTCCCCACCCATTTGTCCTCTGGGGGACCATGGGGGTGGTTCATAGTAACATCTCACCTAATGGTTCGATGTGTGCTTGCTCAGTTGCGCAGTCGCGTCTGACTGACTGCAACCCCGTGGACCATAGACTGTGAGGCTCCTCTGTCCGTGGGATTTCCCAGGCAGGAATACTGGAGTGGGCTGCCATTTCCTTCTCCAGGGGCTCTTCCTGACCCAGGGATCTTGCATCTCCTGCGTTAGCAGGAGGATTCTTTACCACTGTGTCACCTGGGTTGGATAGAAGTATCAGTAGAGTTTTTGGTTTTCCTCTAGGAAGTGTTTCTACAATACGGAGGGAATCACAAGAAATTCCAAACCCCTGCCGCCATAGCCTTCGCCTCCCCGGAACCTGCTAGCCATTGCTGTTAACCATCTAAACAGGCCGCCGTCATCTTTGTTGCTGTGGTCAGCCAGTGTCTGCGGATCTGCCCTCATGGTCTCCTGTCCCTTTGCTGGCCCTTCTTCCTGGATCTCACTCCTTCCTTCCGAGTTATCTTCTCCTTCCTGGATTATGTCCTTTATTACTTCTGTCAGTGAAGACCAGCGAGTAACCCATGCTCTGCATGTTTGCCTGCGAGTACCTCCTTTCCCTGGCACTTGGTTAACAGGTTGTGCGTGTGTGCTCCGTCACTTCAGCTGGGTCTGATTCTTTTCGACCCCGCGGACTATAGAGCCCGCCAGGCTCCTCTGTCCACAGGATTCTCCAGGCAATAATACCAGAGTGAACTGCCATTTCCTTCTCCAGGGGGATCTTCCCGACCCAGAGATTGAACCCACATCTCGTGTGTCTCCTGCAGCATCAGCAGGCGAATTCTTTACCCACTGAGCCACGTGAAATACTATGGACCTAACAGAAGCAGAAGATATTAAGAAGAGGTGGCAAGAATACACAGAAGAACTATACAAAAAAGACCACCACCCAGATAATCACGATGGTATGATCACTCACCTAGACCCAGACATCCTGGAATGTGAAGTCAAGTGGGCCTTAGAAAGCATCACTATGAACAAAGCTAGTGGAGGTGATGGAATTCCAGATGAACTATTTCAAATCCTGAAAGAATATGCTGTGAAAGCGCTGCACTCAATGTCAGCAAATTTGGAAAACTCAGTAGTGGCCACAGGACTGGAAAAGGTCAGTTTTCATTCCAGTCCCAAAAAAACGCAATGCCAGAGAATGTTCAAACTACCACACAATTGCACTCATCTCACACGCTAGTAATGTTCAAAATTCTCCAAGCCAGGCTTCAACAGTATGTGAACCATGAAATTCCAANGAAAAGGTCAGTTTTCATTCCAATCCCAAAGAAAGGCAATACCAAAGAATGCTCAAGCTACTGCACAATTGCAGTCATCTCACACACTAGTAAAGTGATGCTCAAAATTCTCCTAGCCAGGCTTCAGCGATATGTGAACCATGAACTTCGAGATGTTCAAGTTGGTTTTAGAAAAGGCAGAGGAACCAGAGATCAAATTGCCAACATCCACTGGATCATCGAAAAAGCAAGAATTCCAGAAAAACATCTACTTCTGCTTTATTGACTATGCCAAAGCCTTTGACTGTGTGGATCACAACAAACTTGGAAAAATCCTTAGAGATGGGAATACCAGATCACCTGACCTTCCTCTTCAGAAAACTGTATGCAGGTCAGACTGGACATGGAACAACAGAATGGTCCCAAACTGGGAAAGGAGTATGCCAAAGCTGTATATTGTCACCCTGCTTATTTAACTTATATGCAGAGTACATCATGAGAAATGCTGGACTGGATGAAACAGACTGGAATCAAAATTGCTGGAAGAAATATCAATAACCTCAGATATGCAGATGACACCACCCTTGAGGCAGAAAGTGAAGAACTGAAGAGCCTCTTGATTAAAGTGAAAAGGAGAGTGAAAAAGCTAGCTTAAAACTCAACATTCAGAAAACTAAGATCATGGCCTCTGGTCCCATCACTTCATGGCAAATAGATGGGGAAACAGTGGAAACAGTGGCAGACTTTATCTTGGGGGGCTCCAAAGTCACTGCAGATGGTGAAATGAAGCCATCTCCAGCCATGAAATTAAGATGCTTACTCCTTGAAAAAGTTATGACCAACCTAGACACCATATTAAAAAGCAGAGACATTACTTTGCCAACAAATCTGTCTAGTCAAAGCTATGATTTTTCCAGTAGTCATGTATGGATGTGAGAGTTGGACTATAAAGAAAGCTGAGCACTGAAGAACTGATGCTTTTGAACTGTGGTGTTGGAGAAGACTCTTGAGAGTCCCTTGGACTGCAGGGAGATCCAACCAGTCCATCTTAAAGGAAATCAGTCCTGAATATTCATTGAAATGACTGATGCTGAGCTGAAACTCCAATACTTTGGCCACCTGATGGGAAGAGCCCTCATTGGAAAAGACCCTGATGCTGGGAAAGATTGACAGGAGAAGGGGACGACAGAGGATGAGATGGTTGGATGGCATCACTGTCCAAACGCACATGAGTTTGAGTAAGCTCCAGGAGTTGGTGATGGACAGGGAAGCCTGGCCTGCTGTAGTCCATGGGGTCACAGTCAGACACAAGTGAGTGATTGAACTGAGCTGAACTGAACCGCATGGGGTTAAACAGATTAGCTGATTCTATCATTCTCATTCTAATTACCACCCCACTGCCTTCTAGCTTCCAGGGTTGCATTTGACACACCCGCAGTTACCTGTATCTGACATTTGATGATTTGTAGTTGATGATGTTTAAGTTCTACGGGGTAGAAAGCTGCCAGCTGGCCACAAGGCAAGCTCCTGAGTGACAGGTAAGACAAAACAGTAGACAAGGACACAGCACACGCCAAGCGGCAAGGAGCTCCCACGTGCCAGGCGAGCCCCAGCAGGGCCCCGGCAGGACACACAGTGCCTGGGCCGGACGGGGGCCCTCACTCAGCAACCTCCACTCCTGGAGTGACAGCAACCCCTCTGGCCAAGCCAGTGGCTGCTCCGTTAGCCTTCTGGGTGGTTCCTGGAGTCCTCCTCTGCCTTCAGATCACACCAGGAGCCACAGCGGTCTCCCTGAAGGTCCTGGGAGACTGCGTGTGCACACCTACAAGAGCTCGGCCTGCCCCTCCCCACACCCTTCCTCTCACGGGGCTCAGGCCCACAGGTCGTCTTCTAGGTCCTGGAGCCCAGTGAGCCCTGTCCTCCTTGAGGCCTTTGTCCACGGTCCTTCAAGCGTGACCGGCGGTTATCAAGCCCCAGCTCACAGGCTGCCTCCTCGGGAAGGCCTCCCAGCCCCGACCTCCTCCTGTTCCCACCCTGTCACCCCCTCCCCCGAGCCCTCGAGAATAGTCTCAAGATGTTGCCCATTGTTTCACTTGTCCTCAGTGCTCCTGGGGGCCCCANGCTGCCTCCTCGGGAAGGCCTCCCAGCCCCGACCTCCTCCTGTTCCCACCCTGTCACCCCCTCCCCCGAGCCCTCGAGAATAGTCTCAAGATGTTGCCCATTGTTTCACTTGTCCTCAGTGCTCCTGGGGGCCCCAACAGTGAGCCCTGAGGGTTGTGTTCAAGGGTGGTGGTCACCATCACTCCCCCAGGACATGCAGACCATCCGGAAAGTGGTCAGCAGACCTCCAGCTTCAAGATGGAGGGCTAGGTCGAGCATTCATTCTGCTTCCTCTTGAATCCCTACTAAAATGGAAATAAAGGGATTTTTTTTTTTTGAAGGACAGAGAGACCAGTCATATCTTGGAGTCTGACACCGAGGTGCAGGTGATAATCTGCTGAGCAGGTGCAGGAGTGCTTCCAACATGTTCAGGGGAAGCCCCAGGCCCAGGGAAACTGTGTGGAGCCACCAGAGGAAAGAGGCACAGTCTGGGGGTCAGTCTCTGCAACCTCATGCCCACTCGGGCAGCACCCTTGGCCCCTAGCCAACTTCCAACCTGGGAAGGTCCCCTCCCTCTTGGGGTCACTCTGAGGAGACAGCGAGCACCTGGGCAGGGCAGGTTCCCCACCAGGGTCACTCAAGACTCAAGGGTCAGAAGAGCCACATGCTGGGCCAGGTCAGTCCCGTAATTGGAGGCCTCCCCAGAAAGGAGCAGAGAACAGCATCGCCCAGAGGGAGGCCCGAGCCACCCAGAGCCCCCTGGTCCTCACAGCCAGACTTGCGCCCTGCCGCTCCAGCACTTCCTCTCCCACCAGAGGGCCTGGGGGAGATGGGGAAAGGGGGTCAGCTGGCCCTCTGAGAACAAGCCAGAAGACACCACAGTCCGGGGCTCCAGTTAAACCTCCTCCTCCGTGAGCCCACCTATGGCCATCTTTCCGTCTCACTCCCCCATGAGCTCTAGGGCCCAGTTCCCCTCCAGTTACAGCTCCTCCCCCACCAGCCCGCCTGCCCCTGCACCAATGCTGCTGAGAGACCCCTCTGCACCGGCTATCCGGCAGCCCCATCATGCAGCTTGTGTTCTGGGATCTGTTCTGCACCTCACCCCCTGCAGGGGCCCCAGGGACCAGGGAGGGGAATGGACTTTCGAGTGAGGGGAGAGAACCACAGGACGACAGGAGCAGCCCCCACGGGGAGCCTGCCTGCCGGGGACCGGGGCGGGGTGCCTGGCACTGGCGTGTAGCTTCTTAGATAAAAAGGTGGAAAGCAGCCAGGAAATCAGGCAGGAGACGCAGAACCCAGCCTGTCCTTTCCAACCTCACGGTCACACACTCCAACCAGCACCAACTGAAGGGGACAGTTCCGGGAGAAAAGCAACCTCATGGACATCTGTCGGTCTGGCTACTGTAATGGGATTTCACTCATAAAAACGTCTTGCCAAGGCCTCTATATTTTTAGTTTTCACTTACTAGTCCTCATACAATGTGTTTTTGCCAGTTCACTTAAACCCAAAACACACTGACTACTGACAGACACTCAGGAGAAACCTCCCACACGCCCAGCGCTGCTGCACTTCGTTCAGTTACCGTCAGAGAGCACCACAAGGCCTTCATGTGAACTGCGCGTTTATTAGCACTGGCGCTGCAGCACAGCGCCTCCAGTGGACATGCGGAGCTGCACGGGGGCGACCGGACAGGCGAGGTGCAGGCTCGGGAGCCGCGGGGCCTCACTTCTTCCACTCGTTCTTGTCGTAGTCCCACTTGGCCGAGAAGCCCTGGATGGGGGCCACCTTCATGTCGAGCATCCTCTTGGTCTGCTTGGCCACCCACTCCTCTTCAAAGGTGTGCGGGATGGGGCCGTACACTACAGTCCAGAACAACAGTGTGAGGTGACACTGTCTTGACAAGGTGTTCCTAAGCCTACACGTCACACAGGTGAGTCTACCCCATCGCACTAACAACTAGATCAGCACCGTCACTGGCTACTCAACACCCACACCCACACAAACATGCTGGTTTTAAACTCTGCACACTGACAACTTCGTACTTCCAAATGACACCCTGGTTTGTAACAGTGAACACGAAAACACGCGACGGCAGAATATCTCCTGTGCAGGACACAGACTACAGGTACACTGGCAAGTGTGGAGCCCAACCAAAGGCGACTCACGAAGAGTGGACGGTCACAGGCCTGTCACCGACCCACGTCCACATGCAGAACGGGCCTAACTGGCCCACAGAACAGAGAACACAGAACAGCAGCACCAGAACCAGCAGGCAGCCCCGCTGCCGGCCGAGCAGAAACTGCTAGGTCTGAAGACCCAGACCTCTGGTGACTTGAGCTGCAGTCCCTGCAGCCCAAACTGCTCCCGATGGTAAGAGTGTCCTCCTCCTCACTCTACTTCCACCACACCTTCTCCTTGACACCTAACTGCCAGGCAGATGAGCTACGGGACACGTGCTGGGCTGGAAAACCAAGCGTGGCGGGCCACACCACTTCCGTTCATGCGAGCCAGCCTCCCAAAGCTGGTGGACACTCCCGGACGCAGCCCAGATGGCAACGCCTGTCTAGGGGACGGCCCCGCCCCACTCACCGTAGTGCTTCTCCCAGATGAGGAGGAGCGCGGTGAAGCCGATGAAGAACATGGCCGCGCCCACCACCGTCTTCCACTCGTTTGTGCTCCTGTTCATCTCAGCGAAGCTCTCCTTGAACTTAAGGCGATACACTGAGGAGAGAAAGGACCACGCTGCGGGCAGAGGCCCGCCTCGAGGGAGAGCTCCCCAACACGGGGT
>SJYV01038424.1:1729023-1787755 GCA_006410875.1 Neotragus pygmaeus | reverse complement strand
GGGGGGGTGTGGTGAAGCACGGAGCGAGGGCCACCACAGGCCTCAGGCCCGACACAGCCCTCTCACTCGGCGGGGCGGGAGTGGGGAAGGGAAGGAGGAGGTGCCAGAAGCCCTGAAATTCCTCCTCATTTAGAGGAAGGCCCAGGGTCCGTGTAATGTGCCCTCTTCCTGACAGCGTGTTCGCCATCTTCCACCAGTACTTAGCATACCCAGCCCCAGCAAGCGGAGGGGCCGAGGAGCTGCTCTCACATGTAAACCATCCCGAGTTCCACTCGTGGCTCTGCACCTTGGCTCCCGCTCCTCCTGGGGGCTGGAGCCCACGAGCATGGACAGAGGCGCTTGGGAGGGGTTCAGCCAGCTGGCAGAGCTCGGGCCCTGGAGAGCCCCACAGACACACAGCACCCCCACCCACCCCCCAGCACACTGGTCTCCGGGCCAAGCCCAGAAACAGAATTCTCGCCCAACGCAGGCTGCCCGTGGTGCGTTCAATACCCACGTTCAACTTTCTCATCGATGGAGAGGCTACTCCAGGAAGCCTTCTCCTTCTCCTTCAAGGCCTTCTGGCTGGCAGACAGGTTCTTGACGTGGGCCACATCGGGCAAGGGGTAGTCACGCCGGTCCACATAACTTGGGAGAGCATAATCTTCACTCTTTACAACACTTCCTAAAAAACATGTTTGACAAATATTTGAAATTCACATGGGTTCCGTTACAAACAAGGCAGTACTTTTAAGAACTGAAGTCAGTCTAGGTATGTGCACCCTGAAAACCTCAGTCATCCTAGGGGCTGTGGCCCCCATTCCAAACAACTGCAGGACGGTCATGTGACATGGGGAGCAGGCTGGCCCCATGTGGCCCTGAGAGCAGGTGAGGACGGAGGGTAGATGGTAACAGCAGAGCTCTTCATCACAGCCAAACAGAAGCCTGCCGGGGCACTGCGATAGTTGCACATCCTGCAACTATCAGGCTTCACATAGAGGTTGGACAGCTACTCAGGTTCCCTGGACTAACTGGAGCCTGGAGTAAATGGAGGCCCTTCCACAACAAACTCCAACTAATGGGGAAGAACAATATAAAACTCATAAAAGAAACAAGGGTTCTAAGTTCAGAAAGAAAGATATGAAAAGATGGCTACCGTGGCACTGCTTGATACAGCAAAGTAGCAAATAACCTTAGAAATGTGTATCATGGAGCCATTTGGCTTGTTCAACAAAGGTTTACAGAGTGCCTACTGTATGCCAAGTACTACTCTACCTCAAAATGGGAAGAGAGTCGTGTACACACCAAGTCACAGAATACCATCGGGGTTATATTTTCAAGAATCTGAGTTATGTGTAGATACTCACATGAATATGCCACTAAACTCAAGTTAAACCCAAGTTGTCATCAGTGGAAAGCAGGGATGAAATGGAGACTTCTGCCCAAAAAGATAAAAATTTCAGTACCTTCAAGTTGGTGTGTACACAATGTATTACTCTAGTAAAAAGGGGAAAAGTTCAAAAAGCAGGGAAAAAAGGAGTATCTTAAACTTTAAGGTTTTCCCTCAGCAAAAAGCTGTTTGATTCTACCCTGTACTTGCAAGGAAATTCTGTGTTTGGAACGAATCTGGAGGTATAAAGTCCTACAAAAATGCTTCACCTCCATTAGCTTAGTCTGAACAATTGAAATCTCCCAAACCATGCTAACAACAGTGAAAGAAAACCTTGGATCTTAAACAAAGCAGTAAAAATTCTCAAAATGCTCACCGGTGCCTTGCCTATGACTAGCACACTCATATATTCATACCCAACCTTATCCCAAAGAAACTGAGATGAAAATGGCTATAATTTTCATTTTAAAAGTTTTCATTTAAAACTTTCCAATTTTAAAACTCTAAGACACTATTAAAATGATGAGTGGACTAAAAAGCAGTCAGCTTACAGAAGATATTAAAAATAGATGTTAATTAGAGTGTTGAAAATGTTCTCAAGTTGATTATAGGATAATGGCACAACTCAGAAATGTACTGAAAACTGCTGAAGTGTAGCCTTTAATGTGGCAGGGTGTTATGGGAAATAGACCTTAATACAACTGTCATCAAGATGCAAATGATTATAACCTTGAAGCATCCTAAGCATAAAATTGCATTTTCAAGAACAAGAATGACTAATTCATGACCTCACCACTGCCAAGGGCTCTTCAAGACTTTGGGCCGGGTTCTCTAGTAAATGCAAAGGGTGGGGGAGGCCCCCACACAGATACATAAATGTTAACACACCAAACATTCCTTTTAAAAGGAGAAAAAAAAGCAAAGATTTTGCATCCTAGTGAAGTTTTTATCATTTCTATCCTCTATCTGGATAGATATGGAGGCCTCCACGGAGGAAATCCGGTGAATCTGAGCTCCCGTCTCAATCCGACTTGTTGCCACACAAACACCTGAGCTGCCGGCGGGGCTCCCAATGGCTATTCTGTGTGGAGAACCACTTCATGTATGACTTAGACGACCAGAACTTTAGGATGAAAGGACGAGACTCTTCTGAGAGACAGCAGCTTCCTCCACCTGCCTGCTGTGTGCTCGAGAGTAAGCCCGGCATGTCCCTGCTTCCAAAAGCTCGCACTCAAAGAGGCAAACACCCCTCAAACTACCCGCAAATCCACAGCCTCGAAGGAAGCACCATCTACACCTCTGGAGCTGAGGCAGGAGGAGCCGGCCTGGTGCATCCGAGAAACAAACGCCAGTGGGGCAGGGAGCAAGCCATTGGGGAGGGCTGGTCTGGGCTGCTCTCTGCCTTTATGAATCTGCTGTGAGGAGCCCAGTGAGGCCGGGGGCTGATGTTACTCCAGGCATGAGAAGCCCGGGGATGGCTTCAAGGGACCAACTAGATCTGACTTCCTCTGCCAAAAGCAATACCTAAGAATAAGCCCTGGTCAGTGCCCCTGACGGAGACAGAAGTTGCCTTCTCACAGAAGATCAGAACGACCAAAGGGACATGAAGGGACCTTGAGGGGTGATGGAAGTGTTGCATGTCCTGATTGGAGTCATTGTCACACAGTTGAGTGAGTTTATCAAAATCCATAGAACATAACATCTAGGAAAGATAAACTTTCCTTTCTGTAAATTATACTTCAAACCAAACAAAGAGCTAAGGAAATACATTAGCAAAACCAAAATGGAAACAAAAGGTAATCTCTGACCTAAGTGACTTTCTAGACTTTTAGTCAAAGAGTGCTTCTTTCTGTATTATTAACAACTAAATTTTTTATTATCTACTTATTTAAATAACATTTCAATAATGCTTTCACTAAAATTATCTGTTTTAGAGTCTGTTATCCTGAGCAATATAAAGGACATACAGAAATGTAACACTAAAGTATCACCAATTAAAGGACACAACATCAAGGGGAAAAAATCACACATAAAGCAGCTCAGACAAAAGCTCCTGAGTCCCTGGATACATGCGTCTTGCTCTTGACTGCATCACCCATCACTCAAGCCTTGCACTTGACTCCCTAGTAACACAATCTGTCACAATGACTTGCATTTCCTCCTCCTGCTTGCTTTCCCTCTGCCTGGAATGCCATTCCCCTCTTGAGTGTGAGAGAACCCCACAACCCCTTCAGTAGAGCAAGGCCTCTCCTCCAGAAGCCCCTCCCCGTACCTCAGGCTGGGCTAGATGCTTCTCCTCGGAGCCTATCTCTCACTGAAACACTGCCTACATGTATCTTTCCTCTACAGATTGCTGGGACTCTGGAGTAATTCCACGTCTCATATTCCTTTATTCTAAGTGTCTAACGCTGACAGCTACAAAGAAGATGCTTGATAAAAGCAAAACTCAACTTGCTATGTGCCAGGCTCTGAACTAGGTTCTTTAAGTACATTTCAGGTGAGAGAACAGATTCCTAAACTTGAGCAGCAAGTCCAAGGCAGAAACGAAATTAAACCCAGTCCAAGTTCCTTCCCTTCTGCTGTCCCAATAATTTAAACAACATTCAAAGTAAGTGGCTAGACGGTGGGGGTGGGGGTTGTCAGGTATAGTGTGGATCTCTTAAAAGGTGTGGAACCTGAACCTGAAAACATGGGAAGGGAAGGGAAGAGGAGAAAATATCAGTATAAGCAAAGACTCAAACTAGAAGTCATTAAAACTCTTTAATCTAGAACTAGGCACCATTAAACTGTATGTATTTCCCTTCAAATTCCTCAATAAAATATGATCAGGGTCAAAGCTCTCCTGAATACTGTATGTATTTCCCTTCAAATTCCTCAATAAAATATGATCAGGGTCAGAGCTCATCTGAAACTAGCACAGGGCCTTACTAGCAGCAGAGCAAAAAGAAAGATTACACTTACCATGGGCCCGAACACACACCGAGGTGGAAATTGCACGCCTGCCAATCAGGCTAAATACTCTGGTCGCCAACATTCTGAAAGATAAAAACATACCTTCACTGTGAACAAAGGTAAACGCCTATTAGGAATGATTCTTTTTGCCCCAGTGCATTCTGGAAGTCAATGAAATTCTTTTTTTTCTTCTTCTCCCAACATAAGTGACTGGTTCTTCATTAGTGATCGTACATTTTTAAAATAACCTAAGATGAGGGTTTGTTTGCTTTCTTCCTCAGCAGACAGCATGTTTTACTGGAGCTTCCTTATAAACCAACTGCCATATATATATATATACACTTAAAGCAACTGGTAGAAAACTGGTTTGAGGGGGTTTGCCTTTTTTTTTTTTTTGCCTTTGTTTTTTAAAAAATCAGCTTTCCTAAAAAGCAAAGAGGGAAAAAAAAAAACCAAAGAGGGGAAAAAAATAGTTTAATGAGACTGGAAAAGCTAGAATGTGCTGCCATTAATGGGCTCCACCGTCTGGAGGGAAAAGGTAAACAGTTTAAAGTAACTAAGAGACACGCACCGCATTCATTATTTGGTTACAGACCAATACGTGCCCCAGCTTAGAAGGGGAAATGAAGGGGAATGGATGCAAAGGCGGCCTGAGCCACTTTCAATCCCTGCAGGACAACGAATGACCGGGATGTCACACCTCTCACGTGGGCCTTTTCAGGGTCAGGCCCAGCTCCCCTATTTGCCCCTCCCTTAAAACTGGACCTTTCAGGAGGCTACTGACAATGGAAAAGATCCCGAACGCGTTCAGAAAGCAGCCCACTAGAGGCAGAATAAACAGAAGCATGACGTCAGGGCCGAGCTCGCCTCCGTTTCCCGTGTTTTCTCCCCGGCCTGGCCAGCGCCTGAGCCGAGTGCCGAGCGTCTACCAGGCCGGGAAGCGGGGCGCCTCCCTCGGAGCCCCGTTACACCCTGGGCGGTGGTGCAGCCACGTCGGGAGAGGCGGCCGGGAGCCCGCGAGGCGACCTGCCCTCAGGCTCCCGCACTCGGCCAGCGGACACTCCAAGGTCAGAGCCGCAACCAGCTCGCGGCTGCGGAAGGACAGGTGGAGACCGGCCGGATGCTTCCAGGCGTCATATAAGCAGCGACCGGGCGGCTCCCGAGCCCGGAGCCCCCAAAGACCGGCCTCAATGTCACCGGGACAGGAGGCCCAGTCGTCAGTTCCCTGTGGGCGCCCAGCCGCGGGCACGCAGGCCCGAGAGCTCCCGAGGCTCGACCCTCCTCAGCCTCGCGGCGCGGACCGACCACAGCCCGCCTCACCTGCTGCCACCGACCAGCCGCTGCCCACCGTGCCCGCCGCGACCGCCCTCTACGGCTCGGCTGCCCGCGACCGGAAGAGAGCGAGGCCGAGCCGCGGAGCACCACGGGATCGAGAAGGACTCCACCCCGCGCCCGACCGCGCGGGAGGTCACAGGACCGGAAGTAGGTCGAGCAGCGAACGTCGTAAAACGCCGGACTAGGCGGCTTTCCGGCTGCTACTGGACGTCCGCTTTCCGGCGGGGCCCGGCGAAAAGCGCGAGTGGAGTCTTAAGGTGGCCGCATCGGCCTCTCCCGGGTGGTTAGCCGGCGTCTGAGGAGCGGAGCTTGAGCGGGGCTGGGCCCGCGAGGGGCCCTCGCCAGCCGCGGGGCAGCGCCAGGGAGCCGCAGCCTCGTCCTGCTTCTCCCCTGAGGCGCCGCGCGGCCAGGCAGCGGATCCAGGCCTCGGCCGGCGCCGGGCCTCCGGGGCCCTCCCGGGCTCAGCATGCCCGGCGTGAAGCTGACCACCCAGGCCTACTGCAAGATGGTACTGCACGGCGCGAAGTACCCGCACTGCGCCGTCAACGGACTGCTCGTGGCCGAGAAGCAGAAGCCGCGCAAGGAGCACCTGCCCCTGGGCGGCCCGGGCGCCCACCACACCCTCTTCGTGGACTGTATCCCCCTCTTCCACGGCACCTTGGCCCTCGCCCCCATGCTGGAGGTGGCCCTCACCCTGGTAAGCGCGGGAAGGGGCTTGCCTCAGAGTTAGCGGGACAGGAGACAGGTTGACAGTCGGCTTCCGAGCCGTCCCGGCTAGAAGGGCAGGGTGGTCCAGCCAGAGTCTGGGGACCCAGCACCGCCGAGTTCGCCGCGACCGTGAACGGCGACCCGCGAGGGCGCGTTGGTCTTTGCCCGCACGCGCTTAGCAAGCGTCCCAAAGATGGCAGGCAGCTCGTCTTTGCAGCGGCCGAAGGGGCGACCTTAGTCGTCCCGGGTGTTTTTAGAACGCCTTAGGCGACGGAAAAGGCACCGATTTTGTCACACCAGTAGTCCTTACAGAGACAAGCCGCTGTTGACCGAGCGTCTATATTTGGAATTTTGAGTCGCGGGGAGTTTGGACGTTGCCGTCGGGCTCGCGCTCCCCGTCGCAGGGCCGGATCCGTGTCTGTCGTAGGTGTGAAGGCGCGGTTCTAACCACGTTACTGCCCCGGGACACCCAGGGTGGACCCACGGTTAGAAAGGCGGCGTCGAGCGCTCCGTGAACAAGAGTTTGTCTGTCTTCCTTAGTGACATCTGGAATGCACCTGTGATTTTAAAAGCTAAAGACTTTGTGTGGAATTTGAAAGCCAGAGCAGACTTGCCTTCCAGCCCGCACACTTCTGTGGGTCTGCTTACGATTGACTTATTTGCAGTACAGTGGGAAAAGGTGTGGCATAGGAACAGACCGACTGGTTATTGAATTCTAGGCCGTAGTTGTTGAGATATGGTGATCAGTGAAGGAAAAAAGACCGTAAATTGGAGTTAAAATCTTAGGGAAGAGTCGGCTCAGACCTGCCTGGATTGAGGTAGTTTTCCGAATAGATATGAACTGTGATACTAAAAGAGAATTAGTTGATTCATGCAAAGAGTAGTTAAGTTTGAGAAGAGTAGTAGGAATCCTTTTTCTCTACATCCCAATAAGTAAAACGAATCCATTTTGTAAATGCCTAATTATGAAGTCGCTCAGTCGTGTCCAACTCTTTGTGACCCCATGGACTGTACCCTACCAGGCTTTTCAGTCCTTGAGATTTTCCAGGCAAGAGTACTGGAGTGGGTTGCCATTGCCTTCTCCAGGGGATCTTCCTGACCCAGGGATCGAACCTGGGTCTCCCGCATTGTAGGCAGACACTTTACCCTCTGAGCCACCAGGGAAGCCCACACCCATGTAAAT
Source organism: Neotragus pygmaeus (assembly GCA_006410875.1). Lineage (NCBI taxonomy): Eukaryota > Metazoa > Chordata > Mammalia > Artiodactyla > Bovidae > Neotragus > Neotragus pygmaeus. Next base: position 1,780,208 of record SJYV01038424.1, on the reverse strand, counting down.
TCTTGATAAGCAGGAAATATCTTTAGACTAGTGGTCCTTGCCTAAGCTTACTGGGCACATCTTTGAGTACCTGTTAAACTTAGTCATTGTGTGAATTTTTCCCTATCATTGTGGGCAGAACATAGATAGAAAGTAGATGATGTGTATACAGTCAACCATTTTAGCTCCTGAAGAAATGTGCTGTTGGTATCAGTGTGTTCCTGGGGTATGCGTGAGTCTGTTTTAATGCAAGTCTTTTCAGCTCCCTGTCTTGATTATTCTATCAACATAATTGTGTGGTGATTGGATATGTGAAGTGTGGTCACTCGCAGGGAACTCAATTGACCAGTAGTATTAATGCAGGGTTATCCAGCTCTCCAGTAGAGCCAAGCCTGTGCTAGGGGAAAGGATATTGCTATGGATCAAGTACAGTACGTGTGTAGCAGTTGAATTTGTACCAGGTATACAAGTACAGTACTGAAGAATAANAATGTTCCTTTTGTGCATTATGCTTTTTGGAGCAAATCTAAGAGCTCTTTGACTAGCCTTAAATCTTCAAGACTTTCTACTATGTTTTTTCTAAAGGTTTTATAGTTTTATGTTTTATATTTGAATTGTTTCCTTAACAATTACAGGACTACTCAAACTATTTCATACTGGATGAGTTCTGACTGTTTTTCAATGAAGTAGTCCATTTACTCTAGGTCTCTAGGTTGTTAATGTGTATAGAGTTATACATAGTATCCCCATACCTTTTTGATGATTTCAGGATCTATTATAATACTCCCTGTTTCATTCATGATATTGTTAACTTGTATCTTTTTTTTTCCTTCCCAGTCTTAAAATTTGTCTATTTTACTGATGTTTTCAAAGAACTAACTCTTTGTTTCTTTTTCTGTATTCTTTTTCTATTTTCAAATTCATTGATTTTTTTTTCTCTTTGCTCCTTCCTTCTACTTGCTTTGGTTTATTTTGCTATTTTCTAGGCTATGAATGGAAGATTTGATAACTGGTTTGAGGCTTTTTTTCTCTTTTCAAGTGTATACATGTATAGCTATAAACTTTCCTCTTAGCACTATTTTAGCTTCTGCCAAACCAAGGCTGATCTCTATTTGGATACCTCAGTACAGCAATGATTTAGAAGGCAGTGGTTAAAACCACGGGCTCTTTTGTCAGACTTCCAGGTATGAGTCCTGGTTTCATTCGTTAGAAGTTTGGGACAAATTCTTTAGTCTCTCCAAGCTTTCGTTTCCTTGCCTATACAATAGGGCTTATAGTACCTATGTCAGGATCAAATGATAGAATCCATCTCAAGCACATGCTTTAAAATGTAAGTGTTCAATAAATGTTTTTATGTCAGACTAACTGAATCCATTGAAACGAAATTACTATATGGTCTATAACTAAATTCCAAATTAGCGTCTATGTCAAAACTGCATTCTACTTCATTGCTCTCTTCTCTCTCTACATCCTCACTTGACCTAGTTCCAAAAGCTGCCTTATAAAGTAACACCAGTTCTTCTTTCTTCAAGAGATCTTGATTGCCATCCTCTCATTTTCCTTAGAAAAGCACTTGAAATTAAAAACAAATAAACAAAGAGAACTTCCAGGGAATCTCAGTGAAGAATCCCTATGTAAACTATATATTACTCACATATATAGTTAGCTCATTGTTTCTGAAATAAATTCAAGAAAAAAAGACAGAGTTTTCCCAAGATCTGCAAAGTAACTAACAAATGGACTAAACGAGATTTCCCTGATGGTCCAGTGGCTAAGACTTCACCTTCCAATGCAGGGAGTGCAGATTCAATCCCTGGTCAGGGGCTAAGATCCCATGTGCCTCACAGCCAAAACACCAACACATAAAACAGAAGAAGTATTGTAATTAATTCAGTAAAAACTTTGAAAATGGTCCACATCAAAAAAAAATTTTTTTTAATGGACTTCGCAATTTAACAGTCTTATTTCTTCCAATAATATAAAATGAAGGGTTTTCTTTTTTTTTTTTAATTTTTTGATTGAGGTATAGTTGATTTACAATGTTTCAGGTGTACAGCAAAGTCATTCAACATACACATACACTCTTTTTCAGATTCTTTTCCATTACAGGTTATTATATTTAATATAGTTCCCTGTATAGATTCTTGTTGTTTATCTGTTTTATATATAACAGTTTATGTATCTGTTAATCTCAAATCCCTAATTTACCCCTTTGGTAATCATAAGTGTGTCTATATCTGTTTTGAAATAAATTCCTTTGTATCAATTTATTTAGATTCCACATTTAAGTGACATATGACATTTGTCTTTCTCTGAGTTACTTCACTCAGTATGATAATCTCGAGGTCCATCCATGTTGCTGCAAATGGCATTATTTCATTCTTTTTAATGATTAATATTCCAAGGTATGCATACACACATACACACACACACTGCATCTAAGATTAAGGTTTAAGATTTAAGTTAGGTCTTCTTTTTAAAGCTATTGCTCTTAAATAAATTGAAAACCAATCTAAACAACTATTTGAATTGTAATAACTTACCCATCAAGCTCAGCAGTTTCAATATAACAGAGACCATGTGGCTCACTACTTGACAGGAGAAGGAGATCAGCCTATTTTGAAAAACCATGACAAAGAATATTTGAGGAGGGAAGATTGGTTGAGTGCCTTCAACACTCTATCACCCCTCCATTAGTAATGAGTCAGCAGAGCCTTAGAAAAAAAGTGAGACATGAAGTCTTGCTCCACCTCTCTGACATATGCCCTGAGTCAAAACCACCCTCTGCTTCCTGGTTCCTGCTTTGCACTCTCTTGGCTATCCGAACATAAGCAAGGGCAGGATATAGCATATAAATTAACAACCACTTTATTTTTTAACAGAAATGTATAAAGTTTTTATATATTCCTATATAAAATTTCTATCTTTTATAGAAATATATAAAATTCCATTTTCTTGCTTTGATAATTGCACATGGAAAATATAAAATGTTCTCCAATAAGTAAGATAATTGGAAATATTTATATGCACACACTTTAATTCTTCAGTTATCAGTTGAGAGCAGAGGGCAGGCAAAGAAATGGATAAAGACAAAAGTGAAGGAGCAGGAGAAAGTTGAAAACAATAGAAAAAATGAGAGGCAAGGAAAGAGAAAAGGATTAAAGGAAAAACAAACTTGAAAAGATAAACAGGATGACAGGAAGGCTCAAGAGGGAGGGGACATATGTATACCTATAGCTAATTCATGTTGATATATGGCAGAAATCAAACCAAAACTGTAAAGCAACCATCCTTCAATTAAAAATTGTGAGGTGGGAGGTGGGAGGGGGATTCGGGATTGGGAGCTTGTGTGCACCTGTGGTGGATTCATGTCGATGTATGGCAAACCCAATAGAGTATTGTAAAGTTAAATTTAAAAACAAATAAATAAATAAATAATTTTAAAAAAGATAAACAACAAAAAAAAGAAAAAGATGGTGATGTATAAGAAAAGGGAAGGAGAAGAAAAGCAGAAGTTAAGCAAGAAGGCTGGATAGTTTTGGTATTTCCTTTTGCTAACTTCTCTCTTCAAGTGTTGTTCATTCATTGTAGCTGAAGAGGATGTGTGAACGAGTGGTGGCCAGGTAAGTCGCCATCATGCCGCCCTGCTTCTACACACACTCGGTAGTCCTTTTGGAAAGGAAAGGCAGGAGAGCTGTAGGAACAACCTTGTTAGCACTGGATTGCCCTCTGCTCTTTGGAGCAGGGAGTGGGGCAACAGGTGGGTGGTCTTAGAGCACAACAAGCCCCAACATTCTGTCAGTCTCAGGTCAGTCTTTCTTAAGCTGATCCCTTCAATATCTCTCAGGGACCCAATTCCTAGTCGATCCAGAAACTTGTGTTTGAGTTGGAGGTGTTCATAATACCAATAGCCAAAATTTGGTGAGTTCTTGTTATGTGTCTGGCACTATTCTATATAGCCTAGCCTTAATGCAGTATTTTATTTAACTCAAAGAAATCCTAAATGTATATCTTGTTGCTATCTCTACTTTACAGATGAGTAAAGTGAGGCCCAAAGAGGTTCAGTAACTTGTTTGAGGCCACACAATAAGTAGGGCACTAGGGTGTGAATCTAGGCAATTCAAGGGCTATACTGCCAGGAGTACTAAACTGAGTGAAAACTTCTTTCCTTCAAGGATTTTATAGTTTAGTAAAGATAGAATATGATAAGGGTTCTAAGTATCTTATTAACAAAGTGCTATGCGAGGAATGCAAGTGAGAAAGGGGTATATCTGACTGGTAGCTAAGGAAGGGCTTCATGGAAGATTCCAGATGGAATGGAGGGCAGGTCCCTGCAGGCAGAGGTGTTAGCAGGAATGAAGTACAGTAACAGAAAGTCTGATTACTGGAACTCATAGTGGGACCAGGCAGCAGTTAATTCCAACCATACCCATCTTCCTTAGACTCTTATTTGTACTGGGTTGGCCAAAAAGTTAGTTTAGGTTTCCAAGTGACGTTATGGAAAAGCTCAGACAAACTTTCTGGCCAACCCAATACTTTCTTCTGTCAATTATTGGTTCCTTTACCCCGTGCCCTCCCAGGAAAGACTCAACTATCTCTCTCAAGAATTGAGGACTGTTTTTAACACAGTGTCTCTTCACCCACCTTCCAAAGGTAACAAAAAGCCCAAGCAGCAGCTTCACAGAGACCTGAAACAAATATACCAGCCAGAGGATGCTTGAAAAGAATCTGCGGAACATCTGTAAGTTCTAAGAGCCAACGGCACTAGACTCCTAGATTTATTAGGCATAATTAATGTTGTTGAATTCAAGCAATCATATAACATCTAAAAGCTGTGCAGCTAAGGGCTAACAAAACATTCACATAATTGTATCACTTTATTCTCTCAACAGTCTCATTGGGGGATAATGTTGTTCCTACTGTGTGGATAAGAAACCTGGGAAGGTCATTTCCAGCCTGACAAGCACTAGATGAACTAAATTAACTCACATAATGCCCATAGCAAGTCATGGTGAAAGCTTCATCACATCTAATAGAGGAACCCAGGGCTCTAAGAGCTTTAAAGCCATACCCATGACCATATGGGGCTTAAAGGGCAAAGCTAGAACTAGAACTCAGAACTCTGATCCCAAAATGCATACTCTTTCTTCTGGTTGGCTACGGAATGACTGGACTACAGCTATAAATAACAAACAGCATTTTGCTTTGCTAGTGTTCAAAAATCAAAACCACAATGGTGAAAGTATATTGGGATTTGATTCATAACCAAATGGAAAGATGAATTTGTAGAATTAACTGAAACATCATATTTGGATCTCCCTTCATTTTTTTAAAGCTATTCTCAAACATGGAGTTCTTCTTTATCATCTACAAAATGATCTCTTCTCTTATTCTTTTATAGTTCAAAAATAAAAATCCAAAATGGCTCATATGGTATGAATAACTTATGGAAAAATACGTTGATATGGACAAAAATCAAAACGAAGTCATAAAAATGAAAATGTGTAAGACTATAGTTAATATTTTTCTTTAAAATTTAAGTTTCAGATCCATTGTTCAGATCCAAATGTTCATATGCACGTTGAACATATCAATTTTTTTTTANACTTTTAGAGATGAGCTAGAAGGTAGAGTATAAAGGGACCAGACAGAGAGAGAGGTGAGCAGTGGACAGATTCATCGTAGAAATCATTCAGGGACACTGCTCGCTTTGCACCACTGCATCTAGACTCCAGATGCACCTTCCAGCGTTACCCCAAATATGCCCTTCAGGGTTGGAGTCTCCTGTCAGACAGAATTACGTGCAAACTGGGTTTTCTGCACTTAGCTTCTTTTCAGACAGTAAAAGCTGCCTGAATGTCTGTCCTGCCAAGCAGTATGGTGGTTTGTGCTCACTTTTCTTATATTGATCAAAACTTTGAATCATAGACTCAGCATTTAACAAGTAGGAGAACAATGTCAATTGAGTACAAATTAAATAACTTGCAAAATAAAGTTATAAAGAAAAAATTGCCATTTGAAACCATCTACAAGTTTTTGTGTTACTGTTAAGATATTTAAGTTTATATCATTCAGATTTTGTCTTAGCAACTTTATAACCTGAAGGCAGTGAAAAATCTCAACCATAGTTTGTCAGCTGTAGAAAATGTTTTAATAAAGCATCTAAATCCATAAAACTATAAATGAGGTCTAATTCTGATGGCTTGTTTCTATCAGGGAGTTTTGTATTGGGTTATTTTTGATAAGTGGGAAAGACTGATTTGATATGCTGTCCATCAAAGGGTAGCATCAAATTCCTTTGTAAGGCTTTTCATTATAATTTTCCATTAAAAAAAAAAATCCTTGCTTTTCTGGGTGCTTTCTATTCTTTTTTCTAAGTACTTAGGCCTGTTATCTTAATTTATCCTTACAACCCTTTGACGTAAGTAGTGATGGAATTATTTCTAATAGCAAAAACCCATAAAATGTCAGTAGGGAAATTAGCATAAAGCTGCTGTTTCCCTAAGCCCTCTTTGTCCTCCCCCCCACACACACACACCCCTCACTGTGATTTCCTAGTGCTGGGGAGCTGCTTGTCGTCGGTACCTTCTGCTGTGATGACTTCCTGAGCCCGGGATTCCTTCTGCTGCCCCCATGTGGTGCTTCCCCTGTGCTCATCTGCACCGGCTACCACCCCTCTGGCTCTCAGCTCAGCCCCCTACTTCCTCCTGGGAGGGGGAGCTGGCTGCTCTGGGCTCTCCTTTCAGTTCTTCCCGTGACCTTCGCTCTCTGTTCCCAGGCCGCTTATCTCCAGCGCTCTTCCTCCAAACCCAGCTCCTCCTCATGGAAGAATCAGCTGCTGATTTGAGGATCTTTTTCTTCTCCGTGAAACTAGGCAACCCCTCTAGTTTTAGACTCCAGGGCCTGGGTGTTGCTGCAGACAGGGAGGCTCCCAGACACCTAGCTTGTAAGTGACCAGCCTGGGAGCAGCACCCTCCTTAGGGTGACTTACTTAGCAGCTCCCTGCCTTGCCTGCTTTGTGGCTGTGGTCACAGAAGTGCATGCAGTGCTTTGCTCACGCAGACACTAGCAAGTTTGCCGAGAGAAGCTGCTTTCTTTGGCCAGCCTAGATGGGAATGGACGAGTGGGCCCGGAGCCTGTGGTAGTTCTCCTGCATGTCTGCGAGGGAGCAGGCCTGAAAGACGTGAACAGAGGGTGGCGGCTTGTGCCAAGGTGATAGTGTCCTTCTTTCCATCTGAAAAGTAAAGGAAACTGCATAATTGAATGCAGGATTTGGACCTTGTAGCAAAGTCACTTGCGAGGTATCAGAGTGCCATCGTGAACATTTTCATTTTGATTGTTCACAAGATGCATCACAGGACACCAAAGCAGCAGAAACGAATTCACTGAGAACAGAGTTCAGACAGCTTCTCAGCTCTTTTGCTTTGTCCTGCCCCACTTGGAGGGTGCGAGTTGCCTACTGTATAATCTGCCACTTAAATCCACTTGGGCTTTTTGTTAACAAGCTGTTTGGGCTGACTGCAGGATTCTGAAACCCCTCAGGAGCCACCTGCCCCATCCCTACTCGGCCGACTGTCCATACTGCTTGCCTCCTCCAACACACTGACTCTTCTGTGCTCCATCACTCACTGATGATGTCTGGGTCCACTGAAGCTTGTGTTCGCTACTTCTGTGGACTCTGATGGCTGGTTCTCCAGTCATCAACTAGTGGCCACTGGTGTGTCTCTGGACAGTGGACAGGCTGTGCATGCCCATCACAGGCATCCAGACTTCACTTGGTGGTTCTTATTTGAATCATTGAAAGGTTTTGAAAGCCAAGCCCAAGCTTTTGTGACCTGGTTCACTTTGGGAGCAGCCTCTTCAAAGAGTTCTACTAGGAGTTCCCTGAGGTCCAGTAGTTAGGACTTGATGCTTTCCCTGCCGGGGCCTCAGGTTCATTCCCTGGCCAGGGAACTAAGACTCTGCAAGCCATGTGATGCAGCTAAAAAAACAAAAAGCAAAGAGTTCTACTAGAAGTTTAAGGTCATGACATTATTTTTCTGCTAGAATTTGGTTAGGCCTTTAGAGTGTTTTGTACAGGAATTCATCCCACTTAAGGTAAAGTGTCAGTTGAGGTATGCGTTTGTTTGTCACAAGAATCCACCATACTGTCAGATGCCTTCTCTGCTGTCTGAGTGCAGGTACAGGGTGACCCTGTGTGTTTCTTGGGGACTGAATCCCAAACCATTCCCTTCAGCCCAGGAGTAAGACTGGGGAGCAGCTTAGACTGCTCGCTGAAGACTGCTGTGGGAGCGCCCGATGGCCTGGTATTAGGGCTTGGTGCTCTCACCGCTGTGGCCTGAGTTCAGTGTCTGGTCAGGGATCTGATACCCTGCACTCGTGGTGCAGCCTGCTGCAGGACAGCGGCAGTGGGAAATAATCATCTTACCCTTGCATTAAAGGTAGCTGTGGTAAGGCCAAAAAAAATGCCTCCCCCCCCCCACCCCCGCCAAGATGTCCACCTCCAAGTCCTTGGACCCATACATGGAACAAGAGACTGCAGATAAGATTGAGTTAAGGATCTTGAAACGCGATGATTATCCTGGATTATCTGATGGACCCAGTATAATCACAAGAGTCCACATAAGAGGCAGCAGGGCAAGAATCAGAGAAAAGAGTTTTGACCGCAGAAGCAGGGGTCAGAGTGAGGCAGCCACCACCCGAGGAATGCGGTGACCTCTCCGTGTTGGAAAAGGCAGGGAGCAGATTCTCCCCTCGAGTCTCCACCAAGAGTCAGCCCCACGGACTCGTTTTCGGCTTCTGGCCTGTGAGACAGATCTGTGCCGTGTTAGGCCATTAAGTGTTCGTACTAGACTCAGGACACTCTCTGTAGTTGTGACTCGGGATGTAAGAGCAGCCCACACCGCGGAGCCAGGCGAGGGGTGCAGAGGTGGGCAGAAGTGAGGATCACCTACGTGAGGACGCCCTCAAGAGACCAGTCTTCGATCAGAAACAAAGGCTGAGAGGGCGACACCAAAGGGCAGGCCAGCGGGTGGGTGTGAGTTCAGGAAATGGGACCAAGTGCCAGATTTTAGAACTAGGCTATGCCCTTGGATACCACATGGAGGTAAATTTAGAAAGAAATGAAAGAATTATGCTGCTGTAAGCAGCAGTAGAGTTTCCGAGACTCATTCTTTTAAAAGGTGATAGAAATAAAATATAAGTAGTTGTGGAATAATTTGCCTCAAAGTTAGAGTGAAAGAGCCATTATAAATATTTTGGAGACATAGCCCTCATCTCTTGGGTGGATGACCAAAACCTCTAATTGGTTCATTGAGCCTTGGTTTTGACCCAGTATGGTAATTTGTGAGCTCTTAGGAGGCCAGAATTACTATTCTTCTAATCCTTGTGTGAGCCAGGGAACCTTGGACTGTGACCAGTTTGTAATGTCTGCTTTTAGTCATAAAGGAGACTGTTGGAGTCCCAAACCGGAATTTGAGAAAAAGAACGAATAAAACTATGTTTAAAAAGGGAAAAGAAATAAAAGAAACCCTTTTAAACCAGTTAATTCACTTTGAAAAAAAATTGAGGATCAATTGTATCTCTTCTTTTGCAAGCCGAGAATAGAATTTCCTGCAGTGTATTATTAAAATTCCATTACAGCAAAACAGGATGACCTTTTGTTGTTTTTAATAATCGCATTAGACCTGCAGGATGCTAAATCTGATGAGAGAAGAGTGGCATTGTAAAACAAACTTTCAAAATCCGCGGCCCCGCTCCCATTTAAAAGCATGCCACAGGGAAGTGTGTGAGCGCAGGTACGTTTGCATCCCAGCGCGAGGAGCTTCCATAGTGTGTTACAGGAATCCTGAAATAACAGTGTTGAAGGGCTTGCCTTTGAAAGAGACTCAGATTCCCATGCTGCCTCTGTTTCCTGGCTGTGCACGCCTAGACCCTCTCTGTGCTCTTTAGTTTGCTATCTGTGAAGGATTGATTTTAACAATCTGAAGGCTTGTTCAAGCCCCAGAAGGCCTCAGTGCTTCATTTTGTCAGAGAAAGTGAATAACACTGGTTCCCCCTCACCCATGGCACTGCACCCATTTATTATGTGTCTGCGCTGGAGCCTTTTGCTGGGACTAGGGGAGGAGGTCATTCCTAGTGTCCAGCCTCACACCCCACCCCACCCCCCCGGCCATTGCAGGCTCCTCCTCTGTGGGAAGACATCCCACCTCCGAGAGAGGGGGAGACTATGCTCTTTGCTTTCTCTGACCTGTGGACTGTGGAAAAGCTAATCGCGATGACCTTCCTTCCCCTGAACACCCATACACCCATTTGGTGTGGGTTTGTTGTTTTGGTGGTGGCCATACCACCACCATAATTTGGAGGGATCTCAGTTTCCAACCAAGGACTGAATCTGGGCCACAGCAATGAAAGCCCAGAATCCTAGAAATCCCATGGACAGAAGAGCCTGGTGGGCTACAGTCCATGGGGGTCGCAAAACTAGGACACAACTTAGCGACCGAACAACAAAGGCCACCAGGAAACTCCCCCATTTCGTTCTTGTAAGGAGGAGGGTACAGGAGTTCTTTTGTCTTGTCCCAGCGTTTGGTTGAGGGAGGGAGGTTCCTCTGTTTATTGAGACTTGATATTTAAGGGATAAGCATTCACCTTTTCTTCCCAAATTTTGTTCTCTTTTCAGATTGATTCGTGGTGCAAAGATAATAGCTACGTGATTGCTGGTTATTATCAAGCTAATGAACGAGTAAAGGATGCCAGGTATATCCATGTGAAATCCCTCGAAACCCCTCAGTGGGTTCCGGGTGCAGAATCTGTCAGAACAGAGTCCCTCCTTGCTTGTAGATAGTACTCCAGGGGTACTGGGGCGCGGTCTGTGGGAACAGTGCCCCTCCGTGCTCTTGATAGTATTCCAGGAGGGCTGGGGTACGAGTCATTCTAAACACTCATATGAACGTTGGGATTCTGTCCTGTGTTGTCTTTATTTTGCTAAACGGGAATTCTTAAAACGAAAGCAACAGTCCAGGGCCTCCTGTTGAGTCCCCCCTCCGCTGTGCCTTGCTTCCCATTCCCAAACTGGGATTGATGTAGGGCAGAGCACCAGGCAAGAACTCCACTCTTTTTGGGGGGTGAAAAAAAAAAGCAGCTTTTAGGTTTGGTGTTCTTTGGGTCTGCTGCTTTGACAAAAGCATGGTGCTTGCTGCTTTTCCCACATGATAGGTCTTGTTTTCTTTTATCCAGCTAGTTGCCCCCAAGGTGGTTCTCACTAATGAGCAAAGCTGAGACCTTTGCTTTGTTTCTGCGTCAAGGTCCTAGCAGAAAAACTGATGACATCCTGATGTTAGGGTAATTTGAGGTGGGCTTAATAAGCTGGTTGTCTCCAGAGGTGTGAACTGTATGTCAGAAAGGAGGGTGGTGCAATTACCCAGAGCTGGTGACAAAAGCTGGCACCTGCCCTGCCTGAGGAAGGAAGATGGGTCAAGTCAGGAAGTCATGTCCCCCTTCCCCCCTGCCCTGAGAAGAACAGTGTCCTTTGGTCAAGGGATGTGGCTGGCAGCCAGCCTGACGTGATCTCACGGAGAGAGTCCCAGAGGAGTCAGCACCCTGAGCAGCCAGAGGCACAAGCTGGGTCACCCTGGAGCTTTCCTCATGTGGCCAGGCAGAGCTGACAGGCTCCAGTCTCCAGGCAGTCACGGGGTGCAGTGAAGGGCCCCAGACCAAATGCCTCCTGGAGTCATGTCCACTTGCCCAGCATAGGCAAGTGGTGGGACTCAGTAGCATTTGGGGAAGTAATACAGTAAGCCAATGGAGCACTTCCAGAGATGTGAACTGTTTCATCCTAGAGGATTGGGCCCAGTCGGGACTGAGGGCGACACGGTCCCCAGCAGAGCGCGGGCTCAGAGCGGCTTCTATGCCAGCGTCTCTGTGGGCGACATGCAGAGCTGCTCTCTGACCCCTGATTCTTCAGCTTTTCCCGAGACATCTCTGACTGTTTGGCCCCTGCCTCCATGCATGCCTCTGGTTTCTCCTCAGTGCGTCTCTTACCAGCCCCTCCTTCGAGTCCTCCTGCCTCCCTGTGTTGATGAGCTGGAGCCTGTTCACGGCCTGCATCAGTCTTGGTCTTATTACACGAAGGAAGCTGCCAGAGTGTGAATCCCCTCCCCCAGGCCAAGCTCTGTGTTGAGCTGAGCCAAGGACTCCTGGCCCTTGCCCTCAAGTTACTGCACTGAACTTGAAAGACACTGGAACCCAGGCCTGTGGTGCAGGTCCCGGAGCCCATGCTGTGTGGGTGGTGCGGGGCCTGTGGCAGCAGGAGGCGCTCCACCCACAGCCATGACAGAGTAGCCTCAGGAGGGTGAGGACAGATGAGCCAACGGCTGCGGGACCCCGGCCCTCGAGACCCCTGTGCAGCGCTGCCTTCACTCCAAGGGCTTCCAGGCTGACCTGGGGGATGAGAATCCCTGGGGCCCTTTCTCTATTACATTGTGTTTTGTTTCATTTTTCTTAATACGATGCTGCAGATAGTTACACACCTCTGTAAAATTTCAATTTTAAAGGTAAAAATAGAATACTTGGCTAAATTTATTTTTATAAAGCATTAAGCCTGCTTTTTTCACCTCAATCAAAACGGAAGGGTCGTAACTGTATAGTGTGTTTCTTTCTGGTTCAGTCCTTGCTTCAGAAAGCTGAGACTGATTGTACAGAGGGAAAGAAGCACAAAAAGACAGGGCCCCTGCTCTGCCCTGAGCTCCACGTGGTCCTCAGCAAGTCACTGCAGCGGGGTCACAGCCCCCAAAGCTGCTTAAATGGGTGTAAGCCCACCCGGGGCGGGTCGCTTACCGGTGCTGTTGGTCTTTGTGTCATTGCTGCTTACACTGCCACAGGCAGACAGTGTTGCCCAGCGTCAGCTAAAACTTGGTAACCTCGCTGGTTCTCCTCTCGCAGTCCAAACCAGGTAGCAGAGAAGGTGGCCTCCAGAATCGCCGAGGGCTTCAGTGACACGGCTCTCATCATGGTGAGTCACCGTCGCTCCAGAGTCCTGTGTGTGGGGACAGCTGCTGAGCAGCCTCTTGCTGATGGGGAGCTTTGTCTGTGAGCGGTTTCCTTTCTGCAGGTACTTACTTCATTAGGCCATGTCCTCCTCCGGCTGTCTTCTCCCACTGCAGGCTTACATTGCTGAGTCAGGGCCGCTGCAGTCATGGCACACGGGTGTCCAGAGGTGGGGGGCCTTTCAGCTCCGGTGGGTCTCAAAGTGGGATCCCCATGCTGACAGTATCAGTACCACCCGGGAATCTATTGGAAATGCAGGTCCTGGGAGCCTAGGAATCTATGTCTCCATAAGCTTCCAGATGATTCCAATGTACACTCAAGTCTGAGTCGCATTGAATTAGGTTAACCAGCACAGCTGAGGGAGCAGGGAGGGACAGAGCTCATGTCAGGAGTCCTGCTCCTCTCAGTTCAGATGGAATTCTACAGGGAAGGCAGCGTAATGTATGGAAGCTTCGAGTTTAGGAGAAAGCAGGCAAGTACTCAGTGTTTCTCCCCCGTGATGCACAGTGAGCCTGGGCTGTGGTGCTGTGCACTCTGAGGCGGGGTTTCTACCATAGCGGGCAGTGTTGAGCCCGTCCCTGACCATCCCTGTGGAGTCCTCCCCATGGGAGAGCCCCAGGGAGGGACCTGCAGGCTGCTGCAGAGGTCCTGGCTCTGTTCGCGAGTGCGCCCTTTGTCTCGTTGCAGGTAGACAACACTAAATTCACGATGGACTGTGTGGTCCCCACGATCCATGTGTATGAACACCATGAAAACAAATGGCGCTGCAGAGACCCGCACTAGTGAGTGCCTATTCCCAGGGGGTGGCCCGCGTGCTGCGTGTGCTGGGGCCAATCCTGGCATGCTGCTCCCACGGGAAAGCTGACCCTTGGCTTCTGGGTTTTTAAGCTACATGTTCTCTAGAGAAGTGTGCACACCTCATACAGAAGTCACGGGTGTTCCTCAGCCCCCGGAGGACAGGCCTGCAGGGTTTCCAAGCGGTGGAGACAGCCTGTCACTCACGGGTCTCCCCTCCCAATCCCAGGCCACCTTTCCCTAAGCCAGGCTTTTGTGGTTTATTTGCGATCAGTCATCTACCTCCAGCTTTTTCAGAATTTCATTTGAAGGTTATCTCTTCCATGTTTCATAAACTTTATATGCATCTTCATGTGTTTAGCTGTGTTTACTAGAGTTCACCCTTGGCCTACTTTATACTGCTCTGCACGCGGCTGGTTTCCTGTTTACTCTATTGAAAAGCCACGCGTTTTGAGTAAGAGGCTGACTTCTCCTGTCTCACCTCATAGTGATTACTGTGAAGACTGGCCAGAGGCCCAGAGGATCTCGGCATCGCTCCTGGACAGCCGGTCCTACGAAACACTCGTGGATTTTGATAACCACCTGGATGACATTCGGAATGATTGGACAAATCCAGAGATCAATAAAGCTGTTCTGCACTTGTGTTAGGGAGGGGTTTCAGTGACTGGTCTCCGGGCATTTCCGCTACACTGAAGAAGAAAAGTTATTTTTAAATGTAAATAAAATATCACAGCTGGTGTGGAAAGCTGACAGTTTTCAGAAGTGGCGTGTGCCTTGAGAGAGGGCAGAATATCCGTCAGTCCCCTGTCTAACGCAGAGTCTCTAGACTGGGTACAGACCGTCCCATTCGACCACCCTGTGGAGCCTTCCCAGTTGTACGTGGCTATAATTCTTCAAATCAATGCTATTTCTGCTTGTCCAAGATTGTTCCTATTAAACAATTTTAACTAACCTTTTATAATCTGGAGAGAATACTTTTTAAGGCATATGAACTGTCTTTAAAAAAAAAAAAGGCCCAGATCTTATACCCAAAAGAGTGTTGTGTGAGTTTTCATCCTGTTTGAGTTAACATCGTCCAGCCTGGGGATCAGGCCCGCGCCTGGTGTGCCGGTGCCAAGCTGTGTCTGAGAGCCGTATGCTGGTGTCCACAGCCAGGAGGCTCCCCCAGCTGCCGTGCCTCTTCACATGGGAATAATGCTGCTGGTGCCTGGGAAACCTGCGTCGTCAAAGGGTAAAGACAAGCACGTTGGGACGGCAGCTTGAGTGGGAGCACGGTGTGATGCTCCTCAACCAGACATCTGGGAAATCCACGGAGCTGAAGAGAGGGGACTGGTGTGCTGAGGTGGTCTTAAATAGGCAAGAGTCGCTCCTGACTCCTGGCCGGCTTGCACGATGACCCAAATGGCTCTCATTTATTTCTTCACGACAATTATTTCTTTCTGTGTATATGAAGCCACACAAGTTGAACAAAACATAGGCTCCTAGAGTGTTACAGCACCCGGTCTGTAATTGTTAACGCTTGAAACAGTTAAGCTTTTTAACCCCATTGTAGGAAATTGATGGGGAAAAGACTCCATCGCGTTTATTCTTTTTCACATGAATTATCCCATGCAGAGTGTACCTGTACTTTTGCCGCTGTCGTTTTTTGGACCATGTGAAGGAAGCCTGTGACAATTGGGTTATCTGTTGAAAAGGCTTATGATGCAGCATTTCCCTGTTTTATCAAGTAGGAAACCTTCCGGCATTGCTTACGATAGATGTGCTTCCTTTGGTCCACCAGATTCTCTCCCTGCCTTCAAATCCCGCTCGCCCTCAGCTCTGTAAGGCGACCGTGTGTCGTGCCGGGAACACAAACACAGGGCTGGCGTGCCGTCACACTGTACCTTCCCCTCGCCTCAGCAGCTGCCACCAGCATGGGTGGAGTGCAGCGGGCAGTCTTGTCCAGATGGGTCTGGGTTTTATTTTTAAAAGAAGAGTCAGTCTTTAGCATTTGCCACAGAAAAGGCTGTCTTTTCGTGAAATTAGAATGAAGATGTGCTGCCTCCAGGTCAAGGTCAAAGGTAACAGGCAGAGCTATTTGAAGCCAAAGGTGTGGCCAAGTCTAGTTTGGAAGCATTGCACAGATGGTCTTATTGTCCCTCATTTCTACCTCTCTCTGCAATTCTTGTTCTTGGTTCCACCAGCTTCCCAGGAGTGTGTTCTGTTCTTCAGTTCGGATTTCAGTCTAGAACCAGGTGCCCTCTCTATAGCAGAGTCAGGCTCATGTTTTCAAAAGAAAACATAATAAATACTCCAAAGAGAAGAATGTATCTGTGAAGAAACAAAAATTTCCGAAGTGCAGACGATTGCTTCTAGAGGCTTGTGAAAACAGTGAAGCCCCCAGGCCTTGGGCCGGGCTCCCCTCCGTCTTCTCTCCAGGCCTGGCTGTGTGGCCTCTGGGCTGCCAGTCTCCCAGCCCTTAGAACAGCCATCATTTTTACCCACCCAGGATGATGGGAGCCCACTGAAATGGAGTCGTACTGTGATTTCCCTAGAAAAGATTTAGAGAAGCAACACAAATTATATTGTACATCGAAGAGATTCTTGTCAATGAGGACGTTCCTGAGTCCTGCTTCAGTCCGAAGGGGCTGGAGGGGAAGGGGTGGAGAATGTATAGAGACATCCCCTTAGAACAGCCATGTGCTTAAAATTCTGGTGGACTTTTTTCTCTGTTCCATACATCCATCCATCGTGAAGTGAGTGGGACAAATTAATGGTTTGCCTAAAAATGCCATCCAAGTCTAGTGGTTGCTTTTAAGAATTGAATGTGAAAAGGTAGGCTGTGACTTCCTAAATGACAAAAAGCAAAGTGCACACTAAGGAAAAATTGACTTAAGCTTTCCAGGGATCTGGTATTTTTAAGCTTCAGTGTGAAAAGTTCTGTATAGTTAGCTTTGACTCTGGCTTATTTTTCTGATTGATGTACTTGCAAAACTGTTGTTCCCTCTTAGAGTAATTTTCAGCTTTTCTGACCTACCGTCTTAGTTTTGCCTTCAAAAGAAAAATATCGGCTTCCCAAACTGCCCCTTTTTAGTATTATATTTATCTTAACAAAGTAGCTACTTTATGACATCCTGGTAAGTGAAAGCAAGAAAAAGAGCCATGAGCATTAATCTCCATACCCTGCAGACATTTTTAGCAATTTTAATGAAGAGAACTGAATTTAAAAATAGACTTTTGTTTTACTAATTGACATTTCTTTAGCCTTTCCATCAACTCGGTGCCTCTTAAGCACTGGATTCTTTCCTTCAGTTCAGTAGAAAGTCTGGCGGCAAAGACTGGTTTGTGTCCCCCCAGCCAGCTTTCAGATAAAGTGAAAGTCTCTTGGTCTTGTCCAACTTTGTGACCCCATGGACTGTAGCCCACCAGGCTCCTCTGTTCATGGAACTCTCCAGGCAAGAATACTGGAGTGGGTAGCCATTCCTTTCTTCAGGGGATCTTCCCGACCCAGGAATCAAACCGGAGTCTCCTGCACTGCAGGCCGATTCTTTACCAGCTGAGCCACCAGGGACGCCTTTAGCTGTCAGATAGGTGGTGTGTTAATCTGGCTGCATTCCCATACACCTCAGAATCTGGGGGATAACAGATATTTGTATTCTCGTAATGTTGACTTGTTGTTACTACTTAAAATGTTTAAGATCTCCTTGAAAAAAAAAAAGGTCTCCTTGAATAGGATGCAAAATCTGATCAAGTTTTGCATTTCTCTGAAATGAATCCCCATTCTTCTAAGGAGCCTTTTTTTCCCCCTTAAAGATTAACTTCTTGGGGTCGAGTCCAGCTTTAGAACTACCAAAAACTGTGTTCTCCTTGGCCTTTTGCTTTCACAGTAGTGTGTCAGGTGCCAGCGTGGAGGAAGCCTTTGGCTTGAACTTGTGTTGCCGTATAAAGTAGAATAGCATCCTAAATTTAGTGCTGTCTGAAAAAAGTTCCAGATCCTATCAGGAAGGCCATGGTAAATAATCACATTTCAGAATACAGGCACACTTCGGAGATATTGTGGGTTTGGATTCCGATCACTGAAATACAGCAGTAAAGTGAGTCACGTGAATGTTTTGGTTTCCTGGTACAGATAACAGTTATGCTTACACTATACTGTAATCTGTTAAGTGTGCAACAGCGTTGCGTCTGAGAAAACAATATACATACCTTAATTTTAAAATAATTCTTAGCTCAAACATGCTAACCATCATGTGGGCCTTCAGAGAGTCATCATCTTTGCTGGTGGAGGGTCCGTGCCTCAGTGTTGGTGACTGCTGATTGATCAGGGTAGTGGCTGGCTGCTGAGGGCTGGGGTGCCTGTGGCAATTTCTTAAAATGAGACAGCAGCAAAGTTTGCTGTGTGGATTGACTTGTGAACAGTTTCTTTGTAGCATGCAGTGCTGTCTGATAGCATTTGACCCATAATAGAACTTCTTTCAAAAATTGGAGTCAGTTGTCTCAAACCTGCTTTATCGACTAAGTTGATGTTGTAGTCTAAACCCTTTGTTGTTATTTCAGCAGTCTTAACATCTTTACAGGAGTAGATTCCATCTCACGAAACCACTTCCATGTCTTTCCATGAGGAGCAGCTCCTCCTTCATTCAGGTTTGATCATGAAGTTGTAGCAGTTCAGCCACATCTTCAGGCTCCACTTCTAGTTCTAGATTTGCTGTTCTCCCCACATCTGCGGTTACTTCCTCTGCTGAACGCTTGAACCCTTCTGGGTCATTCATGAGGGCTGGAATCACCTTCCAGACTCCTGTGTGTGTTGATATTTTGACCTTTTCCCAAGAATCACAGATGTTTTTAATGGCATCTAGAATGGTGACTCCTTTCCAGAAGGTTTTCAGTTCACTTTACCTAGATCCATCAGAGGGATCACTCACTACCTATGGCATTTGGAGCCTTACTAAATATGTTTCTTGAAGAAGATTTAAAAAGTCAAAATGACACGTGGATCCATGGGCTACAGAATGGATGCTGTGTTAGCAGGTGTGAAAACCATTAATCTCATTGTCCATCTGCATCAGAGCTGTTGGGTGACCAGGTGCATTGTCATTGAGCAGCAGTCTTTTGAAAAGAATCTTTCTGAGCCTCATGTTACAACAGTGGGATTAAAAATACTCAGTAAACTGTGTCAACAGATGTGCTGTCATCCAGGCTTTGTTCTGTTTATAGCGCACAGGCAGAGTAGACTTAGCATCATTCTTCAGAGCCTGGGATTTTCGAAAGGAGCACTGGCTTCAACTTAAAATCACCGTAATATTAGGTATTAGCCCCTAACAAGAGAGTTAGTTTGTCCTTTGAAGCTTTGAAACTGCTCATTGACTTCTCAATCCTAAAGGAGATCAACCCTGAATATTCATTGGAAGGACTGATGCTGAAGCTGAGGCTCCAGAACTTGGGCCACCTGATGCAAAGAACTGATTCACTGAAAAAGACCCTGATGCTGGAAAAGATTGAGGGCAGGAGGAGAAGAGGGGGCAGCAGAGGATGAGATGGTTAGATTATATCACCAACTCAATGGGCATGAATCTGAGCAAACTCCAGGAGACAGTGAAGGACAGGGGAGCCTGGCATGCTGTAGTCTATGGGGCTGCAAACAATTGGACATGACTTAGCAACTGAACAACAGCAACAACAAATCAACTTCTCTCTAGTTATGAAAGTCCTAGATAGCATCTTCTCTGGTTAGAAGGCTTCATCACCTACACTGAGCATCTGTTGTTCACTGCAGCTGCCTTCACACGTGATCTGAGCTGGAACTCTGGAGAACTCATGCAGCTTCTCCATCAGCACTTGCTGCTTCAGCTGTCACTCTCGTGCTCTGGAAGCAGCTTCTTCCCTTCAGCCTCATGAACCATCTCTGCTGCTTCACACTTTTGCAGTTTCCTCACCTCTCAGCCTTTGTAGAACTGGGGAGAGTAGGGGCCTTGCTCTGCTTTAGGCTTTGGCTTCACAGAATGTGGCTGGCCTGATCTTCTATCCAGACTGCTCAGACTTTCTACGTATCAGCAGTAAGGCTGTTTCATCTTCTTATCAACGTGTATACTGAAGCAGTGCTTTTAATTTCACTCAGGAACCTTTCCTTTGCATTCACAGCTCGGATAACTTAGATATAGCAGGCCTCTGGCTCTGCTTTCAGGATATCTTTCTAAGCCTGATCGTATCCAGATTTTGATTTAAAATGGGATGTGAGACTCTTCCTTTCTCTTGAACACTTAGAGCCTGTTGCAAGGTTATTAATTTCAATATTACGTCTCAGGGAATACAGGGGCCCAAGGAGAGGGAGAGGTGGGTCAGTGGAACAGTAAGAACACAGTTTATCCATTAAGTTGGCTGTCACAGGGCTGTGGTTTGTGGTGCCCAAAAACAATTGATCGTAACATCACTGATCACAGATCAGATCACCATAACAAATATAACAACAGTAGAAAAGTTTGAAATATTGTGAAACTTACCAACATGTAACACAAAGTGAGCAAATACTATTTGGAAAATGGTGCCAAGAGACTTGCTCAACACGGGTGCCACAGACGTGCAATTTTTCTGAAAATACAGTGTCTGCAGAGCATGATGAAACGGGATCTGCCTGTGCTCGTGAAGCTCTCTGGGCAAGGCTTCTGCCCAGCACAGCCACAGGAGTTGGGGAGTCTGCCCCAGCTGCAAGTCAGGACATACAGGCGAGTTTGCCAAGACCCCTGGGTGCACCCTGCGTGCTGAGGGTCTTGTGACACATGTAGAGTGGACCTGGCTGTCACCCACCAGCTTCCCTTCTCCTCTATGCTGACCTCACTTCTGAAGAGGTGGTCATTCCTCAGATGTGCTAAAAAACTAACCTTCCTGTTGCCTCAGCTCTGCCGGCGGCAGCAGTGTGGGTGGGTCCAGTGGGCCGCTCTCTAGCTCTGCGGTCATGGGCAGGTCACCTCTTGTGTCTCTTCAGAAAAAGGAAGGTGATGGCGCCTCTTGGAGGGACGTTGTGAAGACAGAGGGGCTGGCACATGTGCTCTCAGCAGAATGTGTTTGGGCTGCAGTTCTGGAGCCTGCTGTTTCCCGGGCTGACCCCCAAGGCAAAAGATCACGTGTGTGCGTGTGGTTGGGTCTCCTGTTTTGGGATGTGGGTTCTTTACCACTGGTGCCACCTAGGAAGCAGAGGACTACTTAGTCCTTTGCTAAAAAAGATCTATTAATTAATAAGTGCTTATTCATAGTAGACACTCAGTGAGCATTTATTGAACGAATGAGTGAATAAAAGCATTTGTTCTCAGAAATGACAGCAGCTTGCATTTCTTTAACCCTTTGTTTACACTGTTGTTTCCAGACCCCCGGGATGCAGCAGGGTGACATGGTCTGCATTTTATGGGTTGGGGACGGAGGCCTGGACCAGAAGTGACTGCCTGAGGCCTCCCACGGCTGGCTCAGGGGTGTGGGCCTGTCCTGGAGATGAGGAGCAGGGAAGCCATGTTCCTCCTCCTCCTGCCGCGCTGCCCAGCCTCACTCCCACTCCTGCCCCAGACTTAATGCATTTTCCTTCTTACTACAGTGACAGTGTGCGTTCACAGTAGAAAATCAAAAAAAGACTAGAAGAGACTCCCATTCTACCATCCCCCTGTTCACAAAGACAGGTGGAAAGCTGTGACATCGTCAGAGTCCCTTGAGACCTTTGGTGTCCTGGATACTGAGATGCAAAGGAGTGGGAAACACGGAAGGCCTACATTTGAGGAGCTTACACTGTAAATTAAGGGGTAAAAGGCATTATTATAAGTAAAACATTAGAAAATTTATGGAGATTCCCAGGCTCAGGCCCTGAGAGTTCAAATTCACTGAGATTCTGGACCCAAAAGTCAGTGTTGAGCTGGTGATTCAGGTCATACTTTTAAAAAAAAGCCTGGTCTCTGACCAAAACCCATGCATTATTATGAAGAATTTGAGACCTTCAGAACTGAAGTGACCACCCCAGTTCACACACACAGCCAGTGCCAGAACACTCGGACCACCAGGCCAACACCGGGAAGTTGGTAATTCTGCAGGTCAGCAGCTCCAGCATCTTGATTCCATAGGATTTGCCCTGGCAGGACTCGGGTCTCCTAGGTGAACTCTGTCTCAGCAAGAAGCTCTTTGATATTTTTTCTTTTTAAAAATACTTTGTGCCCAGAATGCACGTGTGTGCTGTAAACATCTGAGCAGTGGGAAGCAAGCAGGTTGATGCCTAGCTCATAGCTTCTGCCATCTCACAGCCCTGGACCGAGGACGGCAGGGCGACAAGAATGTCCCACAGTCTCTCTGCTTCCCAAGGTGTCTTACACCTAGGAGGACCTATTGATTATTTTTAAGCTGTATCTTGAACCCATCAGTACTTCCCACTCTCTGAGGTGGCTCTGTAGCAAGAGCCCTCCATGCAGCTGCCTCCTATGTCCCCAGGGCCCTGACCTAGTCCCCATGTGTGCAGGGCCTGCCTCCAGAGACCTGTTGTGAAGTTAGACAGAGGTATNAGTACTTCCCACTCTCTGAGGTGGCTCTGTAGCAAGAGCCCTCCATGCAGCTGCCTCCTATGTCCCCAGGGCCCTGACCTAGTCCCCATGTGTGCAGGGCCTGCCTCCAGAGACCTGTTGTGAAGTTAGACAGAGGTATGAACTGAAAAAAGCAGAGTCATCTGAAATCTCCCCATCTGCTGAATATTCTTTCCTCCAAGTGTTGGGATTCCTTATTTTTGGATTCTGAAGTCTTATATTTAAATTTGCTGAAAGAAATGTGATTGATATTTTCTGGATTATGAAATCATTTCCAGAACCATTAAGTTCACCCTTTTATAATCACATCCGATGTTCTCTGTGTTCCCTTTTCAGACATACTTGGTAAGAGGTTTTTGGTTTTTGTTATTTTTTAATAAAACTTAGTGAAGAGTAACATATAGACCAAAAAGCAGACAAATCACAAATATGTAACTCAGTGATTTTTCACAGAGTGGTCAAGATGGGCAGGTTCAGGTTTTCGTAACCACCACCAAGCTCCAAGCACAGAATGTTAGAACACTGCCAGCACTCAGGAGCCCCTCGCCTAAGCCCGGGTTACCTCTGCCCCTGGTTTTTGGACTCTATATGATTGAAGGTGTGCAGCGTGTGTACTAGCCGTCTGTGAGGTCCGTTCGCGGGTGTAGTAACTTTTCATGCATTTTCCTTCCTGTGTGTCATTTTGCTGTATTGTCGTACCCCAGTCTCTCCATTTTACTGTAGATGGATATTTGGGGCTCTTCCAGATTCAGGCTGACCACAGATCTTCCTGCAGTAAGTGTCCTTGTATGTGCCCTTTCGTGCACAAGTGCACATGTTTCAGAATCGTGTGTCGAAGTTGGGATGTGTATGTTCAGCTTCTTAGGGGACATTGCTAGTTGAACACCTGCCCTCACTTCCTCTGTGTCTTTAACAACTCTGTATTGTCGGTCTTTTCAGTGGTAGATATTTGATTGTGTGTAAGGGGCTTGCTTCCTTGGTGGTTCAGAAAGTGAAGAAGCTGCCTGCAATACAGGAGACATGGGTTTGATCCCTAGGTCCGGAAGATCCCCTGGAGAAGGGAATGCTACCCACTTCAGTATCTTGCCTGGAAAATTAAACGGAGAGAGGAGCCTGGTGGGCCACAGTCCTCGGTGTCACAACGAGTTGGACACAACTGAGCAACTAACACTCTTCACTTTCAGCAGTATATCGTGAATTATTTGTTTGAATATGAAAAGCAAAATAAGCTTTCCAGAAAATAGATGGAGGATATACACATGTCCTCAGGCAGAGATTTTTAAACAGGACACATAAAGAAGCGATCAGTTATACTATATTAAAATCAGGAACTTCTGTTCAATAAAAAAAAAACTACAACTGTTAAAAGATCACAGCACCAGGGAAGATATTTATAATATGACCACCCAACAAAGACTTCGGTATATCTATCCAAATATATTTTTTAAATTAGGTGAAAACAAAAATTTAGGCCAATTTTTGAAAAATGACAACTCAACTGATCAGGTGTTTCCCCAAAGAAGATATCCAAGTGGCCAGTAAATGTTGAAAACATGTTCAATTAACGTCATCAAAGGAGAAGCAAATTGAAAACAGGAGAGTGTTCTCAAGGGAGGAAAACGTGAAGAAGCAGAATCCTTTCCCAGCCTCGCCTAGCTCACTGTCCCCACCCTCCCAGAATGGTCTCACATGACATGACGGCATCCGGCACCAAAGCAGCAGCTGGGCTGGGGTATTCTTGCGACTCAGCTTTCATACTTGCCCTCCGCGTGCAGGGAGCAGCAGTGCTTGATCTGAGGGGCTCAGCTGTGCCTCTCTTCCCGCCTGCTTAGGACGTGACCCTCGATGAGACTTCTAAGGAAAATGACCCTCTATCGACTGTCCTGTCACCTGCTGCCTCTAAGGCTCTGGCTTCCCACTTTGTCCAGCCCTGCAGCTCAGAGCTAGTCCTTCCAGAATCGCATTGTTCTGTTAATCACCCCTAATGCCTGGAATTCACTCAGCAGGCCTCTGAGGAGCTCAGCGCCATTTGCAGATCCTGCTGGTGAAATGGCTGTCCCTGGGCAGCCAAGCTCTCTGCTAAATTACTTCTAGGGAAGGAAGCCGTTCTCAAACTCTAGGAGACTCGGGGTGCCTTGACAAGCAGGCCCTGTCCCCTCCAGAGCCCCAGGAGGAAAGCACAGCTCCTCCGGGTATTATGAGATCATCCAGGAGGGACAGTGGTCTCCATAATTATGGGAGTGGTTACCCAGGTGGGCTGACAAACCTGCAGACACAGCCCCACGCCAGGGAGCACTCACATGTGAGGAGAGGGAAACAGGCAGGCCAGGACCTGGCGAGGGGGGCAGGCTGGCAGCAGAGAAGAGGGGAGTGTGTTTTGGTTGGGGAACTGGAGGAGCAAAGCAGATGGGGAGAAACCTGGGATCCAGAGGAACTGAAGTCTTTCTCCATTTTCGGCAAGGGGTCCCCCGGTGTTCTTCCCAATATGTCTCCCAAGCATCCTGCCTTTGAGACCAGCCCTGTGTGGGCACGGCCTAAGACACCCTGTGGACCCTGCTGCTTCGCCAGGCCTACAGGAAGATGGGGGCTGGGTGCTCAGAGCTGCCTCTGCACCTGGCAGCCTCTAACCCAGCTGACCCCTAGTCCTTCCCTCACGCAGCCCTCTGGACGCCATGCAGGGAGCAGAAGGCAGCGGCCTGCAGGCCCTGGCCACAGGCCCTTCAGTGCAGGTGCACAGACATGGGAGGAGCTTAGTTCCTAGGGAGGGCGGCCCCTCTGGGGAAATGCGGGAGGTGGGAGACAGAGTAGGGCCGGGTAGCCAGGACACGGTGGCAGGGGGTGACCAGCCCCCCAGAGTGTGAGCAGGTCGGGACAGCTGTCCCCGGCCAATACCACCCCGTGGCTCAGCCATTCCCTGCAATTCCCTCCCCCATCCTTGTGGGTCCAGAGATTGGGTGGTGATCAGCGACTGGCAGTAGGTGCGGGAACCTTCAGCCTGGGGGCCTGGGTGACAGCTGATTTATCTCGTCCTTTCCATTCATGCCTCTCACGTACCTGAGTATCCAGACCAGGCTGTGAGCCCCCTGTCCAGTACTGAGAGGTGTGGGTGCTGTCTGTACAGGCTCCACAGGGAGCAGTGTTGAGAAAGAGGAGGAATAGGGCCTCCCTGGTGGCTTGCTGGTGAAGAGTCTGCCTGCCAGTGGGGGAGAATGGTTGGATCCCTGGGCTGGGAAGGTCCCACATGTTGCAGAGCAGCAAAGCCTGGCACCACAACCACTGAGCCTGTGCTCTAGAGCCTGGGAACCACAACTGCAGAGCCCATGTGCTGCAACTGCTGAAGCCCACACACCCCAGAGCCTGTGCTCGGCAACAGGAGAAGCCACGGTAGTGAGAACCCCGGGCACCGCAAGCAGAGGAAGACCCACACGCAGCAAAGACCCCGCACAGCCAAAGCTAAATTAACAACGTTTTTAAAAAAAGAAAGAGGAAGAGTATTCCAGTGAATCGTGGACAGGGAGGTGTTCCTCTGTGCACACAGGTCTGTCTCCTCTGTGCCACTGAGCAAGGGACCCCTGTGATCAGAGAGAACGGGGATGTGAGTGCCCACGCCCACCCGCTGCCCACCCTGCCTAGTTCTCCTGTGAAAGGCCTTTGACGACGCTAGCTTCCTGAGCCACCTGGGAGCACCTGTCAGACCCCCAGAAACAGACTGCCGGGAGAGACCTGGAGCCATGCATCTCTGACCTGCTCCTCTAGCGGAGCCTGTCTCTCAGTGTGCTTGGGCTGGAGACGGACGGTCACTGACTAAGGCTGCGTGCGCGCGTGCTCAGTCGCTGTACTGCTGCTGCTGCTAGACGGCAGCCTACCAGGCTCCCCCCTCCCTGGGATTCTCCAGGCAAGAACACTGGCGTGGCTGCCATTTCCTTCTCCAATGCACGAAAGGGAAAAGTGAAAGGGAAGTTGCTCAGTTGTATCCAACTCTTATTGACCCCGTGGACTGCAGCCTACCAGGCTCCTCCATCCATGGGATTTTCCAAGGAAGAGTACTGGAGTGGGGTGCCATTTGCCTTCTCCAGCTCAGTCGCTCAGTCGTGTACAATTCTTTGCAGCCCCGTGGACTGTAGACCGCCAGGCTCCTCTGTCCATGGGATTCTTCTCCAGGCAAGAATACTGGAGTGGAATGGGTTGCCATTCCCTTCTGCAGGGGATCTTCCCAACCCAGGGATCGAACCCAGGTCTCCTGCCTGGCAGGCAGATTCTTTACCATCTGAGTCACCTGGCCTGGAGCCGAATAAATCTTGTTATTTACTGTCTCCTCTCCACGGGGAGCTGTCGGCTAGGGCCAGACCTCTCAGCACCCCCAGTCCAGCTGTGACTCCTTTTTGCTGAGTCCCGGGGAAGGCATGCACAGGGCTGTGCAGGTCCCACTTCACCTCAGCTCACCTCTCCAGGCTGCAGATACATGGCCTCTGCCCTTGCAGTGCCAGGAGGACCCCGTGTTTGTGATGACACACTCAGCTTCCACCAGCCCAATGTCTTGTCTGGGCCACAGGACAAGCAAAGAGGGGGTGAGGTCGTGGGCCCTTCCCTGAAACCTGCCCACCCCACCAAAGCACCTCGCCACCCAGGCTCTGGCCAGAGACAGAACCCCCAAACTGCGGGCTCCTTCCGTCAGATGTTGCCTGTGGCAGGAAGGACGCATGGGCACCAGTTTGCCAGCTGGGGCCTTGGCCAGGCCTGCAGTGACGCCCAGCGCTCGGCCGGCTGCTGGCCCCAGGGACTTAGACCCCAGCATGGAAGAGCCTGGGCTTAGAGCTGCAGTTGTCCTCACCGGCCCCTGTGCCAGCTGCCTGGGCTGTGCTTCCCACCGCGAGCCCAGGGGCGAGGGGAGCAGCAGGGCTGGCCGGGGCCCCGACAGCCTTTGACGTGTGCCCCGACAGCAGACCTGTGGGAGCCGGAACAAGCAGACCTGTGGGAGCATGGGCCCAAGCCACCATGATCGTTTCCCTCTTGGCCTCCAGCTGCGCCTCGAGGTGCCCTCCTTCCCCAGGGCCCCGGCTGCAGCTCCGCCTCCAGTCCACCCNTGTGGTGGATTCATGTCGATGTATGGCAAAGTCAATAGAGTATTGTAAAGTAAAATTTAAAAAAATAAATAAACTAATTAAAAAAATTGAAACAAACAAAAAAAAGAATAAAATCTTTATCTTTTTCACATTAAAAAAAAAGAAAGTGCCTGAGTGAAAGAAATAAGGAAAGGAATCAAGTAAGGCTAGAAGCTCATCTGATCCCAGTGCTCATCCAAGGAAAGCAGAGAGGAAGATAAGTTTGTTGGAGGCGCCTGAATGCCTAGCAATCTAAGAAAGGCTTGCAATAGTCTTCTGAGAGTCCTCAAGCCAAAGTCACCCTTAGTTTCCCTGCTGAACACAGTCAGGTCATGGGCACCAAAGGAGCATGATTGGGTGATGATTTCAAAGTGCATCATTGGGGTTGCTGAAGGTCAGTCACCTCTCTGTGCTGTGTATCCCCATGACCACCACCCTCTTTGAAGTCAACGCATAATTCATCTATTCCTGAAGCTTCTTCAATAACTTTGGATAAAGCTACTTCTGTGATCAGGCCCCAAGTGCCTTGAACACCCTACAGAAGGTAAACTGGCCTGGGATTCCAAGGCTACAGAAACAGCACAATGAACCCCAAACTAACAAAAGAAGGTCACCCAGACCATGCATTTCCCTTCCTTCAACCTACCAAAAGAAGGTAGTCTAGGTAGGCCCATTTTTCTTTTAGGTCAATTGCAAATCTGTCTGACAACATTGGGCAAGCTTGACACCACCAGCAAGGGGGATGGATTAGGAGTCTCACCAGTAAAAAGCAGCCAGGAGCACTGTCATTTCTGAGACTCTTCCTTCCATCAAAAGATACTGTGAGATAAGCAGGCAAAACCATTAAGATGCCCACAACCCCTGGGTCAAAGAAGTTAAAGATATATCAGATGAAATGAAAACATAATGCATCAAAATATGTCATATATTACCAAAGCTGTGTTGAGAGGGAAGTTACCAATAACTATTATAAGTGTATATGGTCATATCTAGAGCAATAATTTTAAAAATATGTTTAAAAATGCACTACAAAATCCTATAAATATAAATCAAAATAGATTCTTTAAGTTCAAGTAATCTGCAGAAAGAAAAAAAAACAGAAGAATGTGAATCTAAAGAAACAAATGTGAAACAAATCATAAAATGGAAGACTTAAATCTAACCTAAGAATAATTATGTTAAACATAAATACTTTAAATATATCAATCAAAAGGCTGAGATTAGTAGAATGGGTAAGTAATACAACCCATTTTTATGCTGTGAAAGAGGTATGCCAAAAAAATATCTTGCAAATATAATTAAAATAAAGTATGAGTGGCTATATTAATACATGATAAAGTAGCCTTCAGAACCAAAGAAATTATTAGAGATAATGAGCCATATAACATAATGATAAAAGGGACAATCCATCAGAAAAAATAATGCTCTCAAATGTTTATGCACAAAACAGCAGACCCTCAAAATACATGTAGGAAAATTGATGGAGTTGGAAAAATAAATAGACAAACCTTCAGTTTTAGTAGGGGACTTCAGAGTCTCCTCTCGGCAACTAAAGGAGCTAATGGAAAAAAGCAAGAATGTAAAAAATGAGAAGAAAACATTCAACTAGTAAGGTCTAATTGGCATGTATAGAATACTCACCTCAACAGTAGAATACTCTCTGTGCCCATGAATCATTCATCAAGACAGACCATATCCTGAGCCACAAAACAAAGCTCAACAAATTTAAGATAATTTAAATAATACAGAGTATTCCTTGACCATCATGGAATTAATTAGAAATGAACAACAGGAAAAGTTCCTAAACATGTGGAAATTTAATAACACACTGCTAACAACCCCTGGGTCAAAGAAGTTAAAGATACATTGAATGAAAATGAAAACATAATGCATCAAAATATGTCATATATTACCAAAGCTGTGTTGAGAGGGAAGTTACCAATAACTATTATAAGTGTATATGGTCATATCTAGAGCAATAATTTTAAAAATATGTTTAAAAATGCACTACAAAATCCTATAAATATAAATCAAAATAGATTCTTTAAGTTCAAGTAATCTGCAGAAAGAAAAAAAAACAGAAGAATGTGAATCTAAAGAAACAAATGTGAAACAAATCATAAAATGGAAGACTTAAATCTAACCTAAGAATAATTATGTTAAACATAAATACTTTAAATATATCAATCAAAAGGCTGAGATTAGTAGAATGGGTAAGTAATACAACCCATTTTTATGCTGTGAAAGAGGTATGCCAAAAAAATATCTTGCAAATATAATTAAAATAAAGTATGAGTGGCTATATTAATACATGATAAAGTAGCCTTCAGAACCAAAGAAATTATTAGAGATAATGAGCCATATAACATAATGATAAAAGGGACAATCCATCAGAAAAAATAATGCTCTCAAATGTTTATGCACAAAACAGCAGACCCTCAAAATACATGTAGGAAAATTGATGGAGTTGGAAAAATAAATAGACAAACCTTCAGTTTTAGTAGGGGACTTCAGAGTCTCCTCTCGGCAACTAAAGGAGCTAATGGAAAAAAGCAAGAATGTAAAAAATGAGAAGAAAACATTCAACTAGTAAGGTCTAATTGGCATGTATAGAATACTCACCTCAACAGTAGAATACTCTCTGTGCCCATGAATCATTCATCAAGACAGACCATATCCTGAGCCACAAAACAAAGCTCAACAAATTTAAGATAATTTAAATAATACAGAGTATTCCTTGACCATCATGGAATTAATTAGAAATGAACAACAGGAAAAGTTCCTAAACATGTGGAAATTTAATAACACACTGCTAACAACCCCTGGGTCAAAGAAGTTAAAGATACATTGAATGAAAATGAAAACATAATGCATCAAAATATGTCATATATTACCAAAGCTGTGTTGAGAGGGAAGTGTATTGCACCAAATGCTTACATTATAAATGAGGAAAGATGTCTAATAGATAATCTAAATTCCTATCTTTAGAAATTGGAAGAAGAGCAAAATAAACCCAAAGAAATTAGAGGAATGGAATGATAAAGAGAAAAAAATATATATATCAAAATAGGATACAATAGAGAAGTTCATTCAATAAAACAAAAGGCTTGTTCTTTGAGAAAAATCAACAAAATTGAGAAACTTCTAGCAAGACTGACAAAAACAGAAAAGACATAAATAACCAACACAAGGAATTAAATACAGAATGCTATTATAGATTCAAATTAGTCAACTTAAATTGACTAATTCCTTGAAGACACAAACTATTGAAATTCAAGCATGATGAAATAGGCCATCTGAATTGCTCTATAATCAATAAAATAATTGGATTTGTAACTTTTAAAATTTACTTATTTTTTATTGAAGGATAATTGCTTTACAGAATTTTGTTGCTTTCTGTCAAACTTCAACATGAATCAGCCATAGGTATGAATATATCCTCTTCTTTTTGAACTTCCCTCCCATCTCCTTCACCGTTTCACCTCGTTAGGTTGCTACAGAGCCCCCATTTGAGTTTTCTTAGCCATACAGCAAATTCCTTCCCCTTGGCTGTCTATTTTACATATGGTATTGTAAGTTTTCATGTTACTTTTTCCATACATCTCATCCTCTCCTCCCCTCTCCCCACGTCCAAAGTCTATTCTCTATGTCTGTTTCTCCATTGCTGCCCTGTAAGTAAATTCTGGATCTGTAATTTTAAATTAAAAAAAAAAAAAGAAACTTTCTACAAACAAATATTAAAATTTGTTGATTCCTTATATGAGTTCTAGGAGGTTTTTTTTTGGGGGGGGGTTGTGTTTTCAATTTTGGGGGTAAATTTCTTGGGTTTTTAAAGATAGTTAACCTGTTTGTGTTTCATGTCTTTTATTGCCATATTATAGTAACTAGAATTTTCAGTACTGCATTGAAAAAAAATAACAAGAACAGACAGCCTTGCCTAGTTTTTGATCTTAGGGAAAAATATTCATTCTTCTACTATTATTAATGTAAATATCATATTAGCTTTGTTTTTTGAAAATCCTCTTAAACATGTTGGCATAATCACCCTCTATTAATTTTTCTTTAAATGTTTGGTAAAATTTTCCAGTGAAACCATGTGAGACTGTAGAACTCTGTATTAGTTTTTACAACTGCATGTACATGTATAATTATCTCAAATTTTCAGTTAAAAAAAAAAACTTGGAAGCTGACATTCCTAGGAGCATTTATAATTTCTCTTTTTCTTTTAAAGTAGTAAAGGAAAATTTTAAGGTAAGTGGAAATAAGTAAAGACAAAGAAAAGTGGTAAACTTAAGATTAAATCAGTGGGTTATAAAATAAAGTAGGGGAGGGGGAAAACACAAAAAACTAGAAGCATGCTTCAGGGCAAAAGAAAATCCAAAACAGCCGTAAGACAGTTATTGACAACACACACAGTCTGTGTAGTAAAATAAAGAGGAAGCTGGAAAAGATAAAAAGACTAAAGCAGACACTCAGCGATGTGACGTTTGGAAATCTCTCGCACTTGGCACCAACATAAGAGGGAGCTTGGCATAGGCTTTGAGATCCTCCCGCTTTTCTCCACCCTCCTGTACCTAGTTCAGGGGGGAATTTCCTGTCATAAACAGATTTCTGTTTGAGAAGGCAAGGATCCATAACCACAAATAAATCAAGGAGAGAACAGACAGGCCTCAAGTGCTTCCCAAATTCACATCTCCGGTCTTGACCTCTATTCTGAATTCTAGACCTGTACACTCATTTGGCCGATCAATTTTTTTTTAACAAGGCATCTAGTCATATAATTTTAAAAATTGTTTTAAACTTTTTATTTTGTACTGCAGTCGAGATAATTAACAATGTTGTGATAGTTTTGGGTGAGCAGTGAAGGGACTCAGCAATTCATATACATGTATCCATTTTTTCTCAAATCCCCCTCCCCTCCAGGCTGCCACACAACATTGAACAGAATTCCATAGGTCTTTGTTGGTTATCCATTTTAAATATAGCAGTTGTACATGTCCATCCCAAACTCCCTAACTACCCTTTCCACCCCCGGAAATCGTAAGTTTGCTTTCTAAGTCTGTGAGTCTATTTCTTTTGCAATTAAGCTCATTTGTATAATTTCTTTTTAGATTCCATATATAAGGGATGTCATACAGTATTTCACCTTCTCTGTCTGACTTACTTTATTCAGTGTAGTCATGTTTTTTAAATGAAAACAGTAATTAATTTTAATGTAAATTCTTGGCCACTTTTTAAATTCCCAGAAGAAAATTACTGAGTCCTTTGGGGAGAAATATCTTGTTCTAAATGTTGTTTCTTTTTCCTTGTTCTTTTTCACATATACATATTCTTTTTCAAACTCTTTTCCCACTTATGTTATTACAGATTATTGAGCAAAGTTCCCTATACTACACAGTAGGTCTATTTTAAATATAGCAGTGCATACATTCCACTGCAGTCCAAACTTTCTCTTGCTTTGCCTTCAAACCTTGTACAAGAGCATCTTCCATTGATCTTTCAAATTTGAAACCTGGATGTCATCCTCTATCCTTTTTCCATTATAGTACACATTCCAAAATTTACCAAATCTGGTATATTCCACATCTTTCTTTCTCCTCAGCCCTTGCTTTGGTTTAGGGCACTGCTATTTGTGTCTTACAAAAGCCTCCTAACTGCTCTTATGAGCAGTTTCCATCATACATAAGCCTACTCTTCACATGGACATCTATAAAGTTTGCTTGAAAAACGTGTATACTCTAAATACATCCCTATTGGCCATACAATGTGTGCTGAAAATAGGACACTCTAAAGCGACAGGAAATTCCAGTAAAAATTGTGCGAGTCACCAGTGTAAACTGGGCCTGTTCTGGAGAAGCTGCGGCATATGATTACCTTAACTCACGTAACGGTGTATTCAAAGCCCTTTGTAATCCAATCCTAACATGTCCTCCTGACAGCCACTTCTACTCAAGCCTAGCTGAGTAGGCTTGATAATCTGGAGATCTCAATGCAAAATAAAAGTGTAATGATCCTTGTTCAAAGGTTAAGAATTTCAACTTGGCCACAGGAAAACATTAAACCAAGCATGCGGTTCTTTGAAGCACAGATTTCCATGTCAGTAAAGGTTTCATTGACATGGTCACATGTCCATGAAGTTTTCCTGCCCAGATCCCTAGAATTATCAATTCTACTATTTGGAAATTCTCACTGCTTTACAGATATGCAATACTCTTTCATGACTGCTTATCTCTGTACTCTTTATTCCACCTTCTTGGAATGCCTTTCTTTGCTGTTTCTTTTGTTTTTAAATATTGTACAAGACAACACTGAGATCATACCTCTTGAATCCAATCTTACCTGTGTTTCTCTGACAATTAACTTATCCTGTCCCATATGTTAATTACTTTAAATCTATTATGGGATTCACCACATTTGAGTATAATAAATTGCCTTTTATGATGTCTTTTTCAACATACCTTTTATCAGTTTTGTCCTGACTATTTGAAAATCCCTATTTAATAAAAGAAAGATCTGGGTCATCCTTACATCACTTCTATTGACCTTTTCCCTTTATTGAGCATTGGTCCCATTATCTTGCTTTTTAATGTCTTCCAATTTTTTATTATATGAAATATGTTTTGCATAAAAGAATAGAGGACCCTAAAGTAATATTAAGTTCCAAAAAAAAGGTTATTTCCCCTTTTTTATTTGGATGCAAGAGTGGAAGACTGCATTGGTGTGATATGCTTTTGAGCCAGGCTGACTTTCACCACTGGTTTCACATGTTTTGAGGAAGGATTTAGACTTTCTTCTCAGCATGGCTTAGGGTCCAGGCACTGGTGAGACTAGGGAGTTCTCTTTGTGCCTTAGAACTGAGCCACCATCTCTGTACCATGAATGATAATCCTCTTACAGCTGAGCTGCCACCTTTTTTGATCCACCGGGAAGAAGACTTTGTTCTCTGGATTTCGTCTCTGGAGATCTCTTTCCACCCTGGCCCCCATTCACCAGCCTCACTAGGCAGTGATTTTAAATGCCATGAAATGCTGAGTCGCAGAGCTTTCCTACCTGTCCTACTCCAGCCCAAGTGACTGAAAGCCCTGAGTTTCATCTATCCTCCCCCTCATCCTCTTTCCCTCCAGTGGGTGCTGGAGAATTAGAGGGGCTCCGTGTACCTCAGGGGGTAGCTCTCTCAGCTCTCCTGCCTTGTCCCCAGCTTTCTGGCATAGGACTCTCAAGCACTAGGTGAAGATTTTGGGGAAATACTTGGTGGTGGTTGCCAATTTGCTCTGTGGTTTAGGCTCCTTGGAAATCTGATCTCACACACTAGCCTATGCAGAGCCATTAAAAGTTTATTAAAAGTTTAGCTGTTTCTCCTTAACCTTTTTTATGGCTTAATCCTCCTCCTCTGATACTTTACTTGAAATGAGAACAGCTATGGAACTCTTCTTTGTTGTGACAGGCTTGTCATTTTACTAAAAATTAGTTTACTAAGGTTTCATTGCATCCATAGCTCACTGAAGGATTAAAAAACAAATGTGTTTCTGAAGGTTATTGAGCTTCCTTTGGTTGTTAGGATGAAAGCAATTATTTCTTGTGACTGCCTATATCATAACCAGAAGCAAAAGTACCATTTAATCTTTTATAATCCTTAGGAATATATTTAAGATTTTGAGATATAAAATAATTTTCATATAAAAAGAGTTCTCTTATATATGAAATGCTTCCTTATACAATCATGTTCTTCCTTAGCAAGTTGATTTTTTTTTTAATTTAAGACTAATGGTAACAGAATATTAGTTTAGGTGAAGTAAAATTGCAAAGTTTCTATTTTTTTGACCCATGGTTAACCCTCAGATACTCTCGTCATTACAGTTTCCAGAGCATAAAATAATCCATCTGGTTTAAGATTTTTAAAGCAGAAAGTTCCTAATCTTTCCTTTTGGGGTCAACTTCTTTGGTGATTACAATGTTTTATAGAGCCAGAATGACTGAAAGTTGATATTGATGCTACTTCCATAAATCACACTAACTTTAAATAAATTCCTACTTGGAAAAAACCATTGGGATTTCTGCTGTGGACCTTAACTAGACTAGATGCGTTCCTATACATTCTCTCATTGGTACCTCACAACTGCCCTCCTGGTGAGTCTTTATTCTACTGCCTTTCTCATGGCAGTCTGTAATAAATTATAGGTGTTTGACCTTATTTTTTTCTGCTTTTGGAAGTAGAATTTCAGTCTTAATAAAGAAAACTAGGTAGAGAAAGAAACAGGTTTACATAAATTTTTTCCCTTCTCCAAATATATGATGCTATTCTGTTCTGGAGAATGTAGCTTCCCTCTATATCTCTAAGGGTCTTCTTTATAGTTATGGTACCCAGACACTATGCCAAAAGATAAATTTGCTCCAGCATAAGGTGTGAAATTAGTGGGAAATCATTTCCTGAGCTTCATGGGCAGAGCATAAATGCGTACATCTAAGATTGTCCTGTGGGTTTCTTGATAACCCTTGATCAAGTTTTCACAGTNCTCTGCCGGGCTGGTCTCACCCCAGCCACACTCTCGGCCACGTGTGAGGCCCTCACCGCTCTCCACCCGCAGGTCCGCGGCCACCTGCTCCGTCTGGCCTGCTGCGTCGTGAGCTGGGCTCGGGGCTGCGCTCTTGTCCTGAGACTGCTTGACGGCTGTCCCACGGGGGTGTCACTGGGGCCACACTCTCTCCCACCACCACCACAGTCGGGGGCCCCCGCCTGCCGCGGGGGTGCATGGGGTGCTGCTTTCTGCTCGGTAGCCTGCTCACAGCGGGGACTCGCTCACAGTGACGGTGGGCCTGGAACCCCGTCCTCTCAGGGCATCTGGTCAGACGTCCCTGTAGAGCCAGTGCGGAGACGGCTGTGCCCAGCACACCCAGACTCAGGTGGCTCACCCCAGGCCCAGATGCCAGACCTTGCCCTTCTGCTTTATGAACCACGTGTCACCCCCCGCTGTCACCCTAGGGTCACCCGCTAGGACCCTCGGCTGCCTTCCCAGGAGAGCCTCCCAGAAAGCATCCCGTCCTCCCTTCCTCCCTTCCTCCCGCCACGGTTCGGATCCTCCTCCACGTGGGTCTCTGGCTGCTGCACAGGCTCCAGCTGGCCCATCCCTCTGTCCTCGAGGCCAGAAACTGGGGATGTGAGCCAGGGATTAATGGCACAGAGTAAGCTTCCGAAAGCCACGGGGGCTGTTGGAAGGCCTGAGCTTAGAGATAATTTCCCTTCTCTGCGAAGGCCAGGCATTTAGTCCGACGGGCAGAGTCAGGAGACAGTCAGCCTGCGGGGGACGGGCAGCAGCCACAGCCAGATAGATGGCCACCCGAGACAAGCGAGCAACGGTCCCCAGGCTAAGACAAGAGATGGCCACTGACCTCTCCTCCTAGAGGTAAGAGCTGGGCCCAGGGAGCCTCACACGGAGCCCCTGCGGACCCCCGGAAGGCTTGGGGGCCTCTCTCCATCCTTGCTGTGGAAATCTCCCGTCAGCGCCCAGCGACATGCCACGCACTTTCCTGTCCTNCGCTGGCCCCCTTGGGAGATGCTCCAAACATGAGGAGCTGAAGGAAGGAAGGACTGACCTTCTTCCAGTCCTTCTCCATCGTGTGGGCTGGAAACCACCAGGGCTCGCTCCCTCACTGCCAGCCGCCTGCCTGCGTGGGCGAGGTGCTCTCCAAGGTGCCTCCCTCCTCCGCCGCCTCCCTCTCCAGTCGCTCCTGATTTCTGTCTTCCCTCCTCTTCCCACACCCTCCCGCCCTTCATTTTTAGGGCGCACCCTTTGCTCCTGTGTGCGGGTGCTCCAGCCCTCCCAAGAGGGCCCCAGGCTCCCCTTTCTCTCTGCTGCAGACCCAGCCCCAGGCTGGTGGTGCGGCTCATCCACCTCCACTCTTTCCAAAAGCCCCAGAGCCCAAGAAGCCTCTGCTCCTGCAGCAGGCTGTCATCCATCCAAGCATCTGGTCATTCCAGGGCCTGGCCCCTGGGGACACCTGCCTCCTCCTCCCTCGATCTTGTGGCCACGCCTCCCAGGAGGTATAGGAGGTGTTAACGGCAACTGGGATTTGTTGTCGTATTACAGCTTTCACGAGGTGTAACATGCCATAAAACTCACCTGCTTTGCAGGCACAACTCCAGCAGTTTTAGTAAACTTACAGATCCTTGTGACTATTGCAGTCCCTCTTCAGCCCCAGCCCTGGCAACCCAAATTACTTTCTGTCTCTATCTGGACACTTCACACACATGGAATCATCCTCTGTGTGGCCTTCTGTGTCTGGCTTGCTGTGGATTGTTGCCACCTTTTGGTTTTTGTGACTAGTGCTGCTGCTGTGCACAAATGCACAAGTCCTCGTGCACACTTTCATTTCTCTCAGGTTGTTGTTCAGTCACTCAGTTGTGTCCAACCCTTTGCGACCCCATGGACTGCAGCACACCAGGCTTCCCTGTCCTTCATCATCTCCTGGAGTTGGCTCAAACTCATGTTCATTGAGTCAGTGACGCCATCCAACCATCTCGTCCTCTGTCGCCCCCTTCTCCTCCTGCATTCCATCTTTCCCAGCATCAGGGTCTTTCCTAATGAGTCGGCTCTTCGTATCAGGTGGCCAAAGTATTGGAGCTTCAGCTTCAGCATCAGTCCTTCAGGGAATATTCAGGGTTGATTTCCTTCAGGATTGACTGGTTTTATCTCCTTGCAGTCCAAGGGACTCTCCAGAGTCTTCTCCAACACCACAGTTTGAAAGCATCAATCCTTTGGCATTTAGCCTTCTTTATGATCCAACTCTCACATCCATACGTGACTTCTGGAAAAACCATAGCTTTGACTAGACGAACCTTTGTAGGCTAAGTAATGTCCCTGCTTTTTAATCCTCTGTCTAGATTTGTCATTGCTTCCCTTCCGAGGAGCAAGTGTCTTTTAATTTCATGGCTGCAATTCTCTTGGGTAGAGACCTCAAAGGGGAAGTGATGGGCTGGTGAATGAGTGTTGGGCTTTCTAAGAATCTGCCAAGCTGGATTCCAAAGTGGTGGCATCACTTTACACTCCCAGCAGTAATTTAAGAGTTTCTCCACATCCTCACCAGCATTCGCGATCTTCTTTTTACCTTGTTTGATTAGAGCCATCTGAGTCCCTGAGAAGTGGTATCTCATCGTGGTTTTGACTTGCATTTCTCTTAAGACTAATGAGACTGAGCTTCTCGTCATGTGTGTCTTGGCCGTTTTTATATCTCCTTTGGCGAAATATCTATTCTAGTCTTTCTACAACTTTTAAAAATTTCAGTGTCAGTTGTTAATTAGGTTATTTGCCTTCTTTTGACTTCTGAGAGTCTTTTGTGTATTCAGTCCTGTGCAAATATGTTCTCCTCACATTCCTTTTCCTTAAAGGTGTCTTTTGAAGTTTTTGATTTTAATGACGTGGCCATCAACTTTTGTGACCCTGCCCCCATTGGTAGACACTGCTCTGGCGCCCGGCACAGTGCGGAAACCAGGCTCTGTCCTCAGCCCGAGACCTGGGCAGGCGGCAGTACCTCTCTGGGCATCAGTCACCTCGTCTGCACAAAGGGGGCACTTTGGTACCCACCTCAGAAGGCCACTCAAAGCTGTGCTTGAAACCATGCCTGGTGCCCAGTTACCTCGAAACCAACCTCACTTACGGACTGTGGGTCTTTCAGGGAATTTACATTCATCCTCACTTTGCATCCTTATTGCAGCCCTCGGAGCAGGTGCTACTCACCCCATTTGAGGGTGAAAAACAGAGACTCAGGAAAGCTGAGTGGCTTGTCTAAGGTCCCACAGCCTGTGAGGGGCTCACAGAGGCATCGCCCCACTTGAGGGGCCCAGGACTGCTGCCTCGCCACCCGACAGCTGCTCCCAGAGGCAGGCTGAGGCTCCCTCCCCTGACCCGGCATGTCCAGGCCAATTCTGTCCCCAGGGTCACCAAACCAGCACAGGCCAGGCACTGGCCAGCAGGATGAGGGACCCATCACACTGCCCCAAAGCCAAGCCCTCTGCCCTGGGGGGAGTCGAAGCTGCTAAGACACAGTGTGGCCAGCGGGACACTGGGGGACCCCAGGCATCGGGGAGCCCCGGGGAGGGCCAGGCTCAGCCTGGGGTGTGGGCGGGGGTATCTCAGCCTCTTCCAGGTTGGGGTTAAGCCCCAGGCCCTTCTGACAACCTCTGGAACTACAAAGCGAGTCTGTGGGGCTGTGGTGATCTTGGGCAGAAGGCCTGCAGACCAGAGTGTCCCCGCCTGCATGGCCCATGTCCTCCTTCCCTGGGAGCTGTCTTCCCAGGGCCTGTGTTTCTTTTGGGACTTAGGGAATTTTGAAACACACATGGAGAGAGAATAACACAACCAGTCCCCACATACTTGTCACCCAGATCCAACAGCAGTCACTGCAGGGCCACTCTCATCTGTTCTCCCAACCATTGAGTACATTCCAGGTATCCTATCATGTCATTCCCAAATCCCACAGTACAAGTGTGGGCACACGCATGTGCACAGAAGTTTCCCCAGAAAGAAAGGAACCACCCGCCGCCCGCTTTGTACTGGGGCTCCTGGTGGGTCCTGGTGAGAAAGGCCCTTTGTAGCCAGACATCCTCAGTCCAGGACATTTCACCTCTCTGAGCCTCGGTTTCCTCATCTGTACAATAGGACTGCAGTACTTACTACCTGGCAAGATGGCCTTGGAGATTAACCAAGACTGCAGACCGTCTGTAGGTGCACAGGGAGATAGATAACAGAAACAGCATGGCGGGGAGGGCCAACCCCAACATCAGGAGGTGGGGGAGAGAATGGGATGAAGGAGTTACATCCAGATCTTCCACTGTCTGAAACAACAAATTCTTAGGGCGGGGGGAGGGTGGTTAAAAACCTCAAGCAAATGTAGCAAGTTATAGATGTACATTTTCTCAAGTTCTCTGGTTTTTTGGACACTTGGAGTAGTTTATAAATCTAATTTAGGAAATTAAAGTTGCAATCAGATTGCTTCTCTGCTCGACACTTACTAGGAGCCTGGCTCAGTTACCTACTGCCATGTAACAAACATCTCCAGACTTAAAACAGCAGTGGCTTAAGAGCCACGTTTGTATATTTTCTCCCAACTCTGTGGGATGCCAGGACTCGGCCAGGTGGTTCCTGGGCAGCTCATGACACCAGCTGGGGCTGCTGTCACGAGGTGGGGACTTGACTGGGTTGGATGTCTGGCCTGGCCCACATGGCAGGTATTGGGGGCTAGGCATTGGCTGGGAGCCCAGCTGGAGCTCTGCCAGTCTACACCCGGGCTGTCCCTGTGGCTTGGGTGTCTCAGCATGGTGGTGGGGTCCAGAGAGGGAGCTTCCTGAGAGCGAGTCTTCCCAGATGAAGGAAGAAGCCACCCAGGCTGAGTCCCAGGACAGGTACCACATCGCTTCTCTCATCCTCCTCTGGCAGTGCAATCTCAGGGCCACTGAGGTAAGGAGGGGGAGTCAATGTCGCCCTTCAGTGTCTGTGGTGGGGTGAGGGCAGCGGGGAGGAAGATCTNAACAAGAAGGGTTTGTCAATGGCTTTTGTTCCTGGAACACTGGAGGAATGTAAAAGAAGGCATTATTAATGGAAAGGCATCATTCCAGATTCTCGTAATTCTCCATAGAGGCATCTAATTCAGTCAATTGTGCAATAGAAGAATACTGATTAGTGAAGAGAATCTTTAATACGAGCCTGGGCAGCATTCACCCTTTGGGGAGTTCATGATTATGTAAATCTCTGATTCCGTATCGAGGGGTTTGGATATGTGCCGAACAACAGTGAAATGCCATGTAGACTACTTCACTCCAAGTACTAGACCCCCAACATTCACATTTCAAGAAGGAGAAATTGCAATAAATAACTGCAGGGTATTGGGGGAAGTTTTGGATGCTGGTCCTAAATACGACTTAGGATTTATCTGTTCAAATGGAAGGGACAGTTGAATCTTCTCCAAGACTGCTGCAAGGTAGAAGCCGAGAGCCAGAGCATCATTGTTTAATCAGCCCATTAGAAATGGCCAACTTGGGGCTTCCCTGGCGGCTCAGCAGTAAAGAGTCTGCCTACCAATGCAGGAGACGTGAGTTTGATCCCTGGGCTGAGAAGATCCCCTGGAGAAGGAAATGGCAACCCTTGCCTGGGAAATCTCATGGACAGAGGAGCCTGGTGGGCTACAGTCCATGGGATTGCAAAGAGCCAGATAGGACTTGGCGACTAAACAGCAAGTGGTCAAATTAAAGTGGTCCCTTTGAGAAGCTTAATCCCACAAAGTTGACATTACTAAGGACATTTTGGGTACCACTCTTCTGAAATTCTTTTGAGGAGCATGAAACACATTTTTAAAAATAGCTTCTGGGACAGTAACTAGATCTTTATGCTCAAAAAGTGGATTTCTTTTTTGAAAGTTT
This sequence comes from Neotragus pygmaeus, assembly GCA_006410875.1. NCBI lineage: Eukaryota > Metazoa > Chordata > Mammalia > Artiodactyla > Bovidae > Neotragus > Neotragus pygmaeus. The sequence continues at coordinate 1,738,350 of SJYV01038424.1, read as the reverse complement.
TTCTGTCAATTTGAAACTGTCAAAAGTCACTCACTCAGAGCTGAGCTTGAACAAAAAGTTGGATGACCAAAGTGGGTTACAGTTCCTATCTGAGTTCAATTCTATGGGCTGAGTTACTTAGAACCTGGCCAAGAAGGTAACAGTCAAAAAGGGAATCACAGAAATAGCCTGAGCAAGAGAATGTCAAACAATGTCGTCTGTTCAAGACAAGTCCTTGGAAAGATGGGAAAAAGATTACTTATGAATGAAGTCATGCTTGTTGAAAAGCACTCTCATTCATTCATTCACTAATTTAGCAGCGTGTTCAGCAAGCAGTAGCACCATCTACCAAGCTTTGAGCACAGTGCTAGGCGCTGGGGACATTCAAACAAATTGGACCAAGATAAATAAGTCACAGATTCTAGCTTCAAGGAGCTAAAGTAAATGTAATAATATATTTTATATATAAACAATATTTGAATTAATAAATATTATTTAATTAATTTTAGAATTTGAAACATTATAAGAATTACCAAAACGTGACACAGAGACACTAAATGTTGACTGACAATATTTTATACATGTTGTGACCTATCTTTGCCACGAGAGTTAAGTGCTATCCACGTGACTCCACCAAGAGAGGACATCTGGAATCTTGCACCTGGTCTTTCCTGGACTCCACCATATGTGCCTTTTTCCTTGACTCATTTAAATCCATATCCCTCACTGTAACTGTAATGCATGAGTGTAACAACTTTTCTGAGTTCTGTGAGTCATTCTAGGGAATCATTAAACCTGAGTGTGGTCTTGGGGAGCTCCAATGCAAGTGAACAGCTCTTTCACAAAAATTCTTCAGTCCAAGTTGTTCTCAGCTTGCAAGCTACTCTATAACTTATAGCATAGTCTGTAACACATGTGTGTATTTAAATCAATGTCCAGTTCTTTAACTGTTTCACAACTGGGTACTTTATCAGTCAGATACTTAATTCAGCANCTGGCATGCTGCGATTCATGGGGTCGCAAAGAGTCAGACATGACTGAGCGACTGAACTGAACTGAACTGAGGACTGGGAGATTGTGAATGGAACAGTCTCTCCCCTCCCCAAGCAGCACTGCTCCCCTGACTCGACTCCTTGACAGCTTGTGGAGACCCTCTGGGCCCCAAACCCTCCAACACAGCATGTGACTGGTGATGCTCTAGCGGTGAGGAGAGGTCACACCATGGTGACGGGGAAGGCCTGGCTCTCAGACCCGCTCATGGGCTGCTGGGAGGCCAGTCTGCAGGGTGCCCTCTCTCTCACCTGCTGCCCTGGCTGGAGGCTCCCAAGCACCCTGTCCACAGGTGTCCTGAGCTGAAGATCCCCGCTGAGCCCTGGGCTGCCCCACGTCCTTCCAGGCGTAGGAGGTATCCGGGGCAACCACTGTCGTCTCACCCTGCCTCCTCCTCTGGTCCCCTCCCTGGCGTGGCCCCCGTGCCGCCTCCATCACCACTGTCCCCCATACCACCCTTTGCTGACAGCTAGAACGGGCATAGGCGGGTGAGGCTGTGCAGACAGAACCACCCCCACCCTGCTCTGGGAACCACTCCGAGTCACTCCCTCCCCTGCAGCTCCATGGGCTTGGCATTTGGGCAGATGGCTCCCTTTAGGAATGCGTATGGTCCCCCATCCCCAGAAACTGTCTGAGGACTTTTGGTTCTTCATCGGTTCTCCCAACCCCTAATGCGTTCCATGAGTGTGTCTGGAAACCCTGACCTGAGCTGGGCCCTGCCCCAGGCCCAGGAAGTGAGGCCGGCAGGGCAGACTGGTCCCTGCCCTCGGGAGCTTCCTCGCTAGGAATACCTGGTCATTGCACCCACCAACCCACGGCAGCCCCCAGTGCGCCTGGCAGACAGACACCTGCTCAGAGCCTTGAGAGTCTGGAAGAGGTAACTGGACAAGGGAGGGGGAAAGACATCTCATGAGGAGGAGCCATTCTACAGAGCTGGCCCCTTTTCCCTGGGCAGAAAACCAGACCAGCTTCCTTGGCACTGTACCTGGCTGCCAAGAAAATGATGTCCAAGGGGGTGCTCTCTCTTTTAAAAAAACAAAAGTTCACTTTATCTTTGAAAATTTCAAACACATAAACGTATGCATCACTTAGCTTCAACAATTATCAACATTTTCCATTGTTTTCATCTCCACCAGCCCCTCCCGTCCTCACTCTGCCACCTTTTTATTTTCCTTGTCTTTGTTTCTTTTTGGCCGCACCACGAGGCTTGTGGTATCTTAGTGCCCAGACCAAGGATCGGACCCACGGTACAAGTGCAGAGCCCTAACCACTGGACAGCCAGGGCATTCCCATTACTTCCCTCGTCTTTGAAAAACCTCATCTTCATACTAAGTCATTCACAAATACTTTTTCACATGGATCACTAACAGATAAGGGCTTTAAAAACACAATGATACCACTATCACATCTCTTAATATTGGCAGCCATTCCTTAATATTATCTAACACCCAGACTGTGTTCAATTTTCTAGTATCTTGCAAATACCTTTTTCTAGTTGGTTTGTTCACATCAGGACCCATCCAGGTTTTGCACAGATTTGGAGTAGGTTCATCTCTATCTGAAGTGTCTGTCCTTCCAAGTGGGCTTGGATGCTCAAGTGGAGATTCTCTATTGCAGGGGCCCCCAACCTCCGGGATCTAATGCCTGATAATCTGAGGTGGGGCTGATGTAATAATAATAATGGAAATAAAGTTGCACAATAAATATCGTGCCCTTGAATCATCCTGAAACCATCCCCACCCCCGTCCATGGAAAAATTGCCTTCCACAAAACCGGTTCCTGATGCCAAAAAGCTTAGGGACAGCTGCTCTATGGTATCAGTCAATTACCGTCACCTGGGAGTTTTTACAAACCACCCCTACCTGGGCCCTACCTGGGCCAATTAGGTCAGGGTCCCTGGGGTGAACCAGGACCTGAGCGTTTGCTTCATTCATTTGTATTTATTTATGTATCAGTTAAGCTCCACCCACCCCACCCCACCTTGGGAATCCTGGCCTGCTGCCAGGGTTAGGAATCCCTGGAATACTCTTAGGGGTTCTCACTAGCAGTTGTGCCCCCGGGGTGTCCCCTGGCAATGTCTGGAGATGCTTTTGGTTGTCACTACTTGGGCAGGGGGGCTATGCTACTGGCATTTAGTGGATGGCGGCCAGGACATCCTGCAGCACCCATGGCACAGAGTTAACCAGCCCCGAACATCAAAGGGCTGACATTGAGAAACTCTGATACTGGAGCACTGACCTCATCGGTCTCAAGGGCCAGAGGCCTCCTGGGGGAGGAAGAAAATTAAACTGGATTCTTTCCATTCCTCATCTCAGCCCCTTACAAGCTGATGAAATGCATCCCCCTGGGCCTCCTTTCATTAGCCCTGCGTGCCCTCCCCCAGTGCTGGATGGGGCTAAGCTCTCCCGGGAGACTGGCCGCTCCCATCCCTGGCTGGGGCAGGAATGCACCTCTCACCTGCGGGGCGACCTCTGTCCTTCCTCTGCCTCAGGCCTCACTCCTGGGAAATGGAGAGAGCAGGGCTGTCCCGAACCAGTGGAGACCTCCGGCCACCTGCACAGTTACTCCGTTCACTGCAGCACCCGGTGCCCCAACACAGAGCAGGTGCTCAAAAAGTGTTTGTAGAAATGAATGGATCCCCATTTCTCCTTGTGGAAACCGGGGCACAGAGAAAGCGGGTCTCACAACCAGCTTTTGGCCTCCTCAAGGCTTTTCAGCCTGGTCCTTGCTTCTGTGTGAAGAACGTGGGTGCCTGCCTCCCCCAGGGGTTCCCCGCTCCTTTGTTGCCACCGTCTCAGGAGACGATGGGGAGCAGGGCTGTCCCGCAGCTCCCCAGGGAGGAACAAGGGCACAGGACGCTCACAGCCCACCTTCCCTCCAGAGGCTGGGGTGCGGGCCATCCTCCCCCACCTTCCTCTGTTTGTGGGGAGGCATGATACATGATATCATTTGGGACTGGATATGGTCCGGGCACCCAACATTTTGCAATATTTTTAGGAATGACTCAAAAGAGAACGCAGCTGGAGCGCCGAATGTCCCGCGTCCACTGAAGGCCTGTCATTGTCCTGCTCGGAGGCTCAGTTTCCCTTCCTCTGTTCCCAGAAGGACACAGACCACAGGGCGTGGAGACCTTTCGATCGTTAGACCGAGCCGGCCCGACAGGCTGGTGACAGTGACGTGAAAAACAGTTGGTGGGGGTGGTTTTGTCCCTCCTGGCACGGTAGGTGCCTGTGGAGGCCTCCTCTCTGTGGGAGGCCTCCAGAGAAACCCATCTGGGTACAAGGCCCGTGCACCCACAGGCGGGGAACTGGGCAATTCCTATCAGCTGGGCGTCCTCAAAAAACCTGCCACCCCCAGCCGGCGACACCGCTAGCTCAGCCCCACAAGTGGGGTGCGAAAGCATGTGTGGAGAGCCACAGGGCCAAACGCTAACAGCGGGGCAGCTGTCCCTTTGATCAAGCGGGTCGTCCGGAGCCCCGGAGGCCAGCGACTAGATGGGTGGGAGTGGGGGAGGGGCGCGCGGCTAGCACGCCCCCAGGGCCCGGGGCAGGCGGGGAGATGGTGGAGCCTCCATTTTCCCTCCCCTTCTCCACGGCTCGGCGGTGGGGCTCACTCAAGCACGGCCATGCGGTGTGGGGGAACCCCAAGGTCCCACTTCCACCACCCAGGGCTGGGGATGCACAGCCGCCGGGGGCCTGGCACCCAGCCTCGGGGAGGGGCGCACGGTGGAGGGTCCCGCGGCCCGAACTTTCCGGACCGGGATCCCCCTTCAGCCTCCCCCACCGGTCGGGCGAGAGGCAGCTAAGGAGAGCAGAGTGAGTCCGCGAAGCCGGAGGCGCGGGCGCTGAGCGCGCCCCCGGCTCACTCCCCAGGGAGGCGGCGAGCGGCCCCGCTCCGCCCCAGCGCCGGGCCGGAGCGATCCGGCGCCCGCGGGCGGGGCGGGGCTGCAGTCGGCACCGCCCCCGGGGTCCGGGGAGGGGACCGGGGAGGCGTGCGCGCGGCGGCGGCGGCAGCGGGTGCCGGGAGCGCCGGCCGGGGCGGAGCGGGGCCCCAGCGCATTGCCCGGCTCGGGCCATGACCCCCGCTGCTCTCTCTTGCAGACTTGTCGCCGCGGCCCCTCGAGCCCGGCCGTCGCCGCTGCGGGCGCCCGGGCGGGCCCCACACTGAGCCCATCAGGAAGTGGTAAGTGCCCCGCGCCGCACGCCCCGGTGTGCCCGGCGCTGCCCACCCCACTCCACCCCTCCCTTCCCTTCTGGAAGATACAGCTCTTTCCCGAAGCCGCAGCCCCGCCGAGCAGCGTCCACGCCCCGCCAGCTCCCGCCGCGGGAGGGCCGTCCCTGGGGAGGACGGGGCCCCACCCCGGGGTGGGGTGCGGTAGGGTACCCTCGCTGGTTCGGGCGTCCTCCCCGCTAGTTCTTGCAGACTTTTCTGCGGAGACGCAGGTTTGGGGAAAGTTGGGCCCCCTCTGGCCATGTTGCAAGTTACAGCGGGCGTGTGGGGAGGTGTGTCCCCGCCCGTGGAAGCCGCCGGCCCCCCAGTCTCCACCTGCCACCCCACGCGGTCACGAGTTCCTGGGGAATGGGCCAGACCGCCATTCCCGAAAGCTGGAGAGGAGCCCGGCCGGGGGGTGAGGGCAGGAGGCCTGGAGAGGAACCATTTCCCCTCTATCGAGTATTTCAGAATGTATTATTTATGAACCGCCTCACTTAGGGGCCCCCTTCGCTCCCAGGGCATCAAAGCACGTTTGCAACCGCAAAGGGCGACCACTGTGAACGCGCTCGCCCCTTGCCTGGCCCGCTGAGCTCAGCGGAACCGGGAGGAGGCACTCCTGACTCAGGTGGACCCCCACAGCCTGGCTCGGCGCCCCTCCTTGGTGGGCGGGGTCAGGGCAGAGGGGACCTCTCGGACCTCCTCGGGCTGTTAGGCCGCGGTGGAATCCGAAAAGTCTGTGCTGGCTGAGCCTCCTTAGCCTCAATGAGCATGAGGAGGAAGAGGCAGGGAAGGCAGCCTGGTGAGGGCCCTCCTGTAATTGGTGCAGCTTTTGTGGAAAAAACACCCCATCTTACAGATGAGGAAACTGAGGATCTCAGAGGCGCATCTGGATTGGCAGGCTGGGGGCAGGGGGCTTCCTACAGAGCCCCCAGGGGTGCTGGGGGGCAGCCCCCGTCCCAGCCTGGGTCAACTCCAGAAAGCAGCCCCTTACCTGTGCAGGCCACACCCACATGGATTCCCTGTCCCCACCCTGGATAGGACGGAGTTGGTGTATTTATGGAAAGACTTAATCCCTCTGCAGGCCCCAAGGAGGTGGAAAGCTGTGCCAGCCTAATCTCCTCTCCCTGGAAGCCTTTCCCTTGGCAGGTGGGTGGCCCTGGGTGGGCCCTGAGCCCCGGGTTGAGATCACCCCTGGAACTTCCCCGAAGTGGCCCCGGAAAGAAGCAGTGCTGCTTCATGCTGTTTGAGCCCTGCATGCTGGTACCCATCACCTGCATTTTCTGTTTTCCTTCTCTCACCTGATACTGTCATTATCCCCATTTTACAGATGAGGGCACAGAGGCTTGTAAAGATCAGGTGACTGATCCAAGGTCACGCAGAGGGGCGGGCGGGTAAGTGGCGAGGCCCAGCCTTGAACCCTAGCCCTCACAGTGTACGATCAAACAGTGTAGGCAGATCTTCCCCGGTGGAAATAATGTGTTATATATTTACAGTAATGTGTACACCCAGGAGCCCGCTCATAGCTGACGCAGCCACAGCCTCCCCTCCGAGCCTATAGGGGATTGTGTGTGTCCCACAGACAGTGCCACACTGTGGTTACTTTTTATTTGGGTGCAGAGAAAGCAGTTTTCTATTTGCGCTGCAAACCTGAAGGGGATGAGCTGCCCAGCAGGAAAGCTAAGGGCTAATAGTTTGTGACTCCTAACTTCAAGGCTGCTGTAAAAAGAATGACTTGTTTTCTAATTAGCCCCATGATTAGCTAACTGTTAGCCTAACTCCTATAGAATACCCCTTATTTTTAAAGATTTTTACTGATGTGTAACATATGGAAATGGAGAAGGCAGTGGCACCCCACTCCAGTACTCTTGCCTGGAAAACCCCATGAACGGAGGAGCCTGGTAGGCTGCAGTCCATGGGGTTGCTAAGAGTTGGACACGACTTGAGCGACTTCACTTTCACTTTTCACTTTCATGCATTGGAGAAGGAAATGGCAACCCACTCCAGTATTCTTGCCTGGAGAATCCCAGGGACGGAGGAGCCTAGTGGGCTGCCGTCTATGGGGTCGCGCAGAGTCGGACACGACTAAAGCGACTTAGCAGCACCAGCAGCAACATATGGAAAGTTGCACAAATTGTACGTGTTGAATTTGATCTCAGGCTCAGAGGGCCAAGTGTCACGCTCACATTTACAAGGTCAATCGGTGGAAGACCACCGCTTGACCCTGGGTAGCCCAATACCGTGCCCCGTGACAGCAAGGCAGGTGCAGGCTTTAGCGGGCACCTTGCCGACCCCCCCAAGCCCATCNAGATAAAGTGAATTAGGTATAGTAAACAGTGCCTGGATGTTGTGAGACAATGGAAATATTTGACCTGTTGAGTTGCTTTGAGGTCTTCACTGTGTTCCCTTCAGGCCGGCCTGAGGACCCTCTGAGTTCCTACCTCACACGTATTCATCGCTCAGCAATACTGACTATGATATTGCCATATGCACGTGGGCGCCATCTGATCTTGGCCACTGGGGCCACCACAGTGCTATGCGTGCTGGTGACACTGCCATTCCAGGGATCAGGATCGACATCTGTGCATCTGATCTGAAGCTGAGTGACTTCTGTGAGGTTTCAGGGACCCTCTGTGCAAAGACTTTGAATTTGTTCTTCCTTGTTCCACTTACAGACACTGACCCACTTGAGACCATAACTGTTTTCTTTTCATCCTCTTTCCACTATTCACTAAGCACTGTTTCTTCCACTATTATTTTTTTCTTCCCAAATCATATTCAGGAAGAGAAGGCCTCAAAAAAACAGAAACAGGACTCCACTCTCCCAATGCAGTCAGCATGGGTTTGATCCCTGGTCGGGAAAGATCCCACATACCGAGTGATATGGCCAAAAAAACGAGACATGCTTCAGTTCCTGAATATATCCCTCTTTACCTTCACCTGGTTAGAGATAACAGCAACTGGGATTGTAAAGAGTCGACTGCACTTAGAGCTTGGCAGGTCTTACTTAGAACAGAGCAGATTCTTTATTGTTTTAGCCTGACCTGGAGAGTAAGTATACTGTTTCCTTACTTGTTCTCTAAAAGACTCAATTCAGATTTTTAAAATAATTTTGTCCATTCAGTTATTTTACTTTTGCCTGTGCCACATCTTTGTCGCTGCAAGGACTTTTCTCTAGTTGCAGTGAGCAGGGGCTACCCTATAATCGTGGTGTGCAGGCTTCTCATCACCGTGGCGTCTCCTTTTTCAGAGCATGGGCTCTCACCCGGTGTGTGGGCTTTAGTAGCTGCGGCACCCAGGCTCAGTAGTTGCACCCCCAGGCTCTAGAACACAGGCTCAATAGTTGTGCTTAGTTGCTTGGAAGCATGTAGGATCTTCCTGAATCAGGGCTCGAACCCTGTATTCTCCTGCACTGGTAGGTGGATTCTTTACCACTGAACCACCAGGGAAGCCCTGAATTTGCTTTTTAAAAACATACTATAAAATTCACTCTTTGTGGAGTACAGTTCTGTGGGTTTTGACAAGTTGTATCACTAAAGTAACAGAATAGAACAAGTCCATTCACCACCACCAGCTTCCCCACAGGCATCCCCTGATAGCCAACCCCTGCCCTGTGTAATCAGTCGCAAATCCTGGGAACCACTGATCTGTTCTCCATCCCTATGGTTTTCCCTTTTCCAGAATGACATATAAGTGGTTTCATAAAGTGTGTAGCCTTTTGACTCTGGCTTCATTCACTCAGCAGATTGCATTTGAGAGTTATTCTTGTCACTGCCTGTATCACCATTGCCTTTTCATAACTGCATAGTATTCCACTGTGTGGATGAGCCAGTATTTGCTGATTCATTTACTTGTCAAAAGATATTTTGATTATTTCCAGGTTTGGGTGGTTCTGTATTAAACATTCACCTAAAGTTTTTGTATGAGAGAATACTCTCTTTCATAGGACTTTTTAGTCATTTAGTCATTTTACTTTTCACTTCAACTGTTCCACTCTGAAAGACTGTGGGAGTTTTGGTAGAATCTATGTCTGATAAATTGCAGATGGCACTGCATTTTGTAAAGGAATGTGCTCCCATTCTTTTGGGA
>SJYV01038424.1:1711231-1725235 GCA_006410875.1 Neotragus pygmaeus | reverse complement strand
CCGGCGCTGCCCACCCCCCTCCACCCCTCCCTTCCCTTCTGGAAGATACAGCTCTTTCCCGAAGCCGCAGCCCCGCCGAGCAGCGTCCACGCCCCGCCAGCTCCCGCCGCGGGAGGGCCGTCCCTGGGGAGGACGGGGCCCCACCCCGGGGTGGGGTGCGGTAGGGTACCCTCGCTGGTTCGGGCGTCCTCCCCGCTAGTTCTTGCAGACTTTTCTGCGGAGACGCAGGTTTGGGGAAAGTTGGGCCCCCTCTGGCCATGTTGCAAGTTACAGCGGGCGTGTGGGGAGGTGTGTCCCCGCCCGTGGAAGCCGCCGGCCCCCCAGTCTCCACCTGCCACCCCACGCGGTCACGAGTTCCTGGGGAATGGGCCAGACCGCCATTCCCGAAAGCTGGAGAGGAGCCCGGCCGGGGGGTGAGGGCAGGAGGCCTGGAGAGGAACCATTTCCCCTCTATCGAGTATTTCAGAATGTATTATTTATGAACCGCCTCACTTAGGGGCCCCCTTCGCTCCCAGGGCATCAAAGCACGTTTGCAACCGCAAAGGGCGACCACTGTGAACGCGCTCGCCCCTTGCCTGGCCCGCTGAGCTCAGCGGAACCGGGAGGAGGCACTCCTGACTCAGGTGGACCCCCACAGCCTGGCTCGGCGCCCCTCCTTGGTGGGCGGGGTCAGGGCAGAGGGGACCTCTCGGACCTCCTCGGGCTGTTAGGCCGCGGTGGAATCCGAAAAGTCTGTGCTGGCTGAGCCTCCTTAGCCTCAATGAGCATGAGGAGGAAGAGGCAGGGAAGGCAGCCTGGTGAGGGCCCTCCTGTAATTGGTGCAGCTTTTGTGGAAAAAACACCCCATCTTACAGATGAGGAAACTGAGGATCTCAGAGGCGCATCTGGATTGGCAGGCTGGGGGCAGGGGGCTTCCTACAGAGCCCCCAGGGGTGCTGGGGGGCAGCCCCCGTCCCAGCCTGGGTCAACTCCAGAAAGCAGCCCCTTACCTGTGCAGGCCACACCCACATGGATTCCCTGTCCCCACCCTGGATAGGACGGAGTTGGTGTATTTATGGAAAGACTTAATCCCTCTGCAGGCCCCAAGGAGGTGGAAAGCTGTGCCAGCCTAATCTCCTCTCCCTGGAAGCCTTTCCCTTGGCAGGTGGGTGGCCCTGGGTGGGCCCTGAGCCCCGGGTTGAGATCACCCCTGGAACTTCCCCGAAGTGGCCCCGGAAAGAAGCAGTGCTGCTTCATGCTGTTTGAGCCCTGCATGCTGGTACCCATCACCTGCATTTTCTGTTTTCCTTCTCTCACCTGATACTGTCATTATCCCCATTTTACAGATGAGGGCACAGAGGCTTGTAAAGATCAGGTGACTGATCCAAGGTCACGCAGAGGGGCGGGCGGGTAAGTGGCGAGGCCCAGCCTTGAACCCTAGCCCTCACAGTGTACGATCAAACAGTGTAGGCAGATCTTCCCCGGTGGAAATAATGTGTTATATATTTACAGTAATGTGTACACCCAGGAGCCCGCTCATAGCTGACGCAGCCACAGCCTCCCCTCCGAGCCTATAGGGGATTGTGTGTGTCCCACAGACAGTGCCACACTGTGGTTACTTTTTATTTGGGTGCAGAGAAAGCAGTTTTCTATTTGCGCTGCAAACCTGAAGGGGATGAGCTGCCCAGCAGGAAAGCTAAGGGCTAATAGTTTGTGACTCCTAACTTCAAGGCTGCTGTAAAAAGAATGACTTGTTTTCTAATTAGCCCCATGATTAGCTAACTGTTAGCCTAACTCCTATAGAATACCCCTTATTTTTAAAGATTTTTACTGATGTGTAACATATGGAAATGGAGAAGGCAGTGGCACCCCACTCCAGTACTCTTGCCTGGAAAACCCCATGAACGGAGGAGCCTGGTAGGCTGCAGTCCATGGGGTTGCTAAGAGTTGGACACGACTTGAGCGACTTCACTTTCACTTTTCACTTTCATGCATTGGAGAAGGAAATGGCAACCCACTCCAGTATTCTTGCCTGGAGAATCCCAGGGACGGAGGAGCCTAGTGGGCTGCCGTCTATGGGGTCGCGCAGAGTCGGACACGACTAAAGCGACTTAGCAGCACCAGCAGCAACATATGGAAAGTTGCACAAATTGTACGTGTTGAATTTGATCTCAGGCTCAGAGGGCCAAGTGTCACGCTCACATTTACAAGGTCAATCGGTGGAAGACCACCGCTTGACCCTGGGTAGCCCAATACCGTGCCCCGTGACAGCAAGGCAGGTGCAGGCTTTAGCGGGCACCTTGCCGACCCCCCCAAGCCCATCGTCTTTCGCTTCCTGTGGCTGAGCAGCTGTGGGCCAGGCAAGTGCCCCCTGCGGGTCTGTGGCCTAAAGCCCAGGAGAGGCTCGTGTTTGTATTCTGTGTACCAGAAAGGGAGGCATGTTAACGCTTGTAGCGTCTGTTCCCAGCGCAGTCCCTTTGGCTGCTATTGTAGGAATTCTAATCCTGTTGTGAAAGGAAAGCACCATTTTTTATTTAAAAAAAGAAGGAAACCAAGCTGTGTCATAGGCCTGCTGGGAGCCCCTCCTGGCCAGTCGGTCAGTAGGTCTTCCCTGGGTTTGCAGTAAGGGGACCGGCCGAGAGCTGGTCCCGGGCTCCCCCAGCTGGGAGGAGAACCTGATTCCATCTGGTCTGGTGGGTCCACCCACCTAGGCAAACTGTCACATTCTTCAGCTATGAGTCTCCACCTGTGCCCTCTCCTCCGTCCTCCAGGGAGGTCTTGGTTAAGGGAGTGAGGCTCTGTGTCCCTGTCAAGTCACGAGCTCCACGGGGCTCTTCCGATTCCGTCTGGGAGGTGACTTTAGAGACCGTGATCAGGCTGTTAGCCTGACTCTGCCTTTCACTGACTCCCTCTCTAGGCCTCCATGGGCCACCGGCCTCATCTGGGAAGCCCAGGTGGCCACCTCCATGTGGGGTTGCTGGGTTTAGCAAATAAAAATAAAGGCTGCCCTGTTCCATGTGAACTGCAGAAAAATGATGGAGAATGTTTAGTCGGAGTCTGTCCTGTACAGGAGTTGGGCATCCTGTATTTTATTTGGCAGTTTATTTCTCTGACCACTCCCAGTTCCAGAGATCTGATTCATCCCAGGAGGGGTTTACTTCATCCCCTACAGCCCAACCTCCGTGATCCCCAAAAGCGGAAACCGAAGGGAAGCTAATAGCAGATCCCTTGTGCCCTGAGTGGTTCTGATGTGTTCCACGGGCAGTGCTACATCTTTACTACTTTACACTTTGTGCAGAGAACACATTAGTTTACTGTTCTCTTTGCATCAGGAACCTGCAGGGAGTGGGCTGGCGAGCACTTCCCTGCTGCGGGCTGATAGTTTGGGGCTGTTATCTGCAAGGCAGCTATAGAGATAGTAACAGACATCTTGGCCAAGGGTGTCCTCTGCCCTGGAGCTGCCCAGGCTTCAGAGGGGCCATGAGGGGCCATTTGGTGTGCAGAGTGGCCGACATCCATCTCTCTGGCCACTGCTGAGGGGAGAGGCAGACCCCTGCAGGAGGAAGTAAGTTTTTATCTCTCACTGCCCATCCGTGTCACTAGAGAGGGTTCTGTCACGGCCGTTTGGCGGTAGGGCTGTGCCCGAGTGCAGTAAAGGACCTGTTTTAACTCAAGCTGTTGTGCAAATAATTAACAGCCTGATATTTTGAAGGGAACATAAACAGAACCTGATTCGATATGACAGGGCGGTTTTTCACACTCCTGCGAAATGTGTGAAAAATGAGTACATTTATACCTAAACGTGAGGTTCTCTTGGGCCTGATGGCTTGCCTACCTTCTTGCCAAGCTAGGGGGACCCTCCCATGGAATCTTTTCTTCCCACCCGTTAAACCTTTATTTTCTAATTGTACAAATGTGTGTCTTCCGGGTGTAGACCTCAGCATGTAGAATGATAGACATAGAAGCCATGGGGTGCAACTGACCTGGCTTTGAGCTCTGGCCTCCCAGAGCTGCTGCCGGACCGCCCAGAGCTCCACTCCCTCATCTGTAAGTCACAGATGCGATGATGTTATCTCACTGGGTGTTGTCAGGTTTAGGAATTTTTGTAATGAACTCAGCCTCTTGACATCTGTGTCAGTGGTGAGGATGAAGTTTAGGGGGACGTAGCCCGCTCTCCACAGTCAGGCATCTGTATGGCTTCCATTTGAACAGATGAACATCCCGTCTACCAGGACCGTCTCCCGCAAAGGCACCTGCCATCTCTGCTGGGGGCAGCTCCAATCACAGAGGGAGTGGAGTGGACGGGGCACTGTCCACGGTCCTACATAAACCACCCTGGGGAGCGCCTCCTCCTTCCGCTATAACTGGCTACACCTCGGACTCGGGGACCACAGGCAGGCTCCCACACAGCGTCCCCACAGGCTGCTGAAGGGTGACAGCATGACGTTGACAGATGATGACGATGGTGACGACGGCTCCAGGCCCTGTCCTGGAGGCTGGGTCAGGAGGCCTGTTTATAACTGAGGACTTGGAGCTGGAGGGGCAGAGGTGGGGGAAGAGGGCAGTGAAGCATCAGCGTCTCAGGCCCAGAGAGGAAAAGGACTTGGCCAAAGGTCACACAGCCCGCACAGACTCCTGGTTCCTCTCAGCCCCTCCCAAGGCCACTTCATTCCTCCTGCCCTTGTGGGGCGTTACAGCAACGTGCAAGGGAATGAGAAAGGTCGGTTGGTGAAAACTGCGTTTGGAAGTTTTAGAAACCAGAAATAGAATCATTCCGCCTAGCCCTGACCTCACCACGTGACGTTTGCTTGACCCTCGCACAGCTCCCCATCCCCCGGTGTCCACTGGATCCAGGCTGCCAGGTCCTCCTCCTTCCTTAACTTCCTTCCTTTTTTCCCTGAATGTTTGGAGATAGGTATTTCTCAAGTCACAGGACAGCTTTAGCGACAAAACCTGTCCATTCAGGACAGTTTTCTGGGAGGAGCAGGGAACCAGAGTGCCTTCCCCCAGCCAGAGCCGCGGCCCCTGGCCACCCCTCCAGCCACACCGGAGACGGGGTAGGGGAGTTGGATGTGATGCTCCCACTGCATTCTGGCTGCTACCAAGGCAGAGGGCGGGGGGTGTTCCGTGGAGTCTGGGTAAATAACTGCTCTCTGCTTTCCCTTGATGAATGCTTCCCTTGAATAGTTTCAAGTTTCAGAAAAGTTACAAGAACAGTAGGAGCTAAAGTATATCCTTCACCGGAAGTGAGCGTGTAGCCATAGTTGCCTCATTGGCGTGGATTTCTGGCCAGACTCTGAGAGTGAAGCTGCAGAAATGATGGCCCGGGACCCTAAACACCCCAGTGTGTGTGTCCTCAGAGCCGGGACCACCTCTTACAAAATGCAGCCCAGCAATCAGAATCACAAAACTCGACCACAGCCCCATGCTGTCACCTCCTGGACAGGTGTCTTTCTTTTGATCGTTTTACTACTTTGCAAACTAGAGACAGAAGCATGTCGTGAACGCCCGTGTCCCAGCGTCAGCAGCAGACCAAGCAGCGCCCGTACGCTCCACGCCTCTGCTTCTGTTTCTCTGTTGGACTTCACAGCAGCGTCCTGCTGTCACTTCATCAGTGCGGACTTCAGTGTGAATCACTGTCGTGTAGCCCTAGGGTGGGAGGTGTCGTGTTGGGTTGGGCGGTGGCCAGCGCGTACCCTGGACAGAACAGAAGAGCGTGGACTTTGAGATCAGAGTTCACTGCATGGCTGTGATGTGCTGTGGCCAGCGGGGGCCCTGGGAGGTTGCTGTGGCCCTGACTTCAGGGCCGCAGACCCCTGGGCAAGAGGCCCACGAGAGAGACGGGAGGGGAGCTCTGGGGTTGAAAGCGTAGGCTTGGAATCCCTGCCCCACCACCTGCTCCCCATACAACCTTCTGCAGGTTAACTAACTTCCCGGTGCCTCAGTTTCCTCATTAGCAAAGTGGGGATCGGAACGGCCCTAGTGTCACCAGGCTGTCATGAGGCTTAAACAACCATGAATGGAGGCGCTCCAGAGGGCATTGGGCACAGAGTGGGTGCTCGAGAGAGGCGCCCATCCCTACCCCACAGGCCTTCTCTGGGGCTCTCCCTTCCTCCACCGCCACACCCCCCAACCCAAGGAAGGGTACACACTCCTGGCAGCTCATCCCACCCATTAGAATCGCCCCGCCCCTGCCTCCAGAGCTTTGGATAAGCCCAGTCCAGACCACAGCCCAGGCCAATGGGGAGCCTTTGGGGGAGGAACCTCCTGCCAGGCTCTGATTCCCAGCTCCGGGCCTGCTCCAAGTAGGAAGCATCCTTTACACGCAGCCGTCCTGACTCTGTACCCATCCGTGTCTGACCGTCCCTCTTGCCCTCTTCCTCCCCAGTCAATCCCCTACCCGCCCACAAGTCCAGCCTGGCTAAAATCGAAGCCTTTGCCCTGGCCGCTCCTCTAGACTGACCCCTCCTGGAGTCCCACCATCTCACCAGCCTGTACATCACCCCAGCTTCCAGCAGCTTCTCCCCCACACCCTGGCTGCCCCGCCTTCTCCAGTGCTCAGACTCCACGGTTTTCTGGCCCGGAGCTGAGCATCTGAGTCCCATGGGGCCTTGTTACAACATCGATTCCGGCTCAGTGCACCCAGGTGGGGCTGAGAGGATGCACTGTTAATGAGCTCCTGGGGGTGCCGAGGCTGCTGGTAGCAAGGCCTGGAGTGGGCTGGCCTGCATAGCCCGCTAGAATGCAGAAGCTACTACCTGTGCTCAGGATAACCCCTCCACTATGTAACCAGCCCCCAGAGACCCCACAGTGTGGCTCAGCCTGGGCCCTTCTGTGGCCTGCTCCTCCAGTGGGCCACGCCCCCGCATGTCCTCTGGGCCTTTGCACATCCTGTTCCTTCAGCCTGGGGATTTCCCGCTTGGCTGGCTCCTGTTTTGGGGGACATGGTCCCCAGGCCTCCCAGGCTGGGACCCTTCTGCTGGCCTCCTGGCCTCAGACAGCACCACTGCACCCTTACTCAGGTGCAGGGTCCTGTTCGGCCTTGTATCCACCTGTGTCTGGTCTCCCAAGACCAGATGCCAGGATGGGAGATGTGTAAGAAGTATATTGAGGAGAGTAGGGAAGGGGGCTGGGAGGCCTGGACCCAAGGAATGAGGGAGGAGGAAACAGGAGGATGGATGGAGGGCACCCATGGACAGTTGGCCAAGCCAGAGTCAGCTGTCAGGGTGCCTATCTCAGATCCCAGCCTTCCATCCAGGCTTGCACTGCAGGGGTGGCGGAGACCTGTAGGGCGCTGCTCACGGCCACCCCCCGGCCCCTGGTGTCTCCCTGCGAGTGCAGAAGTCCCCATCCTCAGCCTCTCAGAGCCCCGAGCACACCCCCTGCAGAGATTCACAGACCCCTGTGGGGGGGCCCTCATGGGGGTCAGGGCAGTCCTGGATTAGAACCCCAACTCCACTCCTAGTAAGCTGTGTAGCCTCAGGTAGCCATCACCACCTCTTTGAGCCTTGATTTTCTCCTCCATAAAGTGGGGACAGAGATAGCACCTCCTAGGGTTGTAACAGAGTCAAATGTCAGGAGACGGTGAGCCGCTGCCCGTTTCTCCAGCAGCTTCTCAGAACACCCGCCTTGCAGGGAGATGGTGGGAGATATTAACCCCCACGGGCCAGTGACTAGGCTCCTTTCAGCCGTTAGGACGCGAAAGAATTTGCATTTTAGGAGAGGAGGCCTCGTTTGAACAGAAGGCACACCACACCCATCACGGGGCTCAGGGCCACCCTGCAGCCCCACCTGGGGCCCTCCCATCCNCAAGGCCTGGAGTGGGCTGGCCTGCATAGCCCGCTAGAATGCAGAAGCTACTACCTGTGCTCAGGATAACCCCTCCACTATGTAACCAGCCCCCAGAGACCCCACAGTGTGGCTCAGCCTGGGCCCTTCTGTGGCCTGCTCCTCCAGTGGGCCACGCCCCCGCATGTCCTCTGGGCCTTTGCACATCCTGTTCCTTCAGCCTGGGGATTTCCCGCTTGGCTGGCTCCTGTTTTGGGGGACATGGTCCCCAGGCCTCCCAGGCTGGGACCCTTCTGCTGGCCTCCTGGCCTCAGACAGCACCACTGCACCCTTACTCAGGTGCAGGGTCCTGTTCAGCCTTGTATCCACCTGTGTCTGGTCTCCCAAGACCAGATGCCAGGATGGGAGATGTGTAAGAAGTATATTGAGGAGAGTAGGGAAGGGGGCTGGGAGGCCTGGACCCAAGGAATGAGGGAGGAGGAAACAGGAGGATGGATGGAGGGCACCCATGGACAGTTGGCCAAGCCAGAGTCAGCTGTCAGGGTGCCTATCTCAGATCCCAGCCTTCCATCCAGGCTTGCACTGCAGGGGTGGCGGAGACCTGTAGGGCGCTGCTCACGGCCACCCCCCGGCCCCTGGTGTCTCCCTGCGAGTGCAGAAGTCCCCATCCTCAGCCTCTCAGAGCCCCGAGCACACCCCCTGCAGAGATTCACAGACCCCTGTGGGGGGGCCCTCATGGGGGTCAGGGCAGTCCTGGATTAGAACCCCAACTCCACTCCTAGTAAGCTGTGTAGCCTCAGGTAGCCATCACCACCTCTTTGAGCCTTGATTTTCTCCTCCATAAAGTGGGGACAGAGATAGCACCTCCTAGGGTTGTAACAGAGTCAAATGTCAGGAGACGGTGAGCCGCTGCCCGTTTCTCCAGCAGCTTCTCAGAACACCCGCCTTGCAGGGAGATGGTGGGAGATATTAACCCCCACGGGCCAGTGACTAGGCTCCTTTCAGCCGTTAGGACGCGAAAGAATTTGCATTTTAGGAGAGGAGGCCTCGTTTGAACAGAAGGCACACCACACCCATCACGGGGCTCAGGGCCACCCTGCAGCCCCACCTGGGGCCCTCCCATCCCGAAAACAGCCACACGGTGGCCCCTCAAAGGCAGGGCAGGTGCTGCGGGTTCCAGCCCATCACCCGAGCCAGACCTCTCCTCCACTCCTCGGCCGCCGCACTGGGCCTCCCTCCAGCGTGTTCAGCTTTGAGATGCCTGAAAGTTTTTTCCACCAGCACACAGCAAATTCAGCCCAGATGTAGCCAGCAGGCGCCGTGACCTCGGCCGCGGTTTCCCTCCACCGCTGCTTCCTGTTGTGCACCCATCAGGCCGTGTGGGGGCCTGGCCACGCGTGGCCGATACAAACAAGCCTCTCCTCTCTCCTCAGGCTGCAGAGGCGCCGACATGGGGCTGAAGCTGACCTGCCTGAAAGGTAAGCGGGCGGCTCCCTCCCTCCAGCTCTTGAGGGGGGCACCCGGGGGGAGGTTGAGTGAGGCCCGAGATAGGGCAGACCCTGAGACCCCGGCGGTGCTGGACTGGGAGGGGGCACTCCACTAAAGGCACCCCGGTACACAGCAGGCGCCGTGTCAGTGTGTGCTCTNGCTCTTGAGGTGGGTACCCGGGGGGAGGTCAAGTGAGGCCCGAGATAGGGCAGACCCTGAGATCCCGGCAGTGCTGGACTGGGAGGGGGCACTCCACTAAAGGCACCCCGGTACACAGCAGGCGCCGTGTCAGTGTGTGCTCTGACCCTGAGTGCTCCTCCGGACCCTTCTTTCCCTGGAGCTGAGTGATGGAGGCGACGTTGCAGTGCCCCAACGCCTCGGTTGCCCCCCTCAGAGGGGTGCACTCCAGGCTGTGCAGGGTCGGGGTAAGGGGCCCTGCAGGACGGTGCCAGGCATGCACGGGGCGGAGGGGGTGGTGCTTGCTGTCCACCCTGAGGGCCTGTTGCCATGACACAGGTGGTGAGCTAGGGGGTCCCACCTGCTAGGGGCTGGGCAAGGAGGGCTAGGAGAGGGGCAGGGCCAGCAGGGGGAAAGTTCCAGGAGGCACAGTCACTGAGTGGCATTGTAGGTGTTGGTCGAGGCAGCCCAGACCTCTTTCTTCTGCTCTGGACCTTTCCGTTCAGCGTCCGGACGTCCCAGGGGTCCCTCAGACCAACGGGGCCCACAGGAAGCTTGTTATTGGGGGACAGATGCTCCCCCCAGTCTCCCCAACCTAATATCTGGGAGTCACCCTGACAGCTTCTTGCCTATGTACAACATGCCCGCCAGCCCTGATTCCCCTCCTCCATCCTTCTGTGACAGGGAGTCCTCGGGAGGTACTGGAGGGTCCCCACGGGGGTGAGGGACCAGACTTCAGGTCCTGGGCTGGGATGTGGCCCTCAGTGGGGGCAGGGTACATCCATCTTGATGAACAAGACCACAGGCCAGTGGGGAGCAGCGGTCCCCATGGAGGAATCAGGGGAGGTGCTTGCTGAGCGGGTGTCCAGGAGAGTGGGGTCCTGTGGTTGGGTCCAGAGACCGAAGCCTTGGGGCTCAAGAATGCTCTTCCCTTAGACCGTGCTGGACACAGAACAGGTGTTCGGGACAAGCTTTCTGTTCTGGTTGTTAGTTGTGGTAAAATAGACATAAAGGTCCCCCTGTTAACCATCTCTCAGCGTACAGCCCAGGGGCATCAAGCGCGTTCACGTTGCTGTACAAGCGTCATCGCCGTCACCGCCGGGGCTCCTCCGTCTTTTCCAGCTAAAACTGTCCGCATTAAACACGAACCCTCCCTTCCTCTCTCCAGAGCCCTGACCCCCACCACCTTCTTTCTGTCTCTCTGAAAGTGCCCACTGCGGCGCCTCCCGGAAGTGGGATTGTATGGCCTCTGCCCTTTTGTGTCTGGCTTCCATCAAACTCAGCATGATGGTGAAGCTTCATCCGTGTTGTGGCAGGTGTGTCGGGACCTCCTTCCTTTTCGAGGCTGAATACTATTTCGTGGTATGTGGGCCACGTTTGGTTTGTTCACCCCTCACTGCCTGCACGTTTGGCTGTTGTGCTGTCTTTGACAAACCAAGATGCTGGAGGGGCCTCCGGGAACCAGCTGCCTCCCTGCCCGAGGCTGGGGGTAGGCCAGGGGAGGAGGTCCAGCAGCCTCGGGTGCTGAGAAGCCCTGGGAGGCGCCCCCACCCCACCCCCACCAGCAGGCCTGAAGCCTGGGCGGCAGCCTGAGTGCTCCTGGGCTGGGAGCTTTTAGAAGGGCCCCAGAGGAGCTAAGTGCTGGGAGGAGTGTGGGAGCGGGGGGTGCTCATGCATTTTTCATTGCTGGCTCTCCAGGCCCACCCATCACCCTCTCCCACCCCCAGCCGTATCTAGCCTTGGTCTCTGGAGATGACGAGGCCCACACAGGCTTGGGTATGACACAGGACATGGGATGCGCGTGGGGCAGGGCATAGAAGCCCTCTCTCTGGGCTTGACGAAGACCACCCAGGTCCCCCACCAGCCCAGGGGCCTGGACCCTCCCCCTGTCGGAGCCTCATTCTCACAGCAGACTGCTGAGGGATGGGTCCCGCACCCCTGACATCTGTGGTCGTCCACGTGCGTCCTTTGCTGCCCACAGGGGCGGGGCCACGTGGTTGTCAGTACTGGGATATGTAGTCTGGGCACCGTCTTGTGTTTCAGTTCAGTTCAGTCCAGTCGCTCAGTCATGTCTGACTGTTTGGGACCCCAGGGACTGCAGCACGCCAAGCCTCCCTGTCCATCACCAACACCCAGAGCTTACTCAAACTCATGTCCATTGAGTTGGTGATGCCATCCAGCCATCTCACCCTCTGTCGTCCCCCTCTCCTCCCGCCTTCAGTCCTTCCCAACATCTTGTGTTTATGTTTTATTTCACATCGAGTGTGAGGGCTGTGTCTCTCCAGGCTGTGTCACTTACACGGTGCTTGAATGCCTCTGTCCAGTTCTGCAAAGGGTGGGTCTTTGGGTCGTTTCCGGTCTGCTGCTTTTGTGGATAATGTAACTTTGAATATCTCTGCCCTAAGTACTGGTACATTTTGCTGCCCCGGTTCTTTGCTGTGGCACGTGTGATCTTTCAGCTGCGGTTTGCATTATGTACTTCCCTGACCAGGTTGTGAACGCAGGCCCCCTGCATTGGGAGTGCAGACCACCAGGGAAGTTCCCGCTTTGTGAATTTTTTTTTTAATTAAAATTTATTGGGGATAAATTCCAGAAATCAAGATGATCTGGTCAAATAATAAGGGTAAATGGTGGCATCTTCCTGGGGGCTTGGCCCTGGACAAGGCCCTGGTCTGTGCATTCTGAGTGGAACTGTAGCTCATCCAAACCTCCTTCCACTGTGAAGTGGGCACTTCTGGGATCCCCAGTTTCCAGATGAGAAAGCTGAGAAACAGGGAAGTCATGTACNGTCCGCTTGCTTTTCCTCTGCCTTAGTGCCGCTAGAGGCCCGGGGAGTGCTGAAAAACGAGGGCAGGTGTCAGTGGGCACTGACATTTCTGTTATACCTCTGGTGATGGGAAGATTTTTTTCTATAGACTAGCTTCTGGCTCGGGAGAAGGCGATGGCACCCCACTCCAGTACTCTTGCCTGGAAAATCCCATGGATGGAGGAGCCTGGTATGCTGCAGTCCATGGGGTCGCTCAGAGTTGGACTTCACTTTCACTTTTCACTTTCATGCATTGGAGAAGGAAATGGCAACCCACTCCAGTGTTCTTGCCTGGAGAATCCCAGGGACAGGGGAGCCTCATGGGCTGCCGTCTATGGGGTCAGATATGACTGAAGTGACTTAGTAGCAGCAGCAGCTTCTGGCTCTGTATGTTTCAAAACTTGCTTCTCTTCCAGCCTATATACTTCCAGTGCTGGGCACCATGAGGTACCTAGGGTCCTAAGATGTGTTCACATCTTTTGGCCTCGCCTCTTCATTAGTTAACAGTGGATGAGTCAGCGCAGGAAATGGTGGGAATATTCCTGAAAACCACATCTACCATGGGAGAGCCAGCAATACCTTAACTATACCTGGAAATGATCATAAACCTTATTAATACATCCAGTCATGGCCCAAACCAAATGTATCCTAATGCAACTTCCTTTTATCCAGACCCCAAAAGGTCCAGGGCAATTCCAATGCCACCTAAAGTGAGACAGAGTATGATGAAGGAGAAATTGTGGTTGGGATAATGGTTTTAACCAATTTCTGTTGAAATAACTTATTTAAGCAAAATTAAACAAACGAATAAATGACAATGTAGGCACACTGTTAGGAACCTACCTAGAGTATAAGAAAGGCCTTGTGCCCTCAGAAAGGGTCCTGAAGCTGCAGCTTCTTTAGCTTTATGGTAAACCCATCTGTGTGCATTGCTTTAAAGAGATGTGCATGTGGCATGTATGAACACCCTTTGGACTGTTTTGTATGCTGCCAGACAATTTAAGGGCAATAATTTTTTAGCAACTTAAATTATGTTTTGCTTAATCACTCAGTTGTGTCTGACTCTTTGCAACCCTGTGGACTGTAGCCAGCCAGGCTCCTCTGTCCATGGCATTTTTCAGACGAGAATGCTGAAATGGGTTGCCTTTTCCTCCTCCGGGGGTCTTTCCAACCGAGGGATCAAACCCACATCTCCTGTGTCTCCTGCACTGCAGGCAGATTCTTACTTGTTGAGCCATGGAGGAAGCCCCAAATAATGTTTAGTTTGCTTTGAAATTAGGTGATCCATGCTGTTTTTAAAATGAAAATAAAAAAAATTTACTGTTAAATTTGCAGTATCTTACTATGTGGGGGTTTTGTATTTTATTTCAGATATTCTCCTTCTTGAATATATATATACACATATAGTTATATGTGTATATATATATTTCTATTTCCTCATCTGCAAAATGGGACAACTTCAATATGTTATTTGGAAAATTAGTTATATGATGTGCTTTCTTCAGTTCAGTTTAGTAGCTCAGTTGTGTCCGACTCTTTGCGACCCAATGAATCGCAGCACGCCAGGCCTCCCTGTCCATCACCAATTCCCGAAGTTCACTCAAACTCACGTCCATCGAATCGGTGATGCCATCCAGCCATCTCATCCTCTGTCATCCCCTTCTCCCCCTGCCCCCAATCCCTCCCAGCATCAGGGTCTTTTCCAGTGAGTCAACTCTACACATGAGGTGGCCAAAGTACTGGAGTTTCAGCTTTAGCATCATTCC
>SJYV01038424.1:1685469-1709180 GCA_006410875.1 Neotragus pygmaeus | reverse complement strand
GTCAAGGTTTGTTGTTTGGTTCATTTGTTATAATAGGCTTTATTTTTTAGAATAGTTTTAGATTTATATTAACAGAAAAATCGTGAAGAGAGTAATGGTTGTCTACACCCCACGACCAGTTTTTCGTGTAGTCAGCATCTTACATGAGTGTGGTATGTTCTTTATGGCCAGCGAACTGATACTGATCCATTATTTTAACTAAAGTGCATACTTTACTCTGATTTCCCAGTTTTTACCTGGGTCTGTCCGTGGATCTGACCTGGGACCCACCTTACATTTGGTCATCGTGTGTCCGTAGGCCCCTCTGGGCTGAGCCGGTTTCTCAGAAGCTCCTTCTGTTTGTGACCTTGACTGTCCTGAGGAGTACGGTCAGGTGCTGTGCAGGCTGGGTTTGGCTGACGTTGGTAGGTGTTTACAATCTGTTTACAATCTCTTTTGTGGAGTATGTGGTGATGGTGAGGGTGGAGATGAGACACAGGTGCAGCCCCCAGGCCACCAGGACCCCTGACTGCCCAGACGTCCTTCCTGGCTCCCTGTCGGGGCTCAGAACCTCTGCTCCCAGTAACCCAGGTTTGGGCGGCTGGGAGCTGGCAGTTACAATAATGCCCATTTTTCTGATTGGCGTTTAGAGGCCCAAGACTAGCCTCAGATCACAGCAGAGGAAAAAAAAAGAGATCACCCTACAGAGTCCCCTTCCAGTGTGAACATGTGGTTCCAGCTGTCCTGCAGCAGGGTCCAGAGTTGGTGGAGAGACTCTTTATCTCACAGTACAGGGAACAGCATTCTGGTCAGAGGGAACAGCAAATGCAAAGCCTCAGAGACAAGAACAGACTTGGTGAGCTGTCAAGTGTGGTTGGAACTGGAGGTAGGGGCAGGGGCCAGGTGGAGAAGCTGAGGCCCTGGAGCAGGCAGGGCCGTGAGAGCGAAGGTATTCATCAAGAATTTCTCTTCAGAATCATAGGACGCACTGGAGTCACTCGAGGGTGGGGACCTCATCCTCTGTGTAACATCAGACTCACTCGAGAGGCTCACGGGAGGGGGTGGCCCTGGCCCGCTGATCAGGGCAGGGATTCTTTTTTTCTTTTTCCTTTAATAGTTGTATTTATTTATTTTGGATTGTGCTGGGTCCTCACTGCTGCATGAGCTTTTTTCTGGTTGCGGAGAGCGGGGCCTACTCTCTGGTTGTGGTACACGGGCTTCTCCCGGCAGTGGCTTGTCTCGCTGCAGAGCACGGGGCACGTGGGTTTGGTAGTTACAGTAGCTGTGGTCCCCGGGCTCCGGAGCACAGGCTCAGTGGTTGTGGCACACAGGCTTAGTGGCCCCAAGGCATGTGGGATCTTCCTGGACCAGGGATCGAACCTGTGTCCCCTTGCATTGGCAGGTGGATTCTTTACCACTGAGCCACCAGGGAAGCCCAGGGATTCAGTTTGGATGAAGCTGTGCAGCCTGGGGTGAGAACCACTGTCTGGGGCCCATGCCCTTGCTATTCACAGGGGCCTGTGGTGTAGACTGACTACCCAGAGGTGACGAGGACCAAGTGAGCTTGGCTGGGCTTCAAGGAGGCAGGCTTCAACCCAGATCTCTGCCCAGGAGACAGGGGTTCGGGGGGCTCGGGGGACTCAGAGCACCCCCTCCCCCCGCCGCCTACTCAGAGGAGGGGTGGGCAGTCACAGCCGGTCATGAACGCTGAGGCAGATGGGGCTTAGTCCGTCTCCGTCCCGTCCCAGGGGCGAGCTGGCAGCCCTCTTGGCTCAGAGCAGGGATTTACCCCTGGTCAGGCTTAAGCTAAACCCAGCACCTGCTGTCCTCCCGAAGGAGGGGGCAGAACCCAAGTCTCACGGCAGGTGGGAGTGGAGAGTCGCTGTCTCTAACTGGGGCCCCACACAGGATTAATCTGCATCTCCTCCTTGCTCCCGGGGCTCCACAGGGGCAGGAATCATGCTGCCTTCTTCATCCCTGGAGCCCTGTTCCCAGCTGTGGGTCAGCACCCAGTAGGGATACAATCAACATTGGTAGAAAGAGCATGCCTTTGAATTTAACTGAGAAGCAGAGACCCTCCCAGGACCAGCCCTGACTGGCCAGGGCAGCTGTGCCATCTCATCCCCTCGCCCAGGTCAGGGGTCCACTCCTGCCCCCCACTACCCCACCTCTCCTGTCATCCGCTCAGCGAGGCTTTGAGGAGACTCACTCATGATGCCCTGGTTACAGGTGGGGCTCCTGAGGCCTCGGGTGGGAAAGCTACCTGGCCTGGGTCACACAGCAGCCACACGGGGCTCCCGAGGGCCTCGGGATTCTGCCCAGGCACCTGGACATGAGCCCCCCAACCCCAACTCTGTGCCCGAAGTTCCCCATGGGCCGGGCCTGGGCCAGGTTCTCTAGAAGTGCTTGTGGGCCGAAGGAGGCTGGAGAGGGCAGGAGGGAGGGGGCTGGACTCGCTGCCTGGTGCCGCGGCTCTCGGGGGCTGGGGGCCTTGTGCTGCCCCCAGGGAAGGGAGTGCTCACCAGCTGTCGGCTGCCCTGCCGCACATGCCTGGCCTGGGAGGCTGACCTCTCCATCCTGGGCTGTGGTTCCCAAGCCTCCCTGTAGGGGTAGGACGTGACCCTGGGCCACGTCCACCTCTAACCCATCCTGTCCCACCTCCCCCCATCCTTCTGCTTCTGCCTCCCAGACCTCACGGTGTCCAAGGCAGGTGAGTGTGAAGCTCAGAGATGGGTCATTGGGTCCAAGTCTTACGTGACCTGGCTGAGGGTCTTCAATCCCCTGAATCTGTGCTTTTTGTTCTTAACTACAAAGCAGGCAGAGGGCCTCCAGGTGGCGCTGGCCAAGGCAGGAGACGTAAGGGATGCTGGTTCAGTCCCTGGGTCGGGAAGGTCCCCTGGAGGAGGGCATGGCAACCCACTCCAGTATTCTTGCCTGGAGAATCCAGTGGACAGAGGAGCCTGGCAGGCCACAGTCCATGGGGTTGCAAGCAGTCAGACGTGACTGAAGCACACGCACATGTAACAGGTGCAGTTAGACCCCGGCCGGGGCGGGCTGTGGCTGGGGTGGAAGGAGGCTTGTGGGGGTGCCGTGCGTGTGCATAAGTGGCTGCTGGGGGCTGTTGTTATTACTGAGATGACCCCATGTGCTTTCTTCCCTCTTGAATGTCTTTGGAGTTTTCTTTATGACTGTGGGCCAGGCCCCGCATGGCCAGAGCAACAGTGAGTGGTCCTGGTGTCCGGAGCAGCCACTGACTTGCCCAGGAGTCCAGCACACAAAAGGACAGCTATGTTCCGTCTCTCCCAGGGGCTGGACAGACCTGTGCCCTAAGCAGCGCTTGTGGTGTCAGCGCCCACCGTGGACAGCTGGCAGCCAGGCCGGCTGGGGGCAGGTTGCGCTTTCGTGCATCCGTAGCTGAACCTCTGCCAGTTCCATGGGAGGTCAGGAGCTGAGATGACCATGCGGAGTTGTCCTGGATGGACGGAGACAGGCCTTTTATATGACCGTATACCGGGGGGGCTGGCCTAAGAGCAGGTGCCTCCCTTGCTTGTCTTCCCCCCCAAATCCCACCCGACAGTTTTCTTGGGCCGTGGGGAGGTGCTGCATGGGCTGGGCTGTGAGCCCTCAGCGGCAGCGCTCTGGGCCACTGGGGACCAGCCTGGCCCGCAGGGTGAATCTGGGCTGCACAGCCCAGCATCTGTACTCGGGCCGAAGGCTCAGACCAGGTGCCATGGGACAGACACTGACACCTGTCACAGCCACTGGCCACCGCCAGCCCCTGCTCCTCTAGACATGCCCTGATGGCCCAGCCAAGGGCTGCCCCGGTGGCTCAGAAGGCTGAGCTGTGAGGGGAGCACTCTGCAGCTGGGGAGAAGGACCTGCTGCTCTGTCTGAATGGGTAGGGAGCCGAGTCCGACACGAGCCGTGAAGTGAAAGGAAGAGTGCCACCACCTGTGTTGTGTGCTTCATCGCTCAGTTGCGTCCGACTCTTGCGGCCCCATAGACCGTGGCCTGCCAGGCTCCTCTGTCCATGGAATTCTCCAGGCAAGAATGCTGGAGTGGGTTGCCATGAAGGAATATGCCTGTGATCATATGATCTACAGATACATAGACTATTCTGGAAGAAGACAGTAGTCATGGCTGTCTCCAGGTGAAGAGGTGAAAGAGAGCTGGGTGGTGGGAGAGTTGGGTGGTGGGAGAGTGAGGTGACGGCAGGACTCATATGGACCCGAGTCTCTCCCAGGAGCCTGTGTCCCTGACCTGGGGACGCCAGCTCGACCCCACCCCCTGGACGCTGTGAGGATGACTCCTGGCCCCTGAGGCCACACACTAGGCCGCGCTCCTGAGTGGCTCAAGGAAAAAAGAGCGTTCCTCGTGGCGGTCCCATCCCCTTCTTACCTCTCCAGGCCTACACTCCTAATCCTCACCCAGCCCCCTCACTCTCTTTTTACTGTCTTACTGCATCACCTTGATCAGATCTCTCCTGCAGCAGGAATGCCCCACCACCCCCCACCTTCCTCCCATTCCACCTCCTAAATCTGTATCAGTCCCTCCTCAGAAATTGTTTTATTTCTCTTTTAACTATTTTATTTTTTTGGATATGTAAAACACCTGCATGGTACAGAATATAAAATGTGCGAAAGGATTAACGCAGTAAAAGCCAGCCTGCTCTCCCTGCTCTCCCAGCTACCTGCCGGGGACAGCCTCCCAGTTTTCCGTGGGCTCTGCTGCCAGCCTGCCCGTCTGAACCCATCTCAGGCCGCGGCTGCCCACAGCTGGGGGACACCTCCTGTCCTCAGGACCCGGGCTCCCCCAGGGGCACCTCAGATTTCCCTGAGTAACACCAGTCACCTCCTTGCTCTGAGACTAACTGGAATTTTCTTGCCTAATTGCACAGTAATAACCGCAATATTCTATTAATATTAAGCAGTGATGACTATTCATAGCAGCAGTAACAGTATGGCCCCGCTAAGCACCTGCTGTTGGCCAGGCTGCCCCAGACAACTTCCGCCTAACCTCATGTGTCCTTACGAGCGCCCTGCAGGTTACGGGCGTCCTGCAGGTTACGGGCTAGCATCTAGAGCACAAGTTCGAATCTTTATTCCGGCAAGAGGCCGACCACATGTATAGTATTTTTGCAGCTAAGGAAACACAGGCTCAGAGAGGCCAAGAAGCCTTGCTCAGCCCACACAGCTGGTGAAGGGTAGTCTGGGGAGGTCAATCCCGCTGGCTCAGGCCATCCTCAAGCCCCTTCCCGTGGCTCCAGCCACACAGCTGTGCAGCAGGGCCACTCGAGACAAAGGAGCCGGTCACCCTCAGTGCCTACTCTGCAATGCACAGACACGGCCTCAGTCAGTGGTGGTGCTAACCGTGGCTCTCAGCTCTTGGGTAGAGCTGCCAGATTTAGGAAGAAAAAACAAAAAATGTGGGTTGAGTTTCAAATAAACAAGGACTAGTTGTCTAGGATAAGTATATCCCTCATATAGCATGGGCTGTAACTCTGAAAAACTGGTTTGTCTTGAGTCTTATCTGACAACCCCACCCCCAGGGGACACTTGGCAGTGTCTGGAGACACGCTTTGTTGCCATAAATTCGGGAGCTACAGCATCTAGGGACCAGGGTGCTGCTCCGCCCTGTCCAGTGCTCAGGATGGCCCCACCGCAGAGGGTCCTGGCCCCAGACGCCAGCAGTGCTGAGGCTGGGGACCCCGAGCCGCACTCATGACACACCACCCACGGCCCAGGCAGGCATCGAGGGCTCTGCAGATTTTCTTTGACCTCAAGTCTCCGTCATGCTCTGAGGGCAAGCCTACTCTCGAGTCCATTTTAGAGGCCAGTGGACCAAGGGTCAGGCTTCCCTAGTGACCCAGAGGTAAAGAATCTGCCTGCAATGCAGGAGATGCAGATTCGATCTCCGGGTTGGGAAGATCTCCCGGAGAAGGAAACGGCAACTCACTCCAGTATTCTTGCCTGGAGAATCCCCATGGACAGAGGAGCCTGGCGGGCTACAGTCCCTGGGGTCACAAAGACTCAGACAGGACTGAGCGGCTAAGCACAGCACGGGGAGGCGAACACACTCCCCACTTTGCGGTGCCTTTCTCTCTGGCTCCTCCTCCCGAGTTCTCTCTCTAGGAGCTCATCCCTGACGCAAGCTGGGGCTTTTTCCTTAATTAAAAAGAGATTTAAAGCATCTACTGCCATCTCCACTGGGCCTGAGCTGCCGAGAAAAGGTAAAACCCCGCCTGCCTGCCCTGGCCTCATTTGTAATAATGCAAGGCTTTCCCCTTAATTGGAATTAAAAAAAAATAGATTAAGTGCATCTGGAACCCTCAGAAGCCTTTGTCCATTTGTTTTTTGAAAGATCAGCACTAAATCCAGACGCCTGGTCAAGTCTGAGGAATTAGTGCCAGCCCCAGCCTCTGCCTGGCCCCAGGGCCTTTGCGCAT
The DNA here is from genome assembly GCA_006410875.1 of Neotragus pygmaeus. NCBI lineage: Eukaryota > Metazoa > Chordata > Mammalia > Artiodactyla > Bovidae > Neotragus > Neotragus pygmaeus. Next base: position 1,702,756 of record SJYV01038424.1, on the reverse strand, counting down.
GCTGCCACTGACCCACGAGCCCTCCCCACCATCTCTGTGGCCACCTTGGGGAAGCCTTTTCCGATTCCCACCGTCTCTTCCAACTCTGCTGTCCCCTCCACCCTGCCATCTGTTCTTTCCTCCTCCCATCACTGACCCAGACTCTGCCAAGGTGAACTCGCTTCCCAGCCTCCAAGAGGACAGGGTCTGCATCAAGTCCCCTGTGACTTTGCTGTGCCTCTGTGTGTCCATCTGGAAGGTAGACTTCGTCAGGAGGACCGAATCATGAATCCCCGCAAAGTGCTCACACAGCCCCCAGCCTCCTGTGAGCACCGTCATCACAGTGCAGCCACCTGGGCCCCTCCCGGCAATGGCCTGGATCAGAGCGCCCTCCCTGTTGTTTTTTCCAGCCTCCTATGAAATCTCTGGGGTCCCAGTTTGCTGCCAGGGGCTGGAGCAAGAGGTGGAGGAAGGCAGCGGAGCAGGGGAGAGGACCAGAGAAACATCTGTTGAGACTCTCTTGTTCTCAGCCACGTCCCCAGGGCCTGGAACGATGCCCAGCACACAGTAGGTGCACAGTAGCTCTGTGGACCGAGCTGGGGGGTTTATTCCTGAGCTGCGGGGGCGGAACATATCCCTGCCCTCTGTGGGCGACCAGGTCAGACTTGGGGAGTCACAGCGGGAAGCAGGACCTAGTCAGACTGGCTTTCTCCTCCTTCCCGAGCCTGGGGTCCTGACAGCGCAATAGGAAAAAGGGTCTTGTTTGAGTGTTCAGCTAGAACCAGGAACGTCTTGTCAGAGTCACTCCAAACAGCTGTGTGACTGCAGAGACGAGGCCAGGGCCTTGGCCTGCACTCAGAGGGTGAGGGGTGCTCAGCATTGGCTGAATCAGTGAGTAAGTGCAAAGGTTAGAATCTCGTGCTGTTAGTAACTGCTTGTGCTATTGAGCGTGCACTGCAAAGCTGGCTCTGTGGTTTCCTCACCTGGCCATGCACCTTACCGTCAGACCGCTTGGCTAGAGGGAGGGGCTTCCGTGTGGCTCGTCATCCTCTCGGCGCCCCCTGGAGGCGGGGACTGTGAAGTACCCCCATTTCTGCAGGTGGAGCTATTGCCAGGTGGGTTGAAGCCCGGCTGTACGTTCTGGCTTCCAACTGCACTGTGCGTCCAGCAGGGCCTCTGTGTGAGACAGTGCCTTGGGGAAGCGTGGGTGCGGTCCCAGGGATGTGGTCCCAGGCAGGGTCTGGGAGCTTTCTCTTAGGGTGCTGATCAAGCGCCATTTAAAACAGAACCAGCAGAGGGCGCCCTTAAGCCACGATACCTGCGTTGGGGCCGCACCTGCTCTTGGATCCTGCCGGGTCGTTCTGTGGCCTCTGGGTGGCCTGGGATGTGTCCCCCGTGCCTGGGGCATCCTGAACAGAGGGTAGGCCTGGCTTGGGATAGATCTGAAGGATGAGAAGTGGTGGCCGATGACAGAGTGAGCTGGGTCCTCAGGTCTGGAGCTGCCTGGCCTCTGCATGCCCTCAGACATGCTGCCTCCCTTCTCCGAGCCTTGGTTTTCTCGCTGGAGAAAGGCCACGGCCCTGGCATCCACGAGGGACGGTGTGCGGATTAGTGTGGACTCGGCCCAGAGCCCAGCCTGGGGGACGCTCCGTCGAGGGTTTCGGGGGAGGCGGCAGCAGTCTGCCCTCCCGCAGTGTCTCTCCCAGGCCACCACCCCCGAGCCGGGCAGCCAAAGGCCCCACACACTCAGCCTTCTGTTCCTACAAGATGAGTAGCCCGGTTCCATTTTTCCAGCGTTGGATTCTAGACTTGGAGAGAAAAACCCTGTGTTCCCAGGCACCCTGGCTCAGGGGGGCCCTGCCCAGCTCTCAGACTCACACAGGAGCTTTTGAAAGTTCTGGTGGCTCCCCGGCCTTGGGTTGTTTTTCAAACTTCCCAGGTGGCTTAGGAAGCCAAGGTGGAAAACCACTGCCCAGGAGCGGGTCAGGGGCAAGGGCGGAACCAGGTTTCAGAGCTCACTCACAGAGCCCCAGCGTTTCCCCCGTGGGAGGCAGGCAGCTGCCCCCATGAGGCCAGGGAGGTCTGGCCTGGCCTGGTCTGTGTCCAGCTTGACTCATGTCCTGGGAAAGCGTGTACCCCAGAGCAGGGCTGGGTCATGGTGGGTGACAGCCTCCAGCCAGGAAGGCTTCCTGCGCGTGCTCCCTGTCACACCCCCAAATCGAAATGTCGGGCGGCTCTGGGGCCCTGGGATTCCCTCTGCCTTTCCCTCTGGGGGCCTGGGCCCCTGGAATCCCAGCCAGGCCCTTCCCCTCAGGAAATGGGCTCTTAATGACCCGAGACGGGCACATAATTAACAAATAACCATTCTGGCTTTAGCACAAATGAGCTGCTTGTCTGGGGCAGGGTTGGCATTTATGTTTAATCCCCAAAGTCGGCTTTATCTTCCCAGAGCTGCTCCCTAGAGCTCAGCCACTCCTGCTCTGGGCGGCCCAGAGGGCTAAGAGGGGCTGGAGTCCTGGCCCCCTCCCTCCTTGCCTCCTCTCCCGCCGCCTCCTCCCTCCTCTCACTTTTCCCTCCTTCCTCCTCTCTCTCTCCTACCACCCTCCTCCTCTCCTCCATCCTCTCCCCACTCTCATCCTCTGCCTGTCTTTCTTCTTTCTCCCTCCTCCCCTCCCCTCCCTCCTCCTCCTTTTCAGATTTATATATTCAACCACAGAAAACCTTACTTCTACATATTTTCAAATCTACAAACATACTTAAGGCTTTGTTCTGCTAAGTTCAAGCAACAGAAGATAGAATAATAATATCCTTTAACTTGTCCCCACACCTACTTAATGCATTAGTAGACTCTTTCCAGTCACAGTTGCCTTTCTTATGATGGAAGTCTTTCTTTTCTGACTCCTTCACCAAAAAAATGGTTTTCAGACAAGACTCTGTTTGAAAGTCTTTTGTCAATGATGGTCAGTGTTTAAGTATAATTCTGATGTCACTTTTATGTAGCTTTCTACACTATAACCCTCCATACTCTCTGAAAGAAATCTCTTGGAAACCATAACATCACTTCTTCCTGATTTTCTTTCTACTTTTTGCACATTTTTCCAATTCATTCCATAAACTATTCTGCTTCTTTTGAACTTGATCAATGCTAAACACTTGTCCCTTGAATGTTGCAAATTTCCCATACTGATCATACTGATGATCTGAACCAGTCTGAACCAACTGAAGTGTCTGCTTCCTCCCTTTCCTTTCCTCTCCTTTCTCCTTATTAAGGAGATCATCCAAGGTAACAGAGAAGAGACCAAACCACACTCAAAACAAATGAATAAAGTCTTCAGGTAGAATTTCACAAGATTTTTAGCTGTAATTGTTTCATGGCAATCTCTGTTCTAACTGACAATCAAACATAAAAAGTAAAAACATAAATTCAATTTTATCTTTATACCACATAAATTTGCTCAACCTTGTAGTGCTACTGCTAACTGCAAACTAAGTGATAACCAGACCCCAAAAATACATAATTCAGGATTTAGATAGCGACACAGACTTAGTTTTTCAAATTTTATCACACTGACAAAGCCAGATGGTGCTGACAGTAAAATGTTTGGGGAAGAATTAACATGTAAGGGTGAACATCAGGGTAGGGTTTGCTTTAGGCTTTTCCTAAAATTACAGGCCAACTCATCAGAGAACTTTTATTTAAACTATTTAAAGATTCCTCTTTTCCTCTGGGTTAGTGTATTTTATTATAAAATAATTGTTTTCTGAGTATCTTACCTCATATTGGCCAGTTCATCTAATCACAATACTGTCATTATTTCTGACTGTTTCTCAAATAAGGAAATGATTTCTTCATCAAATATGCCCTTTATTACTTTATTCATGAAAATATTTTCTCTTCTTTACCTACTATTATCCTCATATCCATACTTACAGTAACTATGACCGAACTAATCAGGATGAAATGGTGATGTGTGTCTGTGGAAATGCTGTTTGAAAAAAATGTACTATTTTTACTTGTTATTTCTTATTTGCTAATTTATATAATTTTAATTTTGGAAAAATATGACAAGAAAACAAAACAAGCATGCAAAAAACAACAACCAAAACACCACTCCCTCAAGTTACAAAAGAACCTACAACAACAAAAAGTTTTAATTAAAAATATTTTTAAATGAAAGTCTTAACATTTACAAAATTAAAGTTAATTATCAAAAGGAGTTAAGTGGGATTTGACTGATATTTTTATTTTGTATTAATTTTGAGCTAATTTAACAGAGTGCAGAAAATGCTATATTGTCAAGCCAACAGACAGANTTTTCCTCCTCCCCTCCCTCTTCTCTGCCTCCAGCATCTCTCCAGGGCCCATCAAGAGTGACCTGATGCTTCCTGATTAAGAATGTGGGCTTTGTCACTGTGCTCCCAGAACATGTTAAAATGCAGATGTGGGCCCTGGGAGGAGCGTGGCTTTCCTCCATTAGCATTTTCTTTTAGAACTTTGGAATACTCACTGAGGAAGGGGCCTTGGAGGCTGAGTAGGGAGGCTCCCTTCAGTTACAGACAACAGTGATCAGAGCTCGATTTTGTGGCCATGCTCTCTGAGACACCCTGTGGGGATGATTCTGGAGGAAGCTAGCAGGGACCAGCACCCTCTTGGCCCCAGCTCACTGGGCAAGGGCTTCCGAGGAATTCATTCATTCTGTTCATTTCCTCATGCCCACCACCTGTCACTTCCCAGCAGCAGCCAGATTTGGGATTTGGGTTTGGGTTTTGGCATTAATGAGCCTCGGGCTCTTGAGGTTCTGTTGTTGCCTATTAGGACGTCAGGCATGTCCCTGATCCAAACTTCCCAGCTCCTGGATATTACAGAGCTGACAGGGGCAAACCACAGCCCTTGGACCAANATTTGGGTTTGGGTTTTGGCATTAATGAGCCTCGGGCTCTTGAGGTTCTGTTGTTGCCTATTAGGACGTCAGGCATGTCCCTGATCCAAACTTCCCAGCTCCTGGATATTACAGAGCTGACAGGGGCAAACCACAGCCCTTGGACCAAAGCTGACTGCTCCTCGTGTTTTTCTAAATAAAAGTGTCTTGGCACACAGCCCCACCTACCCATTTACGTATTGTCTGAGGCTGCACTTGCGTTCAATGGCAAACCTAAGTTGCAACAGAGACTTTGTTGCCCCCAAAGGAAAACATATTTACTGTCAGGTCCTTTTCAGATAGTTTTCCTGGCTCTGTTACAGGATCATGGTTACAGGGAGCAGCAGCTTTTGGAATCAGACTGACTCAGGTCTGGGTTCAGATCCTGCCCCTGCTACCCACTAGCTGTTCATAACTGTGCAAGTTCCTACCGTCTCTGGTCCTCGGTCTCACGTCCGAGCTCACCCCTCCCGGTGTGGCCTTGAAGACTGTAGGAGGAGGTATCTGGCATGTGGCAGATGATCCCTAAATGCCAACTGCTGCAGTGATAACAGGAGGGCTTCCTGCAAGTGGCTCCTTTGTATCTGTTTTACATTCTGGGCTTCTGCATAAGATGGCAGGAAGAAACAGCTCTAAAGTTTTAAAGAAGGTTGGCAGCGGCCTTGGTGGGTGCTCCTGAGGGGCCCATCGTCTGATGGAGGGGACGTGGCCCCTTTCTACAAAACCAACCAACCAGCCTGGTAGATTTAGTGGGGGGCCACAGGGACTCTCCAGGAAGGAAACAGGATTGGGATTTCAAGGACAGGCAAGCCGTTGCTGACTACTGTATCAGTTATCTACTGCTGTGTAACAAATGACCCCCTGAACCTAGTAGCTTAAGGATTTATTATCTCACAGTTTCTGTGGGTCGGAGATTTGGGGACAGTTTAGCTGGGAGGTTGTGTCACAGAGGGTCTCAGAGGTTACAGTCAAGCTGTAGGCTGAGCCTTGTTCTCGTCTGAAGGCTTGCCTGGGCTGGAGGACCCACGCCCTAGGTGGCTTCCTCCTGTGCCGTTGGCACACCAGCTGGGCTCCCCCTCAGGCCACTTGAGCATCCTCACACGTGATAGCTGGCTCCCTGAGAGTGAGAGCAGGCAAGAGCAGTGTCCTGCATGACCTTGCCACGGAAATCACACGTCATCCCTTCTGCCTTCATCTCTGTGTTGGAATCCACCCTAGGGTCCATCCCTCACTGGAGAGGAGGGGAATCAGACTCCACCCGTCAGGGACATCGTTGAGGACCACCACACTGACCTGGCAGGGGTGATTAAGGAGCACTGTTCCAGTGGGGGTCGGGGAAGCCCACCCCACTGCTCGGCTCCTGCTGTTGGCTGGGGGCTCGGATACCTGAGCTAACACTGTCCAGTCTGGGGCTGTTTGGGGAGGAAAAACAAAGAGACAGGGCGTGGCGACAAAGATCTGAATACTGAGTTCAGCGGTGCCTGAAGTTGTTTTTGATTTGAAATTGAAGGCACCCCTGTGTGCTCTGTCCCAGGCAGGATGCTAGGTTCTAAGGACGCACGGGCCAGCAAGTAGAGACTGTCCTTCACACGCTCACGGTAAAGGCAGACGGGACTGATCGTTTCGAGACTGGCATCAGAAGGCTGAAGGGGCGGGGTCAGATACCTGGGGCAGCCTCCCCATAGGAGAGCCTGTTCTGCTGGGGTTTGAAGGGTCAGGAGGCGCTGACCACCCTCCCAAAGCAACAGAGAGCGCTCCAGGCAGGAGCAGCCTGTGTGACGGCGCCAAGGGCTGGGGAGCCCAGGCTGTCTGGGGAACTGTGAGCAGTTCAAGGGGTGTGGGCAGGTGGCAGGGGAAGTGAGTCACTCAGTCGTGTCCAACTCTTTGCCACCCCATGGACTGTACGGCTGTGACCAACCTAGGCAGCATATTAAAAACAGATTCGTTACTTTACCAACAGCGGTCCGTCTAGTCAAAGCTATGGTTTCTCCAGTAGTCATGTATGGATGTGAGAGGTGGACTATAAAGAAAGCTGAGTGCTGAAGAATTGATGCTTTTGAATTGTAGTTTTGGAGAAGACTCTCGGGAGTCTTTGGACTGCAAGGAGATCCAACTAGTCCATCCAAAAGGAAATCAGTCCTGAATATTCATTCGAAGGACTGGTGCTGAAGCTGAAACTCCAATAGTTGGGCCACCTCATGTGAAGAGTTGACTCACTGGAAAAGACCCTGATGTTGGGAGGGATTGGGGGCAGGAGGAGAAGGGGATGACAGAGGATGAGATGGTTGGATGGCATCATGACTTGATGGACATAAGTTTGAGTAAGCTCCGGGAGTTGGTGATAGACAGGGAAGCCTGGTGTGCTGCAGTCCATGGGATCAGAAAGAATCAGACATGACTGAGCAACTGAAGTGAACTGAATTATACAGTCCATGGCATTCTCCAGGCCAGAATACTGGAGTGGGTAGCCGTTCCGTTCTCCAGGGGATCTTCCCAACCCAGAGATCAAGCCCAGGTCTCCCACATTGCAGGTGGAATGAGCTACCAGGGAAGTCCAGGTGTTAGGCTTCAAAACAAGCTTGGGGCAGACTGTGGAGGCTGACTTTAATTTACGATCAGTCTTTCCAGAAGGTATTTCATGACTCATGGTTTTGTGAGATGTTAACAGGTGTTCCTCCAAAAACAGAATCCAGGGCTATTTAAGTTCAGGAACCCCGGGGTGAAGCACGACAGCAGCTTCCTGGCTGCAGGACTTCTCAGAGCCTTTAATGCTCCAACAGGCAGGGGATAGAGTAGGTGGGATTCCCAGACTCACTGGATCGTGGCCCCTCCCTCCTGAGGGAGTCTGTGGAGGCAGTGTTCCAGGGAACACTCTTTGGGAAAGGCTGTTTGCAGCTAGTTGCTGAGAGCTAGTGAGTGTTCGGGTATGATCAGGTTTGCAGCTTCTGGCTGCTGTTTGGAGGGTGGGCTGGTAAGGGATCAGCCAGAAGGTGGAGAGGCTCCCTAGGAACATGAGGAGGGGGAGGAAGACTGCCACAGATGTGAGGTAAGTGGGTCTATGGATGCTTTTTTTGTTCAGTCGCTCAGTCGTGTCCGACTCTTGGCAACGCCATGGACGAGCGCACTCCAGGCTTCCCTGTCCTCCACTATCTCCCAGAGTTTGCTCAAACTCATGTCTATTGAGTTGGTGATGCCATCCAACCATCTCATCCTCTGTTGCCCTCTTATCCTTGGCCTTCAATCTCTTCCAGCATCAGGGTCTTTTCCATTGAGTCAGCCCTACGCATCAGGTGGCCAAAATATTGGAGCTTCAGCTTCAGCATCAATCCTTCCAATGAATGCTCAGGGTTGATTTCCTTCAGGATTGACTGGTTTGATCTTCTTGCAGTCCGAGAGACTCTCAAGAATCTTCTCCAGCACCACAAAAGCATCAGTTCTTTTGCACTCAACCTTCTTTATGGTCCAACTCTCACATCCATACAGGACTACTGGAGAAACCATAACTTTGACTAGACAGACTTTGTTGGCAAAGTGATGTGTCTGTGGTTGGTTAAATTGGCCGGAGGGTTGGAGGGCGAGGAGATGGGGTGAGGGGGACTGCTGCTGAGGCCCTGGTTACTGGCATAGGGTTGATGCTCTTGGCTCAAGACAGGAAGAATGAGGTTGGGATTTGGCGAGAGCACCTTCATGTCAGCTAGACATGAAGACTGGGCTGGATTACCTGAGTTTATGGGAGAAAGAAGACAAGGATTGCAACAATTTAGAAGAAAGAGATTCCTTGACAAATGTAACTTACCCAAAGGGACAAAAGGAAAGAAAATCTGAATAGCCCCACCTCTTACTAAAGAACCCCAATTTGTAATCAAAAGTGTTTGCACAAAGACAATTCCAGGACCAGACAGTCTCTCCGGTGGATTCAGTCCACCGCTTAAGGAAGAAACAGCGATGGTGTCGCAGACTCTCTGAGAAGATGATTTGTGGGGGCGTGACCTCATGCGCAGCGCTGCCTCGTGCAGGCGCGGCTTCCAGCTGAGCCTGTGGCTTCCTCCACTCTGGGTCGTGTTTTGAGCACCTACTGCGTGTCACAGCCCCCAGCGTTAACATGAGTGACCAAAGCAGAGAAAACTTATACCCTGGCCAAGTCGCGCCAGCTCGGACGGGTCCTGACGTGGGCATGCAGAGCGGTCCCAGGGCCCTGCGTCACAGGGACCCATGGCAATGGAGAAGGGCGGCAGGCAGTCCCCAGCGGCCACTGACATCTGTCTCTCTGTCGTGTGTGTGCGTGTGTGTTCCACCGCCTGCCCTCAGGCTTAAAAATGTGCGTCAGCAGTAGCGGCAGCCACGATGAGGCCCCCGTGCTGAGCGACAAGCACCTGGACGTCCCCAACATCATCATCACGCCGCCCACCCCCACGGGCGTGGCCTTGCCCAGGGACCCCCGGAGGGCAGGTGAGGCCGCTGCTGTCAGGCTGGGGGGCTGGGGTGGGTGTCTGCTCCTGCGCTTTATTAAAAATTTACACTTGGATCTGCACACACTCCACCATGGGCCCGTGTCCCTGGCACCAGCCTCAGCAAGTTGTGGTGTATGGAATAATTAACTCCATAGCCTCTGCCGGCAACTGGGTGAGTCATGGATGGGACCACGTGGGCCTGCCAAGGTGGTAAACAGAGGGGCCTTCCCCTGTAGCTGAGGAACTGGGGCTCTGTCTTGTGGTTCAGTGGACAGGACAGGCTTGGAAACTTCCCCCTCCCACCCAGGCTGGGGCTGATCTCTGGGCCTTCCAGACACAGCTCACTGCAAGGAGCAGAGAGGAGATGGGGTGGTTCCCAGAGAGATGGTGAGGAGGAGGGGCCTAAACTACTGCCCCTGGCCCCACAACCCCCAGTCCCTCTGTGAATACCACTGGAGCTGGCGGTGGGGGTGGGGGGGCGCCGTTTATTCATGAACAGGTTTATTGAGTCAGGCCTTTGCTTGGTGAGGAGGCTGCTGTTGTGAACAGTCATTATAAGTGATGATGGTGCTGGTTTTTCCTTGAGGCCTCATAGTAACTCTGAGTTAGGTCCAGTGCTCATCACCCCCATTCTACAGGTGGGTAAACTGAGGTTCTGAGAGGTTGAAACACTCGCCGTACAACTGATACATCAGAGTAGGGACTCAGACCCAGGCTATGAGATCTGAAGCTTGTTCTCTGCACGCCCCGACTTGACGCCCTCTCGGGGGCTACCATCATGGGCTACAGCTAGCACCTGGCTCGTTGTGGGGGACACAGGCCCACAGAGGCTGAGGAGGGGCTCATGAGAGAGTGGGTGGGGGGACTCAGGGAGACTTCTCCGGAAGTTCTCAGTCTGGGTGTCAGCTTGCCCGCCAGGGGGAGTGACCTGGAGAGCCCATCCGGCTGGGGCCAGACCCCACACTGGTACTAGGACTGGGTCAGGCACAGTAATGATGGCCATGGGCCACAGCACCGTGCCACCTTCTAAGGTGCCTGGCACTGGGCTCAATGCTCATCACAAAGCTTAAGTGAATTCTCAGGCCAACCCTCTGAGCTGTGAACACCGCCCTTAACTCTAGTTTATAGTTGGGAAAACTGAGGTCCAGAGAGGGACAGTGACTCCCCAAGGGCACACAGGGAGGTGAGAGAAGAGCTGGGTTTCTGCCTCTGTGTCTAATCAAAGAGCTTGCTGTGGGTAACCGAGGCCCAGGCCCTGCCGTGACACCCCCTTCCCTCTCGGAGCCTCAGTAGCCTCATCTGTAAGATGGGATCATAACCGCCTTCCCTGCTCCCAGGGCTAGTGTGAGCACAGGGGAGACTCACAATTCCTCCTCAAGGTCTGGGGGGTGCAGGCCCGGAGCCCTGAGCGCCTGCAGGGTCCCAGTGCAGAGGGACTGCACGGGGGGCCCCTCGCATCCTGTCTGGTGGCAGAGGTGAGGCCTGGCCCCCGCCTTTCCCCGTTTAGAGAGGGAGCTGGAGGAGGAAGGGCGGAGCCCTTGGAGTCACAGAACGCTGCATGTGGGAACGAGGCCCCAGCTCCCCCATGTCACAGAGAGCGGCCGTGCCTCGGAGGCTGTGAGAGCTGGTGATGAGGAAGGTCAGGGCCCAGGCCCGCAGCCTGCACGCTGCCTGTGTGGCCAGTCTCCTCCCCAGGGACACGTTTAGGGCAGGAGGGCAGCCTGGTAGGCCTGGGCGCCACGTCCGGCGGGGCTGCAGGCTCCCAGCACTGAAGGATGCCCGGGGCTTCCCTCAGCGAGGGATGGGCGAGAACCCCGCCCTGCCCTGACCACCCTGCTGACTGGGGGGCACATCCCCTCTCGGGGTCTCACTTTCCCACCTGGAACTGGAGGGTGGGTGTGTTGACCTCCTGCCAAGCCTTGGGCATGCAGGCATCTCCAGGCAGGTGCTCAGAAGGGGCTGAGCCATGGAGGGTGTGTGGGGCGGGGGGGAGCTGCAATCCCAGGGGCCTCAGCCTGAGATCTGGGGCAGCTCGGGGCTTGAGGTGGCCAGAGGACAGGGCGAGAGCCCGTGAGACCCACGTCACTGGGGTTCCCTCTTTGAATCGGCTGACACCACTGCCCTGCGTGCGCAGAGCTTTGGGGGATATGATGAAGCAATGTGCCCCGAGGCAGCGGCCCTGGAGCTCCTGGGGAAAAGGGCCTGGTTGGGAGAGCCCATCCGGATGTGGACTCCCCTTCTGTCTCCTAGTCTGGCTGGACGAGTCGGGGTCGTGCTCTGAGGATGGAGACCTTGACCCTGAGGCCTGAGACAGCGGCGCAGGTCAGGAGTTTGCCTGCCCGGCTCCTGCTCTGGCATCCCCACTCTCCACGTGTCCGGGGCCCTGGGACACTGCTGAGGACGCTGGCTGAGAGGACGCAGCAGTTCCAGCGCTGGACCAGAGGCGTGGGGAGAGGAGAGAGCAGTCGGCCCCACCTGCTTCCCGAGCGACACTGCCCAGGCCCCGTGGGGTGGACCAGACCTCCGACGCCTCCGCGTTCTCGCCGACCCTGGGCATGGTAACTGGCACTGTCTGGGAGAGGCTCCCTTCTGGTCAGATGGACGCCCAGCTCCCAGGGCCATGCAGACGGGCGCCCTGGAGGTGCACACACACACACACAAGGACTTCTTGCACAGGACTGGCTCCATTTTTTACAAGTTGTCTTCAAGGCATCGAAATTGTCCAGAAAGTGACTTATAAGTTCTTTTTTGCATTGTAAATAAAGATCCCATGTACTGAGCTGCGGACTCTGCTCCTTGGGCGGGCAGAGGAGATGGATCACGTTCAGTACAGAGGTAGGTTTAAGAGAATTGCTTATCACGCAGGGGCTGGTCTGGCTGGTTATGGGCTTTCAGGTGGTCTTGGCCCCTCGGTTGGCCTTCCTCATTCTGTGGCCAGTAACGCCCAGAGTGCGTTCTCACTGCAGACGCTCAGAGCACAAGCCGGGCCCTGCAGGAGCGTTCTCAGCTTCCACACTTGGAGCAAGCAAGCCACACAGACACACCCCACGTGGCTGAGCTGGACAGTCACATGGCACAGGAAGGGACGGACACGTCTATAAAAAGAGGGAGTGACGGGCTGGGAATAACCTATTCTTCTGGTATAGACGCTGTGGTTACCCCCATTTTGCAGATGGGGCCCCTGAGAAACTTAGAGCCCAAGGTCATCACAGAGTGAGAACTTGAACCCAGACCCTGCATTCTTACCATCCACACAAGGCTGCCACTCAGCAATATTTCTTGTTGATTGTCCCTTTCTCCCTGGATACTCGGCACTCCTTATATCCCCCTGGAGGTGATGCGGACACTTTGCCCCAGTCCTTTCCCTCTGGGACCCAGGGGATGCTGGGTCTCAGGAGGTGCTCACCCTGAGAGCTGGCTGTGTGTGCAGGCCAGGGGAGCCCACCCCCCATCTCCTGGGTACTGCTCAGGGGCCTCCAGCCCACTGTGTAACCTGCCGTGGCTAATGGGCATTTCACCCCAGGCTTGTAGTGCCCATGGCAACAGCAAGAGGACTCTGAGCTGGAGAGCAGGTGGAGGGCTGGCCAGAGGCTTCGCAGCCCTGGGGAGCCAGTTTGGCTTTCTCGCAGGGCCAGGTGAGTCCCCTTGGTCTCCTGCAGAAAGGTCTTGCAGTCCAAGGCAACCACACCAGTCCTGGGCTCTGGGCCTCTTGAATCTGAAGGGCTCGTTCCTGAGCCAGCATAGAGCATGCACCCCAGCTGAGTGAGGGGTACCCTTCCTGGTGACACCTGCCCCCCAAGACACAAGAAACCCCATGCAATGCTCATTGCTCCTGAGGCTCTGCCTTCAAGCTAGCTCTGTCTCCTCATGAGGAAGGGGCGAGGTGGGGGGCGTGATGGCAGGGGGCAGGGCACCCCACTGCAGCCCCTTAGGGGCGTGAGAAAGAATAGGGGGAGTGGATGCCAGCAAGGGTGTCGGCCAGACCCTGTGCTGTGCTGTGTGACCTTGGAAAGCTGCTCAACCCCTCTGAATCTTCACCTGTGAAATGAGGAGAGCACCACCTCCCATGTGGCGAGCCCACATACGTTAAGGAAAACCATCTCTGGACAACGCCCACATAGTACCTGGTGTGGAGCAGTCAGTAAATGGGGGACATGATCACACAGGCCACCCACATCCCTGGGCCTATGTTTGCTCATCTGGGGAATGGGCACAATGCAGCGGGGACCTGAGGAGTCTGGAGGGGTGAGTGTGGAGCGGGCGGTGGGAGCGGGCCCCCTGGAACCACATCCCTGGGTGTGACAGCCCCGTGTGTGTGCGCGAGGGCAGGGTTCTACTCCACTACCCGAGGGCTTCCTCTGCTGCAGGAGCTGCTGGTCTGGGGGCTCTCCAGGCCGCATGGTGGTACCCCTCACCCACTAGGGATGGGAGTTAGCAGATACATTCCCCACCTCCCTTGTTCCTCCTCCTGGTGCTGGTGAGGGGACTCTGAGACGACCTGGTGCTTTGTGAAGGTGCTGTCAGCAGGGAGCTGGTTCAAAGGCAGATGCCCTTTGTTAAGGGAGGTCTGGGCTGGGCCTACTGTTGTGTCTCTAACCAGCTCCCTGGGGGCAGTGCTGGTATTGTGAGGAGCCAGGCTTCCCTGGGAGTCCCAGAAAAGAATACAGGAGTGGATTGCCATTCNAACATTTTATTGTAACTTCTGTTTAAGGAAAGTATATGAGTGGCTTCATGGCTAAGTCTTGTCCACCTCTTGCAACCCCATGGCCTGTAGCCCGCCAGGCTCTTCTGTCCATGGGATTTCCCAGACAAGAATACTGGAGTGGGTTGCCATTTCCTTCTCCAGGGGATCTGCCTGACCCAGGGATGGAACTCAGGTCTCCTGCATTGCAGGCAGATTCTTTACTGACTTAGGCATCGGGAAGCCCCTATTTGTAGATTTTTTTTTTTAATGTATTTTTTTGTCCGTGCTGCATGTCATGTGCAATCTTAGTTCCCTGACCAACCAGGGATCTAACCCATGCCACTTGCCTTGGAAACCTGGAGTCTTAACCTCTGGACCTCTAGGGAAGTCCTTATTTTTTGTAGAATTTTTGATGATCACCATTCTAATTGGTGTGGGGTGATATCTCATTGTAGGTTTTTTTTTTTAAGGAACTTTATTTTTTCATTGTATTTGTTTTTTGACTGTCCCAGATCTTTTTTGCTGCACGGCTTTTCTCTAGTTTCGGCTAGCCAGGGCTGTTCTTTCATTCTGGTGTGCAGGCTTCTCTTGTTGCAGAGCACAGGCTATAGGGCACTCAGGCTTCAGTAGTTGAGTCTCGTGGGCTCAGTAGTCATGATTTTCAGGCTCTAGAGCACAGGCTCAATATTGTGAAGCATGGGCTTAGTTACTCCAAGGCATATGGGAGTCTTTTTGGACCAGGAATCAAACTGGTGTCTCCTGCATTGGCAGGCAGATTCTTTTCCACTGAGCTACCAGGGAAGCCCTCATTGTAGTTTTGATTGGATTTCTCTAATAGTGATATTGAGCATCTTTTCATCTACCTCTTAGTAGACATCTGTATGTCGTCTTTGGAGAAAAGTCTTTTTAGGTCTCCTGCCTGTGATTTGATTGGGTGTGTTTTTTTTTTTCTTCTCCTATTGAGATGCATGTCAGAGAAGGCGATGGCACCCCACTCCAGTACTCTTGCCTGGAAAATCCCATGGACGGAGGAGCCTGGTGGGCGGCAGTCCATGGGGTCACGAAGAGTCGGACACAACTGAGCGACTTCATTTTCACTTTTCACTTTCGTGCATTGGAGAAGGAAATGGCAACCCACTCCAGTACTCTTGCCTGGAGAATCCCAGGGACAGGGGAGCCTGTTGGGCTGCCGTCTGTGGGGTTGCAAAGAGTCAGACATGACTGAAGTGACTTAGCAGCAGAGATGCATGAGCTCTTTGCAAAATTTGGAGATTGATCTTTTAACAATGTCTCATTCTGTGGGTTGTCTTTTGTTTATGGTTTACTTTGCCATACAAAAGCTTTTGAGTTTAACAAGGTCCTTTTTGTTTTTGATTTTACATTAGAGTCTAGTTGATTAACAATGTTGTGTAGTTTCATGTGAACAGCAAAGTGATTCAGTTAAACATATACATGTATCTACCCTTTTAAAATTTCTTTTCTCATTTAGGCTATTAGACTCTTGAGCAGAGTTCATTGTTGGTTAGGTCATTGTTGCTTATTTTACTTATTTACTTTTAACTTTTTATTTTGTATTGGGGTATAATTGATTAATAATGTTGTGATGTTACAGGTGGACAGCGAAGTGACTTAGCCATCCGTATATATGTATCCATTCTCCCCCAGATACGCCTCTCATTCAGAATACCACATAACATTGAGTGGAGTTCCATATACTATAGAGTAGGTCCTTGTCGGTTATCCATTTTGAATATGCAGAGTGTACATGTCTATTCCAAATTACTATTCTTTCCCCCTGGCAACCATAAGTTCTTTCTCTGTGAGTCTCTTTCTGTTTTGTAGGTTTGTTTGTATCATTGCTTTTTAGATTCCACATATATGGAATGTCATACGATATTTCTCTTCTGTCTGACTTACTTCACTCACTATGACAATTTCTAGGTCCATCCATGTTGCTACAGATGGCATTATTTCATTGTCTTTAATGGCCGAGTAATAGTCCTAGTATATATGTAACATTTCTTTATCCATTCCTCTCTCTATGGACATTTAGGTTGCTTCCGTGTCTTGGCTGTTGTAAACAATGCTGCAATGAACATTGGGATGCATGTGTCCTTTAGGATCATGTTTTTCTCTGGATATATGCCCAGGAGTGGGATTGCAGGGTCGTATATATGATAGCTCTGTTTTTTAAGGAACCTCCATACTGTTCTCCAGAGTGGCTGCACCAATTTACATTCCCACCAACAGTGTTGGAGAGTTCCCTTCTCTCCACACTTTCTACGGCATTTATTGTGTGTGCGTTTTTTGATGGTAGCTATTCTGGCTGCTGTGAGGTGATATCTCACTGTAGTTTTGATTTGCATTTCTCTAATAATCAACGATATTAAACATTTTTTAAGTGCCTTTTGGCCATCTGTCTTTGGAGAAATGTCTATTTAGGTCTTCTGCCCATTAGTTGATTGGGTTGTCTTAATGCTGGTAAGCATCCTGAGCTTTTGTAAATTTGGAGACTAATCCCTTGTTGGCCACATCATTTGCAGACATCTCCCATTCTGTGGGTTGTCTTTTTTTGTTTTTATTTTACATTGGAGTGTAGTTGATTAACAGTGTTGTATCATTTTCAGGTGTACAGAAAAGTAATTCAGTTATACATATACATGTGTTTTCTCTTTTTCAAATTCTTTTTTCATTTAAGCTGTTAGAGACTGTTGAGAGTTCCCTGTGCTCTACAGGAGGTCCTTATTGGTTATCTGTTTTAAACATTTTAGTGTGTATATGTCAATCCCAAGCTCTGGCCTTATCCCTTCCCTCCACCTTTTTCCACTGCTAATGCTGTTTGTTTTTTAAGTCTGTGACTGTTTCTGTTTTGTAAATAAGTGTATTTCATATTTTTCAATTCTGCATATAAGTGACATTACGTGATACTTGCCTTTCTCTGTGTGGCTTACCTCACTTAGTATGATAATCTTCCAGTGTATCCATGTTACTGCAAGTGGCATTATTTCATTCTTTTTCATGGCTGAGTAATATTCCGGTGTATACATGTAGCATATCTTCTTTATGAATTTATCTGTTGATAGACATTTAGGTTTCTTCCTTGTCTCAGCTATTGTAAGCAGCGCTCCTATGAACATAGGTGTGCGTGTATTTTTAAAATTAGCTTTGTCCAAATATATGCCCAGGAGTGGAATTGCTGGATCATATGGTAACTCTGTTTTTAGTTTTTTAAGGAACCTCCATACTGTTCTCCA
>SJYV01038424.1:1615442-1684511 GCA_006410875.1 Neotragus pygmaeus | reverse complement strand
TGTGTGTGTGTGTGTGTGTGTGTGTGTGTGTACACACCACATCTTGTTTATTCATCTATCGGTGGACATTAGCGTTGCTTCCATGTCTGGGCTGTTGTAAACAGGGCTGCAGTGAACACTGGGATGCATGTGTGTGTTTATTTATTTTTGGCTGCACTGGGCAGTATATGGGATCTTAGTTCCCTGACTAGGGATAGAACCTAAGCCCCTGCACTGAAAGCTCTGAGTCTTAGCCACTCTGGACTTCCAGGGAAGTCCCACTTGTATCTTTTTTCTTTTTTTTTTAATTTCAGAGAACTCTTTTTTTTTGTTGTTTTCAACATATTTAGTTTTTTATGTATTTATTTTTGGCTATGTCAGGGGTTTTTCCTGATAGCTGAGTTGTTAAAGAATCCGCCTGCAGTGCAGGAGACCCTGGTTGGATTCCCAGGCTAGGAAGATCCACTGGAGAAAGGAAAGGTTACCCACTCCAGTATTTTGGGGCTTCCCTTGTGGCTCTGCTGGTAATGAATCAGCTTGCAGTTTGGGGGACCTGGGTTCTATCCCTGGGTTGGGAAGGTCCCCTGGAGAATGGAAAGGCTAGCCCCTGCAGTATTCTGGCCTGGAGGATTCCGTGGATAGTCCATGGGGTTGCAGAGAGAAACGACTGAGCGACCTTCACTCACTCACTCACTCTTTTGCCTGTGCTGGGTCTTCATTGCCGCACAGGCCTTTGTCTGGTCGTGGTGAGCGGGGGCTACTCTAGTTTCGGTGCCCCAGCTTCTCACTGCAGTGGCTTCTCCCATTGCTGAGATCAGCCGCTGTGGTTCACGAGCTCTAGAGCACAGGCTCAGCAGTTGTGCTGCACAGGCTTAGTTGCTCTGTAGCATGTGGGACTGAACCCATGTCTCCCACCTTGGCAGGCAGATTCTCTACTACTGAGTCACCAGGGAAGCCCTCAGCTTGTACCTTTTTTCTTTTTAGTTTGCATTTTTTTTCCTCTTATATTTTTAAATTAATTATTTTATTTTTAATTGAAAGATAATTGCTTCACAATATTGGTTTGATTTCTGCCATACATCAACATAATTTAGCCAGAGTGATTTAAGTCAGGGAGAGAAAAACAAATCTCTTAACCACATGTATATGGAATCTAGAAGGATGGCACTGATAAACCGATTGCAGGGCAGCAGTGGAGATGCAGACATGGAGAACAGCTTGTATCTTTTTGAACTGGGTGTTTTTCCAGGTAGATGCCAAGTGGTGGGATTGCAGAATCATGGTAATTCTTTTTTTAGTTTTCTGAGGACCCTCTTTACTGTTCTCTGTAGTGGCTCCACCAGTTTATGTTCCCACCCTCAGCATTTATTGTTTGTAGTTTTTTTAAAAAAACATTTTATTGTAACTTCTGTTTAAGGAAAGTATATGAGTGGCTTCATGGCTAAGTCTTGTCCACCTCTTGCAACCCCATGGCCTGTAGCCCGCCAGGCTCTTCTGTCCATGGGATTTCCCAGACAAGAATACTGGAGTGGGTTGCCATTTCCTTCTCCAGGGGATCTGCCTGACCCAGGGATGGAACTCAGGTCTCCTGCATTGCAGGCAGATTCTTTACTGACTTAGGCATCGGGAAGCCCCTATTTGTAGATTTTTTTTTTTAATGTATTTTTTTGTCCGTGCTGCATGTCATGTGCAATCTTAGTTCCCTGACCAACCAGGGATCTAACCCATGCCACTTGCCTTGGAAACCTGGAGTCTTAACCTCTGGACCTCTAGGGAAGTCCTTATTTTTTGTAGAATTTTTGATGATCACCATTCTAATTGGTGTGGGGTGATATCTCATTGTAGGTTTTTTTTTTTAAGGAACTTTATTTTTTCATTGTATTTGTTTTTTGACTGTCCCAGATCTTTTTTGCTGCACGGCTTTTCTCTAGTTTCGGCTAGCCAGGGCTGTTCTTTCATTCTGGTGTGCAGGCTTCTCTTGTTGCAGAGCACAGGCTATAGGGCACTCAGGCTTCAGTAGTTGAGTCTCGTGGGCTCAGTAGTCATGATTTTCAGGCTCTAGAGCACAGGCTCAATATTGTGAAGCATGGGCTTAGTTACTCCAAGGCATATGGGAGTCTTTTTGGACCAGGAATCAAACTGGTGTCTCCTGCATTGGCAGGCAGATTCTTTTCCACTGAGCTACCAGGGAAGCCCTCATTGTAGTTTTGATTGGATTTCTCTAATAGTGATATTGAGCATCTTTTCATCTACCTCTTAGTAGACATCTGTATGTCGTCTTTGGAGAAAAGTCTTTTTAGGTCTCCTGCCTGTGATTTGATTGGGTGTGTTTTTTTTTTCTTCTCCTATTGAGATGCATGTCAGAGAAGGCGATGGCACCCCACTCCAGTACTCTTGCCTGGAAAATCCCATGGACGGAGGAGCCTGGTGGGCGGCAGTCCATGGGGTCACGAAGAGTCGGACACAACTGAGCGACTTCATTTTCACTTTTCACTTTCGTGCATTGGAGAAGGAAATGGCAACCCACTCCAGTACTCTTGCCTGGAGAATCCCAGGGACAGGGGAGCCTGTTGGGCTGCCGTCTGTGGGGTTGCAAAGAGTCAGACATGACTGAAGTGACTTAGCAGCAGAGATGCATGAGCTCTTTGCAAAATTTGGAGATTGATCTTTTAACAATGTCTCATTCTGTGGGTTGTCTTTTGTTTATGGTTTACTTTGCCATACAAAAGCTTTTGAGTTTAACAAGGTCCTTTTTGTTTTTGATTTTACATTAGAGTCTAGTTGATTAACAATGTTGTGTAGTTTCATGTGAACAGCAAAGTGATTCAGTTAAACATATACATGTATCTACCCTTTTAAAATTTCTTTTCTCATTTAGGCTATTAGACTCTTGAGCAGAGTTCATTGTTGGTTAGGTCATTGTTGCTTATTTTACTTATTTACTTTTAACTTTTTATTTTGTATTGGGGTATAATTGATTAATAATGTTGTGATGTTACAGGTGGACAGCGAAGTGACTTAGCCATCCGTATATATGTATCCATTCTCCCCCAGATACGCCTCTCATTCAGAATACCACATAACATTGAGTGGAGTTCCATATACTATAGAGTAGGTCCTTGTCGGTTATCCATTTTGAATATGCAGAGTGTACATGTCTATTCCAAATTACTATTCTTTCCCCCTGGCAACCATAAGTTCTTTCTCTGTGAGTCTCTTTCTGTTTTGTAGGTTTGTTTGTATCATTGCTTTTTAGATTCCACATATATGGAATGTCATACGATATTTCTCTTCTGTCTGACTTACTTCACTCACTATGACAATTTCTAGGTCCATCCATGTTGCTACAGATGGCATTATTTCATTGTCTTTAATGGCCGAGTAATAGTCCTAGTATATATGTAACATTTCTTTATCCATTCCTCTCTCTATGGACATTTAGGTTGCTTCCGTGTCTTGGCTGTTGTAAACAATGCTGCAATGAACATTGGGATGCATGTGTCCTTTAGGATCATGTTTTTCTCTGGATATATGCCCAGGAGTGGGATTGCAGGGTCGTATATATGATAGCTCTGTTTTTTAAGGAACCTCCATACTGTTCTCCAGAGTGGCTGCACCAATTTACATTCCCACCAACAGTGTTGGAGAGTTCCCTTCTCTCCACACTTTCTACGGCATTTATTGTGTGTGCGTTTTTTGATGGTAGCTATTCTGGCTGCTGTGAGGTGATATCTCACTGTAGTTTTGATTTGCATTTCTCTAATAATCAACGATATTAAACATTTTTTAAGTGCCTTTTGGCCATCTGTCTTTGGAGAAATGTCTATTTAGGTCTTCTGCCCATTAGTTGATTGGGTTGTCTTAATGCTGGTAAGCATCCTGAGCTTTTGTAAATTTGGAGACTAATCCCTTGTTGGCCACATCATTTGCAGACATCTCCCATTCTGTGGGTTGTCTTTTTTTGTTTTTATTTTACATTGGAGTGTAGTTGATTAACAGTGTTGTATCATTTTCAGGTGTACAGAAAAGTAATTCAGTTATACATATACATGTGTTTTCTCTTTTTCAAATTCTTTTTTCATTTAAGCTGTTAGAGACTGTTGAGAGTTCCCTGTGCTCTACAGGAGGTCCTTATTGGTTATCTGTTTTAAACATTTTAGTGTGTATATGTCAATCCCAAGCTCTGGCCTTATCCCTTCCCTCCACCTTTTTCCACTGCTAATGCTGTTTGTTTTTTAAGTCTGTGACTGTTTCTGTTTTGTAAATAAGTGTATTTCATATTTTTCAATTCTGCATATAAGTGACATTACGTGATACTTGCCTTTCTCTGTGTGGCTTACCTCACTTAGTATGATAATCTTCCAGTGTATCCATGTTACTGCAAGTGGCATTATTTCATTCTTTTTCATGGCTGAGTAATATTCCGGTGTATACATGTAGCATATCTTCTTTATGAATTTATCTGTTGATAGACATTTAGGTTTCTTCCTTGTCTCAGCTATTGTAAGCAGCGCTCCTATGAACATAGGTGTGCGTGTATTTTTAAAATTAGCTTTGTCCAAATATATGCCCAGGAGTGGAATTGCTGGATCATATGGTAACTCTGTTTTTAGTTTTTTAAGGAACCTCCATACTGTTCTCCATAGTGACTTGTTCAGTAGCTAAGTCGTGTCTGACTCTTTGCGACCCCATGGACTGCAGCACACCAGGCTAATCTGTCCTCCACTATCTCCCAGAGTTTATTCAACTGTATGTCCATTGGGTTGATATACTATCTAACCATCTCATCTTCTTCTGCCCCTTCTTTTGCCTTCAGTCTTTCCCAGCATCAAGGTCTTTTCCAAGGGGTCAACCCTTTGCACCAGGTGGCCAAAGTATTGGAAATTCAGCATCAGGACTTTGAGTGAATGTTCAGGGTTGATTTCCTCTGGGATTGGCTGGTCTGGTCTTGTGGTCCAATGAACTCTCGAGTCTCAGCAGTGGTGTAGGAGTCCCACCAGCGGTGTAGGAGGGTTCCCTTTTCTCCATACCCTCTCCAGCATTTATTGTTTGTAAACTTTTTGATGATGGCCATTCTGACTAGTGGGAGGTGATATCTCATTATAGTTTTTATTTGCATTTCTCCAATAATTAGTGATGTTGAGCATCTTCTCATGTGCCTGTGGTCATCTGTGTGTCTTTGGACAGAAGTCTGTTTAGGTCTCCTTCCTTTTTTTGATGGGTTGTTTATTTTTTTGATATTGAGCTACGTGAGCTCTTTGTCAGTTTTGGAGATTCTTGTTGGTCTCATCATTTGCAAATATTTCTCCCATTTTGTGGATTGTCTTATCATTTTCCTTATGCTTTCCTCTGCAAAAGCTTTTCAGTTTCATTTGGTACCATTTATTTTTGGTTTTAATTTTTATTTTCTATCAGAGTATAGTTGAATAACAGTGTTCTTAATTCCAAGTATACAGCATAGTAACTCAGTGAAACATATACATATGTCTCTTTCTCAAATTCTTTTCCTATTTGGTTATTAAAGAATAGTGAGCAGAGTTATGTTTGGTATACTGTAGATCCTTGTTGGTTATTTGTTGTAGATATAGTAGTGTGTTTATGAAAATCCGAAACTCCCAATTTATTTTTCCCCTCCACTTTTCTGTGAATCTGTTTCTGTCTCATAAATAAGTTCATTTGTATCTTTGTCTGGCTTACTTCACTTATTTTAATAATCTCCAGGTCCATCCATGTGGCTGCAAATGGAATTATATCATTGTTTTTTTTAAATTGAAGTATATATGATTTATAATGTTGTGCCATCTCAGCTACACAGAAAACTGACTCAGTTTTATATATATATATTTAATATTCCTTTCCATTATGGTTTATCCCAGGAGGTTGGATATAGTTCCAGTGTTTAACAGTAGGACTTTGTTGTTTATCCAGTCTAACAGTTTGCATCTACCAACCCCAAACTCCCAGTCCACTCCCTCTCCCCCTCCACCCCTCCCCCTTACCAATCAAAAGTCTGATCTCTGTGTGAGTCTGTTTCCGTTTTGTAGATAGGTTCATTTGTGCCATATTTTATTTTTTAGGTGTTTATAACTCTTTATTTGACATAGTTTCAAACTTACAGAAACACTGTAAGACTACTGTAAACAAAATCCATGTACCCTCTACAAGCAGATTCACCAGTTTCCATCTGCCAATCTGTGTATAGGCATATTAATTTTTTCCTGAATCATTGAGAATAAGTTGGAGACAATGTATACCTTTAGCAGTACACAATGTGTACTTCCTAAGAGCAAGAATATTTTCTTATATTACTTCAGTATAATTCTCAAAATTATGAAATTTAACATTGATACAATATTATTATCTAATCCACAGTCCATATTCACATTTTAAAAGTGTCCCACTAGTGTCCTTTACAGCTATTATTTCTCCATTTCGGGATCCAGTTCACAGTCCCGCAAAGGATTTTGTGTTCTTTTTCTACAGACTCCTTTAATCTGGAACATTTCCTCAATCTTTGTCTTTATTGATCTTAAAATTGTTAAGGGTACAGCAATTATTTTATAGACTGTCTGTCAGCCTGGATTTGCTTCACATTTCCTCAGTATTAGATTCAAGTTATACGTTTTTAGCAGAGATGCCTGGGAAGTGATGTTGGGGCCTCCTCATTGCATTATATCAAGAGGCACATAATGGGAAGGAAATCCAAAAAAAGGTGGTGTATGTACACTAATAGCTGATTCAGGCTTCTCTGGCAGCTCAGTTTGTGAAGAATCTGCTTGCAATGGAGGAAACCCCAATTCGATTCCTGGGTCGGGAAGATCCCTAGAGAAGGGATAGGCTATCCTCTCCGGTATTCTTGGGCTTCCCTGGTGGCTCAAATGGTAATAAATCCGCCTGCAATGTGAGCTACCTGAGTTCGATCCCTGGGCTGGGAAGATACCCTGGAGGAGGGCATGGCAACCCACTCCAGTATTCTTGCCTGGAGAATCCCATGGACAGAAGAGCCTGGCGGGCTGCAGTCCATGGGGTGGCAAAGAGCTGTACATGACTGAGTGACTAAGCACAGCATAGCTGATTCACTTCACTGTACAGTAGAAACTAACACAGCATTGTAAAGCAACTATACTCCAAAAAAGAAAAAAAGAGGCACATCACATCAGATTGCCCTGAAATTGATGAACTTAACTTTGATCCATTTTCTTATCATTTTCTTACCCAGCAGTTGCATCCATTGATTTGCTTCTATACTTATTTGCTGTCAGTTCAGTTCAGTTCAGTCACTCAGTCATGTCTGACTCTTTGCGACCCCATGAATCACAGCACACGAGGCCTCCCTGTCCATCACCAACTACCGGAGTTCACTCAGACTCATGTCCATCGAGTCAGTGATGCCATCCAGCCATCTCATCCTCGGTCGTCCCCTTCTGCTTCTGCCCCCAGTCCCTCCCAGCATCATTTTATTGTAAAAGAGAGCCCATCACATCTATTTATGTATATATGTATGCATTTATCTTAAAAGAAACTCATGGATTTTTATTTTATGCAATTGGTTAAAACCAACTATTTTACTAAATACTGTAATATTAAAGTTGTTTCAGATTTGACCAGTGGGAGCCCCTTTGGGCTGGCTGCTCTGTCCTTTTATTATGTCACTATCATTCTTTGAGCACATTTTTATTTCTGGGACAAGATGTTGCATGCTTAGTTAAGCTTTCCCTACCCCAAACTCAGATTGGTCTTCTCAGCTTGTTTTATCTTAATGAAGAACAGCATTGAGAAACCACATGCCATGGACTTCCCTGGTGATGCAGTGGTTAATACTTTATCATCCAATGCAGAGGGTAGGAGTTCAGTCCCTGTCAGGAAACTAAGATCCCACATGCTTTACAGCCAAAAACCCAAAAATAGTGTTACGAACACTATTGTAACAACTTCAGTAAAGAGTTTAAAAAATTGGTACACATCAAAAAAAATCTTGGGAGAAAAAAAAAAAGAAACCTTGTGCCAAGCATACTGTTGGTTCTACCCTCTCCTCAGACAGCTAGGGAAAAATTTCAATATACAGTATATTTGCACACGCACTGGGTTTTTTTTTTTTTTTGTCATATATTTCAAGTTCTCACAATATAATTGGACTTGCAGGCTTAAAGGTATAGGTGATTATCACTAATACTTCCATCTCCTCTCCCACCTTTTTCTACATTTTAATTGCATATAAATATTGAAAACTTAAGAATGGTGCCGCATCTGCTTTCTGCTCTGTCACCCTCTGTTTGTGTGTACACGTGTGCGCTCAGTAGGTACATTGTGTCCGACTCTTTGCAACCCCATGGACTGTAGCCCACCAGGCTCCTCTGTCCAAGGGATTTTTGGCAAGAATACTGAGTGGGTTGCCATTTCCTTCTCCAGGATATGCCATATCTTAGATTCCACATATAACTGATGTATGATTTGTCCTGACTTACTTCACTTAGTTTGGTGATCTCTGGTTCCATCCATGTTGCTGCAAATGGCATCATACTATTCTTTTTTATGGATGAGTAGTATTTCATTGTGTATATTTACCATATAAATATATCTGAATTCATCTTTATGATTTCATCTGTTGATGGACATTTGGGTTTTTTCCATGTCTCAGCTATTGTAAGCAGTGCTGCTATGAACATAGGGTGCATGTAACTTTTTGAATTATAGTTTTGTCCAAGAAAGGCAATGCCAAAGAGTGCTCAAACTACCGCACAGTTGCACTCATCTCACACGCTAGTAAAGTAATGCTCAAAATTCTCCAAGCCAGGCTTCAGCAATACATGAACCATGAACTTCAAGATGTTCAAGCTGGATTTAGAAAAGGCAGAGGAACCAGAGGTCAAATTGCCAACATCTGCTAGATCATCGAAAAAGCAAGAGAGTTCCAGAAAAACATCTATTTCTGCTTTATTAACTATGCCAAAGCCTTTGACTGTGTGGATCACAACAAACTGTGGAAAATTCCTCAAGAGATGAGAATCCCAGACCACCTGACCTGCCTCTTGAGAAACCTATATGCAGGTCAGGAAGCAACAGTTAGAACTGGACATGGAACAACAGACTGGTTCCAAATAGGAAAAGGAGTACGTCAAGACTGTATATTGTCACCCTGCTTATTTAACTTACATGCAGAGTACATCATGAGAAATGCTGGGCTGGAAGAAGCACAAGCTGGAATCAAGATTGCCGGGAGAAATATCAATAACCTCAGATATGCAGATGACACCACCCTTATGGCAGAAAGTGAAGAGGAACTAAAAAGCCTCTTGATGAAAGTGAAAAAGGAGAGTGAAAAAGTTGGCTTAAAGCTCAACATCCAGAAAACTAAGAGCATGGCATCCGGTCCCATCACTCCATGGGAGATAGATGGGGAGACAGTGGAGAGTTGGTGGTGGACAGGGAGGCCTTGCGTGCTGCGATTCATGGGGTTGCAAAGAGTCGGACACGACTGAGCGACTGACCTGAACTGAATAAAGAGTCGAGCATCTTTTTCATGTGCTTTTTGCCATCTGTCTGTGCCATCTTTGGAGAAATGTCTATTTACATCTTCTGCCCATTTTTTTAAGCAGTGATTTATTTATTCAGGCTGTGTTGGGTCTCCACTGCCGCACAGGCCTTTGTCTGTTTGTGGGTAGCGGGGGCTACTTTGCAGTTGCGGTTCACGGGCTGCTTGTTGCAGTGGCCACTCTGGTTGTGGAGTACAGGCTGTAGGGTGCTCGGGCTTCAGTAGTTGCAGTTCGTGGGCTCAGGCATTGCTGTTCCCAGGCTCTGGAGCACAGATGCAGTGCACAGGCTTAGTTGCTATGCAGCAAGTGGCATCTTCCTGGATCAGGGATCGAACCCATGTCTCCTGCATTGGTAGGTGGATTCTTTAGCACTGAGCCGGCAGAGAAACTGTCTGCCCATTTTTTGATTGGATTGTTCAAGCTTTTTTGTTGTTGAATTGTATGAGTTGTTTGTAAATTTTGGAGATTAAGCCCTTGTAGGTCACTTCATTTGCAAATATTTTCTCCCATTCTGGGGATTGTCTGGTCATTTTCCGTATGGTTTTCTCTGCTGTGCAAAAACTTTTGAGCTTTATTTGGTCGTATTTGTTTATTTTTGGTTTTAGTTTTTATATTGAAATGTATAGTTGAGCAACAGTGTTGTCTTAGTTTCAGACTTACAGCATAGCATTTCAGTTATGCATATACATATTGGGCTTCTTAGGTGGCTCTAGTGGTGAAGAGCCCACCTGCCAACGCAAGAGACGTGGGTTTGATTTCTGGTTGAGGAAGACCCCTGGAGGAGGACATAGTAACCCACCCCAGTGTTCTTGCCTGGGGAATCCCATACACCAGGAGCCCGGTGGGCTACTATCCCTAGAGTTGCAAAGAGTCGGACACGATTGAAGCAACTTAGCATGCACATGCATACGTGTATCTCTTTCTCAAATTATTTTTCCATTACGGTTTTTATAGGATAGTGAGCAGAGTT
The DNA here is from genome assembly GCA_006410875.1 of Neotragus pygmaeus. Classification (NCBI taxonomy): domain Eukaryota; kingdom Metazoa; phylum Chordata; class Mammalia; order Artiodactyla; family Bovidae; genus Neotragus; species Neotragus pygmaeus. The sequence goes on along the minus strand of SJYV01038424.1, from coordinate 1,674,029 downwards.
CCCTGTATTATACTGTATGTCCTTGTTGGTTATCTGTTTTAAATATTGTAGTGTGTATATATCAGTCCCATACTCTCAATTTTTCTCTCCCTTCCACTTTTTCCCTTTGCTAACCATAAATTTGTGAGTCTGTTTCTGTTTTGTAAATAAGTTCCTTTTTATCTTTTTTGTTTTTAAATTTTTACAATGTTGTTGCCGGGGTTCAGCCCCGGTGGATCCAGGGTAATTCGAAGTGGAGATGGAGTCAGCATCCTAGGAATTAATTGCTTAATTAAAGAAATGGAGGGAGATTAGAAAGAAATAGTAGGAAAATACTAGTGGAGAAAAAGAGGCTGAATAACTTGATTTACATGGGATACCAATAAAGCTTCGAGACAAGAAGCTTGTACCACCTACGTAGGCCACCAGCGCCCACTTGAGGAGCGAAGAGTGCCCTCCTTGGGCTCCCTCTCGCATGGATCTTAGAAGCTGGGGCAAAATTAGCAGGCTTGGCGGGTACCCACACTCCAGATGGGAATTCAGCCAGAAAAATGGAGAACAAAAAAGAAAGACATGGGGGAATCAGTCTTTCCAGAAACTGATCCGTTTTCTTTATTTTCGGGTTTGCTTATATACCTTTTGTTACACATAGAGACAAATGGAAATTTTAAAGTCATGCGGGGATCAGCAGTCCTGACCTTTATCAAAATCAGATGCTTCATACAAGAAGGTTTTAGGGGTTTTACATCATCTTCTGGCCAGTGGATCTGCTGACATTTTATGATCCTTTCTTTCTGATAATGGTCAGTCAGCCAAAAACTTATTTTCCAGGGGTGATTTTTCTTAAACCAGGCATCACCCTCCAAAGGTACCAGATAAAGTTGCCTTCCTATAGGGTGAGGGTGTAGTGGGTTACAATTAAGAAAGGAATTTACTTAGCCTAAGGTTTAACGTGATTAATCTTAAAGGTTAATACTTATTTCTCCTATATGTTAGTTATATTCATTATAAGGGCAGGGAATATGGAGATTTAGCAGCAAATATTGGCTCAACAAATGAAAAACCCTTCACCAACATGATTATTATCTTTAGAAAAACCCAATGCTAACTAAGACTTTCAAAATACTCCACACTCTCTGTGCTGTTTATGGTTGAGAGGTTGTAAACAATCATGTGCATAGTAGTAAGAGTGTGGATAATCCTGTCACACAAGCTAGTCTGCCAGCAGAGAGGTTTGACCTGAGACACCCTTGTCACGCCCAGGAATTTTTATTAACTGGAGCTGTAGGTTAGCTCCTTCTTCAAGAGAGGTGGGGAACAGCTCCCGTAAAGTCAGAGGTGTAGGTGAGAGCGTAAAGCAGTAAAGTAGGCACCTGGTTTTGGGGGTAGATGCTCGGGAACAGCGGGTTTCCTGAGGCTTGGTCCCGCCTTTGCATATGCTGAAGCCTCCTTCCTCCTGACCTTTGCCGTGGGTGGAGTTCCTCACGCTGGTTCCCGCAGTTGTGTTGGTTTCTGCTGTACAGCAATGCAAATCAGCCATTATTATACATGTATCCCCTCCTTCGTGAGCCTCCCTCCCCTCCCCCACCCCACCCCTCTAGGTCATCCCAGAGTACCAGACTGGCTCCCTGCGTCACACAGCCGCTGCTCCCCAGTTACCCACTTTATCCACGACAGTGTGTGTATGCTGATGCTACTTTCTCCTGCTCCCCTGTCTCCCCCGGCTCTGCTCTGTCCACAAGCCCATTCTGTGCATCTGCGTCTCCTTTCCATTCCTGCAAATAGGTTCATCAATACCATCTTTCTAGAATCCATATATATGCTTTCATATACAATATTTGTTTTTTTCTTTCTGACTTCACAAGTAAGTAAGTGAAAATAACAGGATCTAGGTTTATCTAATTCTCTAGAACTGACTCAATCCATTCTTTTTATGGCTGAGTAATATTCCATTGCATGCATGTATGTACCACATCTTCTTTATCCATTCATCTGCTGATGGACATCTAGGTTGCTTCCATGTCCTGGCTGTTGTAAATAGTGTTGCAGTGAACACTGGGGTACATGTGTCTTTTAGAATTGTGGTTTTCTCAGAGTATGTGTTTCGTAGTGTGGTTGCTGGGTCATACGGTAGATATATTGTCCGCAATGGCTGTATCCATTTACATTCCCACCAACAGTATAGGAGGGTTCCCTTTTCTCCACATCCTCTCTAGCATTTATTATTTATACACTTTTTAATGATGGCTATTCTGTCTAGTGTGAGGTGAGAATCTTGTTGTAGTTTTTATTTGCATTTCTATTATAATTAGTGATGTTGAACATCTTCTCATGTGCCTGTGGCCATCGGTGTGTTGAGCAAAAGTCTTTAGATCTCCTGTCCATATTTTGATGGGGTTCTTTGTGTTCTGATATTGAGCTGCCTGAGCTCTTTGTCAGTTTTGGAGATGGTCTGTCTCAGGATTTGCAAATATTTTCTCCCATTCGGTGGCTTTGTCATTTTCCTTATGGTTTTTTCTGCTGTGCAGAGGCTGTTGAGTTTCCTTTGGTCGTATTTGTTCATTTTTTGTTGGCGTACATAGTTGAGTCACAGGGTTGTCTTAGTTTCAGGCATACAGCATAGTGATTTACTGATGCACATACATGTATCTCGTCTCAAATTCTTCTCCCATTTTAGTTATTACAGAGTAGTGAGCAGAGTTACCTGCGTTTTACTGCAGGCCCTTTTGGTTATTTATGTTAAATACAGTAATGTGTATATATCAATCCCAAACTCCCAACTTATCTTTCCCCTCCACTTTTCCCCTGTGCTGACCATAAGTCTGTTTCTGTTTTGTAGATAAGTTCCTTTCTATAACTTTTTATAGAATCCACAAATAGGCAATATCATATGAGGTATGTCTTTCTCTCTCTGGCTTCCTACACTTAGTATGATAATCTCCGTGTCCATGCATGTTGCTGCAAGTGGAATTATTTCATTCACTTTTTTAGTTGAAGCATAGATGATTTACAGTGCTGTGCTCATCTCTGCTGTACAGCAAAATGACTTAATTATTCACGTGTGTGTGTATACATTTTTAGAAATATTCTTTTCCATTATGGTTTCTCCCAGGAGATTGAATACAGTTCCCAGTGTGAGTCAGTTGGACCTTATTATTTGTCCATTCTAAATTAATAGTTTGCATCAATCAGTGCAGAATTCCTAGTGCAGCCCTGTAGCTGTCCACCCTTCCGCCCCTGGCAGCCAGGAGTCTGGCTTCTGTGTTAGTCTGCTCCTGTCCTGTAGACAGGATCATTTGTGCCGAACTAACGTGTAACTGATGCACGTGCTATGGGTCCTTCTCTTCCTGACTGACTTAGTACGGTTATCTCTAATTGTATCCATGTTGCTGCACATGGCATCATTTCTTTCTTACTGGCTGAATAGTCTTTCATTGTGTGTATTTACTGCTCTATGAGTTCTTCTGTTGATGGAGATTTGGGTTTCTTCCATGCCTCAGCTGTCGTAAGCAGTGCTGCTGTGAGCGTAGGGTGCACGTGTCTTTTTGGATTTAGGCTGGGTGTGTGCCCAGGAGTGGGGCTTCTGGATCATATGATAGCTCTGTTTTTAGATTCCTGAGAAACCTCCATGCTGCTCTCCATAAGTTCGCCAGCGTGTATTAACACCACAGTGCAGTAGGACTCCCTTTTCTCGTGCCCTTTCCAGCATTTATTGTTTGTAGACTTTTTGATGATGGCCATTCTGACCAGTGTGAGATGATATCCCATTATAGTTTTGATGTGCATGTCTCTAACTAGCAATATTAAGCATCTTTCCATACGTCTCTTGGCCATGGGTATGTCTTCTTTAGAGAAAGTCTGTTTAAATTTCCTGACCGTTGTTTTGATTGGATTGTTTTTTTTAGCTACATGAGCTCTTTGTCAAGTTTTGAGATGGGTCTCTTGTTGTCTCATCATTTGCAAACATTTTCTCCCATTCTGTGGGTTGTCTTGTTGTTTTGTTTATGGTTTCCTTTGCTGTGCAAAACCTTTTGAATGTAATGAGGTTTCATTTGTTTATTTTTAGTTTTTATTTTTCATTGGAGTGTAGTTGAATAACAATGTGTTATTTTTAGGTGTACAGCAAAGTGATTCAGTTATAAACACATTACATGTATTTTCTCTTAAGTTCTTTTTTCATTTAAATAATTAGAGATTATTCATCAGAGTTCCTGTGTTATACAGTAGGTCCTTGTTGGTTACCCATTTTAAATGTTTCAGTGCATGTATGTGAATCCCAAACTACCAGTTTATCCCTTCACTCCACGTTTTTCCTTTGGTAATGGTAAGCTTTTGTCTAAGTCTGAGTCTGTTTCTGTTTTGTAAATAAGTTCATTTGTATATTTCTAGATTCTGCATGTAAGCCATATCATGTGATGTTTGCCTTTGTGTGGCTTACTTCACTTGCTGTGATAGTCTCCAGGTCTACTGATGTCACTGCAAGTGGCATTATCTCATTCTTTTCAATGACTGATTAACACTCCAGTGTGTAGCTGTAGCACATCTTCTTTATGAGTTTATCTGTTGAGGGACATTTAGATATCTTCGTGTCTCAGCTATTGTAAGCAGCACTTCTATGAACATAGGGGTGCATGTATCTTTTTGAAGTATATATTTGCCCCGTTAGATGCTGGGGGGGTGGTTGCTGGATCATATGGTAGCTCTAATTTTAATTTCTGAGCACCTCTATACTGGTTTCCATAGTGGCTGCACCAACTTATATTGCCAGTAACCGTTTAGGAGGGTTCTCTCTTCCCCACACCCTCTCCAGCATTTATTGTTTGTACACTTGTTGATGTTGGCCTTTCTGACAGATAGGAGGTGATATCTCATTGTAGTTTTGATCTGTATTCCTCTAATAATTAGTGATGTTGAGCTCTTCTCATGTGCTTCTATATGTGTTCTTTGGAGAAAAGTCCTTTGGAGTCTTCTTCCCATTATGTGATTGGATTGGGTTTATATCAAGTTGCATGACTTTTTGGAGATGGATCCCTTGTAGCTCTAATTGTTTGAAAATATTTTGTACTGTTCTGAGGGTTGTCTTTTCATGTTTTTTTTTTTTTNACATCATGAGAAACGCTGGGCTGGATGAAGCACAAGCTGGAATCAAGATTGTCAGGAGAAATATCAATAACCTCAGATATGCAGGTGACGCCACCCTTATGGCAGAAAGTGAAGAGGAACTAAAAAGCCTCTTGATGAAAGTGAAAGAGGAGAGTGAAAAAGTTGGCTGTCAGTTGTATATATACATGTATCTACCTTTTTTGCATTCCTTTCCCATTTCAGTTATTGCAGAATAGTGAGCAGAGTTCCCTGTGTTATACAGTTGGTCCTTGTTGGTTATTTATTTTATATAGTGTGTGCGTGTGTGTGTGTGTCATTTTCCCCACTCCCAATTTATCCCTCCCGTCCCCTGTTCCTTTTTGCTAATCATCGTTTTTTGTGAGTCTGTTTCAATTTTGTAAATAAATTCATTGGTATTGTTTTGTTTTAGACTCCACATATAAGCCATGTCACATGGTATTTGTCTTTCTCTGTGTGGTTAGCTTACATAGTATGATAATGCCCAGGTTCGTCCGCGTTGCTGCAGATGCCGTTGTTGTTTATAAGGGCTGAGGAATCCTCTTGTGCGTCTGCACCTCGTCTTCTTTATCCGCTCGCCTGTCGATGCCCACCTGGCTTGCTTCCATGTGCTGGGTGCTGTAAGCAGTGCTGCAGTGAACACTGGCCTGCATATAACCCTTGGAACCATGGTTTCCTCCAGATACATGACCAGGATTGGGATTCCTGAATCAGATGCTGCTCTAGTTTTAATTTTTTTAGCTAATCTGCATGCTATTCCCGTTCACAGTGGCTACACTAATGTATTGTTTGTAGGCTTTTTGATGATGGCTATTCTGACTGGCTGAATGCTGAAGAATTGATGCTTTTGAACTGGGGTGTTGGAGAAGATACTTGAGAGTCCCTTGGACTGCAAGGAGATCCAACCAGTCCATCCTAAAGGAGACCAGTCATGGGTGTTCGTTGGAAGGACTGATGCTGAAGCTGAAACTCCAATACTGTGTGAAGAACTGACTCATTGGAAAAGACCCTGATGCTGGGAAAGATGGAGGGTGGGAGGAGAAGGGGATGACAGAGGATGAGATAGTTGGATGGCATCATCGACTAATCATGGATTGGTTCTGCCTGTTCTTGGATGGCGTACAAATGGAATCATCTAGCATGTCAGTTTTTGCTCTCGCTTCTTTTAAGTATTTATTTGGCTGCGCTGGGGCTCAGCCGTGGTGTGTGAACTCTTTACTTCTGGCATGTGGGATCTAACCTTGGACCCCGGCACTGGAAGTGTGGCATCTTTGTCACCAGACCCCCAGGGAACCCCTTGCTCTGACTTTAATTCAGCGTAATGTTCTTGAGAGTCACTGCCCCTGTTGTTGCACATGTTGTTACCTTATTCTTTTATAATAATGTTTCGCTCATTGTGTGAGTATTCCACAGCTTGTCCGCATTCTTCTGTTGGTGGATGTTTGGGTTGTTCCCCATTTTAGGCTATTGTGACCAAGGCTGCTTTGTGAACAGTCGTGTCTGAGTCTTTTTGTGGGTATTTGTTTTTCTTTCTCTTGGGTAAATAAATGCCCATAGCCCTGGAACTGCCAGCTCACAGGGCAGACTGCTTACTCTCGGAGGGGCCGCTGCAGCGTGGCTGAGCCGCTCTTGTGACCCAGCAGAGATGCACGAGCTGCTGCTCTTCCACCCCAGGCCACACTGGGTGTTGTCGGTCTCTGCTACAGACATCAGACAGAGGAGTTTTATCCTCTGAGGTAGATGTAAAAAGGGAGAGTCGGTCTGTGGTGTGGGGAAGACGAGTGTGGAGAGAGGGCATGCGGGGGTCACCAACAGGAGCTCAGGGTGGCCTGACCACTGGGTTGATGGAGGTGGGCAGATGTGGTTGGGGTCCAGGTATGTTTTGAAGAGAGGATGGGCAGGGTTTGCTGCGGGACAGGCCGTGGGATCAGAGAGAAGGGAGGGTGCCCACTGGAGCTGCTGGCGGAGCTGGGGGTGCCGTTTCCCTAGACTGGGGCCAGCCTGGGCTAGACTGGGAGAGGGGCGTTGACTGTGGGGAGTCAGAGGAGAGTTTTTAAGACGGAAGGTGCTGCATGGAGGTTGACAGACTGGAGAGAGAGGAGGGGTCACTCAGCAGTGAGGACAGCTGCTATGCCACGTTCCGTGCAGTGAGAGAGGGTCCAGCACGCCCCTCGGGGTGCAGGAGTGTGTAGGGAGAAGGCTGGAGAGGGTGGGCAAGGATGGCAGGGGGTGGGCACCAGGGGCCCTGGGGATGGGTGGGCAATCATTTCAGAGATGTGTATAAGAGACAGGCATTTCCAGAGGCAAAGGGGTTCAAACGGGAACACATAAGGTGACTTCCTTATGAAATGAAACACACAGAGCCCAACCAGGAAACAGTGAAGGTGCTGAAGGTGAATCCCACGAAGCCCGCTCTGCCCTGTCCTGGGCGCGCGCGCTGTGAGCGAGTGGCAGCTCACCGCCGCTGGGCGGCAGGCCCCCGAGGGGCATCTCCTTCACTTCACCATGGTCTCCTGTGCTGCTACGCTAATTCGACTGTTCCACTGTTTTTGTAACTGGGGCATAGTGGGAGGTTTAGCTAGTCTAAGGAACTCTTACCCCATAAACTATCTGAATCAAAGGTTTTTTATTTACTCTTTCACCAAACACAAAGACTGATTTCCATCTACAATTATTTTTTCAGGTGAGAAACAGTGAGTCAACTGAAGCGAGGGCTGCGGCCTTGGCTCGGGAACGGTGACGCGGTTGACACTGGATACACGGCCTGGGGGGACGAGCCTGGGCCACAGCGGGACGGCCGGTCAGCGAGCCTTCTCCAGGAAGGCCCTGCAGCAGCGCACGCACTGCTGGTAGACGGTCTCAAAGTCAGCCTCGTTGCCCTGGAAGGACAGGGAGAAAGGGGGGTAACAGAACCGCTCGGGAACGCGCCTTCAGGGAGCCGGCCTCCGACCCCCGACGGCAGGCACTCACGCGGGCTCTCTGCACGTCGCCCTGTGAGCATCAGGACGGGAGTGAGGCCACACTTACATAATAGGGATCCTCAATGACAAGCTGTTTTTGTGGATCATAGCTCCCAAGCAGTTCGATTTTCGCTCTGCAGTTTTTAACTTGATTACTTTTTCTATTCAAATCTCTGTAAAATTGAAACATGAACTTAGTTTTCTGATCTATGGCTTCCAGTTAAACTGGGACATCTGCTAGGGTTTTATGAAGTATCCGTATCAAAATCCAGCAAAAGTGACCTGATTTAAAAAGGAAACCAATCCCTCGGTGGTTGGGCACAGCCTCCGGGTGGCTGCCCCCGCGGGCTCTCTCCAGGCAAGGGGGCTCCGACGGCAGCAGCTTTCCACAGGATGCGCACCCTCAGGCCGGACAATAACCAGCACTCTCCTCGGAAGCACGTGTTCAGAAAGACCCAGGGTCAGCAACCGAGCAAGGAGGCAGGGCGGGACTCAAAAACCCACCAAGACCAGGTCCCAGAGGGTGGCAGGCTCCCGGAGAGGGTGGCAGGCTCCCGGAGAGGGTGCAGGCTCCCAGAGAGGGTGCAGGCTCCCTGGGGAGGGTGCAGGCTCCCAGAGAGGGTGCCAGGCTCCCGGAGAGGGTGCCAGGCTCCCTGGGGAGGTGTCCTGAGCGGACCCCATGGCCACGTCCTCTGCTCCCACCTCAGCCTTCTCACTCAGCTTCATGGGGCCTGTTTAACAGGCTCCGCAGGGGAGGCCAGCGGCTCAAAGGAAACCTGCAGGCCTCAGAGCACAGAGCCTCCCCGAGAAGCCACGAGGCTGAAACAAGAAGGGCGGGCAGGGCTGAGGTGGCGAGGGCTGCACCGAGTGCCGACCGCCTCCGGGAACTCCTCTAATAAACATGCCACACGGAGCTCTCTAGCAAGACACTGCTGGTACTGAGAAGCTACCCAGTGAGAAAAAGGGGGCCAAGCGGGTGAAAGGCAAAACAGAAAGCTTACGCGCTCTAGTGAACTTGACGAAAGCCAAGCTCGGTGCATCCGCACCTGTCCACCCCAGAGCAGTGACTCGCGGCAAGAGCTTCTCTTAATAAAGTGCATGCACAATTACGGGTTAGCAGGGAGGCAGCAGGGCTCCTGTCCCTTGGTGCGGGCAGACACCGGGGGCCCTGCAGGCAGACTGTGACACGCAGCTTGGCGCCTGTCCCACAGCGGCACGCAGCCACACAGTCCTCTGAACCATCACTCATCTTGGCTTCATTGGCACATTATATCATGTTGTTTGTTGGGTTTAATTTTCACACACGTGGCCCACCCTAGANCCGCCAGGGGGTAGGACAGGGGAGGCCGGTGTGAGACATTCCTGCTGGGTGAGATCGGACTCAGCACTTTGGTTCCAGACTTGGGGCTTTCCAGCCCCTCTTAGTTGTAGGTTATCTTGCTCTCTTCTGAGCAGTGTTTCTTTTTCAATATCTGGTTGTGCAGAATCTTCACTGCTGTGCAGGCTTCCTCTCTCGTTGCAGCCAGCAGGGACGCCTCTTGGTTGCAGGGCACGGGCTTCTCACTGTGGTGGCTTCTCTTGTTGCAGAGCACAGGCTCCAAGCTTAGCTCCAGGGCACGTGGAATCTTCCGGGACCAGAGATCAAACCCGCGTCCGCTGCATTGGCAGGTGTATTCTCATCCACTGTGCCAGCAGGGACGTCCTAAACAAGGTTTGATATGAAGAAGGAAACTTCGCCAGTCGCTAGTTAATATCAAGTCCACTTGCTTCAAAGGTAGATACTTCACTCTCCCCAGGAACAGACCTGGCTCTGACTGTTCTCAGCCATGTGCTCTGCAGGCCCAGCAACAGCTATAACCCAGATCAACCACCTTCTCTAAGAGAAGCTTAGAGGTTTGAGGAAATCAACCCTGTAATATCTAGTTGGTGATAATAAATGATATTTCAAAAAACGGTGTTTTTCTTTTTTCTGTTAGTTGACCGACTAGGTAACGTAAGTACTTGGGCAGGTGTTTTCTTTACCACTGTGCCACCTGGGAAACCCACTTGGTAAATTTGGAAGGTTTTAAATATGTATTTTGCTTATGGTCATAATAAAATGTATTCACTTGTAAATTTCAGAAAAGTTGGAGAAGATTCGAGATCATGAACGAAAGGAAGAAACTTTTACGCCTATGCCCAGCCCTTACTACATGGAGCTCACCAAGCTGCTGTTAAATCAGTGAGTAGCTCCGCGGAGCCCACAGCCCGTGCCGCCTGCATTGGCACTCCCTGTGCGTTCCCGGGGGAGCCGGCGGGCCTGGACCCCGCTGCGCCCCAGCCCACGCTGACTGGGCTCCGGCTCTCCTGCTTCCCCTTTTCCTTTCCTCTGTCCTTCCCTCTCCTGGTGAACCCCTTGTTCTTTCTGCTCTGCATCCTAACCGCCGCTTGTTGCTGGACTCCATATCAGTCCCTCCCTCGCTCACAGTGGCTTTTCCTGCACAGCAATCACTGTGTTAGTCAGCCTGCACCCCTTTTCTCCTTGGGGCCTGGGTGTCTGAGAGCTTCCGCCTCCTGCACAGGGAAGGGCCCCTGAGCCAGATGGGAAGGCCCCTGGGCAGGCTCCTGTCGGCTTCTCCCTCAGCCAGAGGGCGCTTCTGCGGAGAAGGCTGCGTGGGTCTCCCGGGCCCGTGGGAGCCTCTCCAGGCTTGCAGTGCCGCTCGTGGCGTTCACGCCGCGTGGCCTGGCTCCCCTCTTCCTCGTCTCACAGCTCTGCCGGCCTTCCTCTCTCTCCTGGGTCACGCTGGCCTCTCTCACTTCTGCACGTAAGTAGAAGGTCCAGGTCCTCAGAGCACACGTGTGCGTGTCCACTGCCCCGTCCCTCTGCCCAGCGAGTCCCCTGTCCCCGCCTCTTCCTGGGTTTAGCACAGGTCCTCCCCCCAGGGAGGCACGCCTGTCCTCATCCCCGTCTCCAGGGCAGCTCTTGTCAGCCGCTCTTCTCTCACCGCGGCTGCCTGGGCCGCTCCTCTGCCCCGCGCCCCGTTCTCACGGGCGGGGGCTGTCTAGTGCCCCAGCAGTGCCTGGTGCTCACGTTTGTTGCTCACGTGTTTGTCAATAAATGAATGAATCAGCAGAGAAAGCAGGCAAGCATAGATAGTGTTGCTTAGGAGCAGCTTAGAATGTAGTCTGCACAATGCCAGGCCTTTCAAACACTGAGCACCTTTTAATTGGTGAATTCAAGGGCAGGTCCAGAACGGAAGTTGGAAGCGGCCTGCTGCCTGCTGTGTGTACAGCGAGGGCTGGGGGCCCGTGCACGGCCCTGCGGATTCAAGTGGAGACTTGCGTCACGTGGACTTGTCTTTGAGTTGACCTGAGGCAGCAGTTGTGCAGTTCACAACACTCTCCTTGTACGGCCTGCTAAGTGGCCCACTAGGCAGCGGAATTGCCCCTGTAGGCCCCAGTTCTGGTTCTCTGGGGCAGAGACGTGGCCCTGTTACCGGTGTGGTGTGACAATCTGTTAGGAGAACAGCCTGATGCAGCCCTCACGCCTGGTGCTGCCCGAAGAGGGCTCCGTGGCTCAGAGGATGGAGGGACACGTATTAGGGGAGAGGGTGTAGGCAGGACAGAAGGTGAAGAGCCCAGGGCTGTGGAGCAGGGCTGCTGGGACCCGCATGCCTGCTGAGGGCAGGGGAGTGGAAGCCGTGTCCCCAGGAGGGTGTTCAGGCATGGGTGGGAGGGGGTGTCATTCGGAGGACCCAGAGGGCTGCCTTGGAAGTGACTTCAGAAAGAAGAATACAGAAGCAGAGGGAAGGTCTGCGCATCTTTAGGTTTTGAAGTTCAGGGTATGATGTACACAGTTCCTATCAAAAGCCCGTTTCCTTAGAGTCAGTCATTCAGCGAAGGGGCCTTTGTTCTGCAGTGCAGTTCACAAAGAGCTGTGGGCCTTTGTTCCTTCACCTGCTGTTTAGACCGTAAGATCCAAATGTTTGGATCTTAAATCTCCTGCATCAGTTTTGTACCACTGCCTCTCTCTCTCCACTCGTGAGCTCATTGTAGCCTGTGGAGGCTCATCCAGCCTGTACTCCCTGGAGTTCCTCCCAGGATGCCTGGTGAAGGATGCTGGCCTCTGCTTTTGTCTTAGTTTGTCCCTTCCTTTAGAGGTTAAGGCCAGCTTAAAAATGTGTCAGAGGAATGCTGTCAGTGCCCCGCGTGGACTCCAGGCCAGACTTTTACCCGAATTTGCCATGTATGGGTGTGCTGCTTATGCTGATTTGCGTTTTGTTTTGTAATTTTTGCAAATGTATCTTTGTTGTCTCTGTAGAGCAGGACGGTCTCTGTCCTTCACGGGCTTCTGAGAGGATAGGAGTGCCATGTAGTGCAGAGGACTGCGCCTGGCACACAGCCCTCGTCTGCTCTCCCTGGTGGGCTGGAGCCCTGGGGCATTAGCGTTAGCGGCATGACCTCTGTACTGGCCTTCGAAAGGTGCGTTCTAGCTGGGAACTGTACAGAACAGAGCACAGAGCACCCAGTTACCCCTGGACAGAGGAGGGCCAGCTCAGAGCTGCTGCTCCAATAGCTCAATTTTTTCTGTGAATAAACAGAAGTCCTTGTACTGCAGGATGCCCGGGACAGCTAATAGAGCACAGCTGACTCGGTGAGCATCCTGGCTGAATTTTCCTGGCATCAAGGTTAACGGCTAGAAATCCTTAACATTTTAAAACTGAAAAGTGAAACAGACTTTGAGCCTTGAACAGCTTGTGCCTTTCTGTCTAAATCTAAGCAGTTCTTAGGAAGAAGCCACTTTTCCTGGATGTTGGCCTAATTTACTGCATGCTTCCCTGTGCGACTTATCTCCCCTTTTCTCTCTTTAGTGCTTCGGACAACATCCCGAAAGCAGATGAAATCCGGACCCTGATCAAGGACGTGTGGGACACTCGCATAGCCAAGTTCCGGGTGTCTGCCGACAGCTTCGTGAGGCAGCAGGAGGCACACGCCAAGGTGCGCACGAGGGGCAGGGAGGCTCAGGAGCCGGTGCCCTGGTTGGCTTTCAGAAAACCGTTGCTCACTGGTTCTTTATCCGGTAGATTTAACCTTTCTTGAAATCAAAAACTAAACCAGCTGTTTTCCCTCATGTTTAGCTGGATAACTTGACCCTGATGGAGATCAACACCAGCGGGGCTTTCCTCACACAAGCGCTCAACCACATGTACAAACTCCGCACAAACCTGCAGCCTTCGGACAGCGCCCAGTCTCAGGACTTCTAGGCAGGGGCCGCTTTGGCCAGGCTCGCGTCTGCCGGCAGGAGGCTCCCCAGGCGGCGTGAGCGTTCGGGACATGACCGAGATACTCACGTTTCTGGAATTCTAGACCACTTCTGAATCTACGAAAAAAAGTGCAGTGAAGGAAGGAATGGGTTTATAATCTGGTTGGAAAGCAACAGGCTTACACTCAGTTGAGACATTCTGTAATTCCTTGTCTGTGTCTGGGAGCCAGCTGCCTTTTATGGGGGAAGAAAAAGCACTGGCAGAATGCGCGCGTTCCCCAGCAGAGCCCCGGTCTTCTGCACGGGACGGTCACGTGCAGGTGAGTGTTCGGTGATGTTGGTGTTGCTTTAAGATAAGATGCGGCAGGACGGTGATGTGGCCACGGCCTTTCTCTTGGGCTACATTCAGAGTCTCCCACAGAGACTGCACACCGCGCGGGCAGCCCACGAGCGCTCGGCTAGCGACCGTGACTCATCGTTAAGCCCCGATACACAGTCAAGGCGGAATCACCCAATTCTTTTTGTGTTTTTTCCTGCATCACTCCCACATGAAGGGAGCAGGCTCAGTGGCTAAAGGACCTGACAGAGCAGACTAAGAGGGTTAGCAGACAGCGTGCCCTTCCGAGCCCCACTCTTGCGTGTCTCTTGTTTGCTTGGCTGCTTCTGGGAAGGGGCTAAAAGGTTGTTTATCAGCAAGAAAGTAGGGGAAATGAATTCCATGTGTGTGTAAGTGAAGCTGAAGATGCGACGCCAGGGGAAAATGGGGCCTGTGCTGTGGTTCTTGGTGGACTGAGGGGACAGCCTGCTTGAGGCAGCCGTGGCTTAGGCCAGAGGCGTTTGTCCCTGGAAGGAGCATCTTCAGCTGTACTGTAGCACGGCTCAATTCCTTATAGAAAGTACTTTCCCTCAAGTCAGGGGCGGGGGGCGATGACTGTCCAGTCCTGTAACGGGCGGGTCGAGGGTTTCTGAAGGGGGGGGTATGTGTGTGATCATGTGACCAGCTGGGCCCTGCTGGTGTTTTTACCCTTCAGTGTTTAAAACTCAACTTACTTCAAGTTACCTGGGCGCTATTTGTTCATCCCAGGTGGGTGCCCAGATGTCCCTCTAAACAGCAGCTCGTGTTTAAACACTGAAGGGCCACACACAGAGGGACTATGACCCAGAACATGTGATCTCCATAGTTTCATCCCTTCTCCTAAAACGGGCTGAGGTCCAGTTGATTGTCTTCACACCTTACTTGTAAAGCTGTAGAATCGTTGACTTCTTATTTTTTCCCCTTACTATAACATAAAAAAGATTTTTCTCTTAACATGATTTAGGAAGATTTTATTTTCTGGATGTTGTCAGAAATTACAGCAATATATTCATAAATACCTAATTACTACATTCAACAAATAATATTACAATACAGTTAATTCAAACAAGTACACTTAGAACAGGTTTAATTTCACAGCATCTAAACTGCCCCCGAGGGACCGAGGCACCGTTCCTCCCCCACCCCGTCCTGGTTGGCTATCTAGCAGTTAGCACAGGCGCAGCAGCGCAGGCAGGACGGTCCTCCTCAGCTCAGGCAGAGTTAAGGAGCCTGGTTCAGCACTGGATCGGAAGCTGGGGGACAGGCTACTGCAAGCAGTGACGTCCATAGTTTGGTTACTAGAAGAGTAGGGGGCTGCTGCTAAGTGGCTAATCTACACTGTAAGAGGAGCAGTTTCCTGTGCTAGCCGTCCCCATCTGGTGGTGGGTCCCTGGAACTGTCTACATTTAAACCGTGGCTCAGAGGGAACCGGGCTATGTGGCTTAGATTTAGAGATGGGGCAGCATCGTGAGCTACTCGGTGGAACGCCACCCCACACACAGACTCAGATTACCTTGTTTTTGCGGAAGGTGTGGGCTCCTTTTAATAGTCTTTGAATTTCCCTGAGGGTATAATCTTTTTTAGCACTTTGCATGCTGCCAATTGTTGCATTTCCTTTAGAATATACACTAAACTATTGGTCACTTAAGTGAGATAATAGATGATACTTTATGCCAGTTTGCCTGTTTCTATGAAACAAAGACTCATTTTCAAATGATCAGGTCATGCAGTGCCAAGTGTGGGGGGGGAAGCTCTAGTTTCTTTCTACTGATCTGATAAAATGCACAGAGCCACATGACTCAGCTTTGGCAGGTACCCCTCAAATTTAGCAAAACTCCTTCAGGTCACAAAAATACTGACACAAAAGTTCCAGAATCAGTTCTAGAGCAAATCTGCTACATTTCTGAACTTTGTCTTTCAAAAAACTCAATGTGAAATAGCTGAACAAAAAGCTTTAGGGATTCCATATTTGTCAGCTTTTAAGCCTAAACTGAAAAAAGACTGATGCTACTATGTTCTTTTGGAAGAATTTTCAGGTGATAAACTTCAGTGGGGGGCATGATTGGGTATGCTGTCTCCCAGAGAGGCGCACTTCTGTTTTCACAAGACCCTCTGTTACCTTTTTCTTTCTTCATGCTGCCTTACTGGTCTGTATTTATCTTCTGATTGTCATATTACTTCTTGAGCCCTAGAATATTGAGGTCTTCACAGGTAGGTGGGGGCGGGGGTGCCACTCAGAAGGGGAAAGCTGTTAATACTAGCTCAGGGACAGAGCTGCCACCCCTGGTTAGCTGTCCTTTTGACCTGTGTGCCACGAACTCCTCCCCAACCAGCACAGAGCAGCCAAGGGTGCCCCCCGCCAGGCTAACCTGATGCTTTTCCCATCAGATCTGTTCTTCCCTTTGCTTCCAGCCAAGGCCCTTGACCAGCCCCCGGGAGCAAAGGCATCCAGACGTTTTCTATGATGGAGGAGGACTGGGGGGAAGTGCCGAGATGTAACCCTGAGGCCTTCAGAAACAGCAAGCAGGTTTTAAATAGAGAAATTCAGTGATGTTTTGCCCTGACTGTTGGCGGTGGGGCTCCATCTAAACACCTGTCCCCGCCTGTGGCACATGGTGCTTTCCATGTCTGCCGGGGAAGAGGGCCCCCAGAGCAGCTCTCAGTTCTCAAGTCGTCTCTGTAGAGAGGAAAGCACTTGCTGACTGCTGGTAATACTGGCGGCACTTTTTGTCTGAGTTTGCTAATAACTGGAAGATTCTTGGCAGGCATACAAAGCAAACTGCGTGGGAACAGATAAAGTGACACCATGCCATCTGCCAGCAAGCTGTTCTGCACAGCTAAGGTCTGGGCTGAGGGCATGGCCACTGGTCACAGCACCTGGCCTTCCTGAAGGTCAGCCAGCCCGTCCCCAGGGTGGGGCAGAGGGGCGCACACAGCCTGATGTGTGGGTCCCCTCCCCTCCCCCAGGCACACCAGCCACCGGCTGCTTGGGCCTCTGGTTTCAGTCCACTGGGGCAAGAGCTGCCTTTTTAATCTAGATGCAACCCAGCCTGAACCAGCAGCAACCGGGGCAAGGAGGGCAGGCTCCCCCGGCCCCACGCTTTGCACTGATGCGATTATCCCCATTTCCAGCGGCTCCTGTGCTCATCATGGTGAGCCCATGAGGAGAGGTTCTGTCGCACGTAGCTCACCCTGCCTTTAGGCTGTCACGAAGCTCTGCATCTGAACCAAGCCCCTACCGAGTTTCTACTTTGCTCCTGCTCACCCTGCTGTGAGACACCTTGGCACCCTGTCACAGAAACTGCTCCCACCTCAAAGGTTCTTCTCACGGAGTGTGCGTGTGAAGGTGCGCACGCAGCGCCTACCTGGTTCCCGCTGGAAACCAGCAGCGCCTGCTGGCGGGGGGAGCCGGGCAGGGCCCAGGGGAGCGGGGAGGAGGAACCATGGCTGTCTACCTCACTCTCCAGTGCAACTCAAGAATGAAGTGCTCGCGTAGGCGCCAGTGGTGAGCTCTTTACTTTTCTTCTTCTTTAATTTTTAACAACACTTCAATAATGTCCTGACCAGCAGCAGTACAAACACTAAAAGCAAGGTATTTTTTTTTTTTGCCCAGAAAAACAAAACAAAAACAAAACCCCCAAACAAGAGAACAAACAACAAAAAATCCCCCCCAAACCACATATTAAAAATGGCAGGCTTTTTATAACAATAATTAAAGTAATAAAAACATACAAAACTTTGTTTTTTAATATATATACACAGTACAAGGCTGAAGCACCTTTGACTTTTCTCTCAAAATTGACATTTGTATGAAAACACCCCCGCCCGCCCCCCGCAGTAACAATCCGGTGGGTGTGGATAACTGTACACAGAGCTCCGGACATTCCCCCCCACAAGGGAATAAAAGGTCCCTCCCATTGGTCGATCCACTGCATCTTTAGGTAAGAGCTTTCTGGGAAAAGCCTCTGGGTGAGGCTCTGTGTGCTCCTAGGNAAATCATGTCAGTGACTTTCTAAATACATCCCTTGGCTTTTCATTGCCTTTAGAACAAAATCAGATGTGCTTCTCATGGCTGACCTTCCGAGTCTCCTTCGCTGACGCCTCCAGTCTAATTCTCCATCACTTCCCACCTTGTCCTCTGTGCGCAGCTTAGGCTGACATCTGTTCGGGTCCCTAGCATCACCTCCCTGGTCTCTGATGCTGTGCATGCGTAACCCTCTGCTTGGGTGCTCTGTGACCCACAGTTAGCCGCAGCTGGTATGTTTCTTCTCCAGGAAGCTCTCCTAACGTATCACGTCCCAGTTAGGCATTCTCTCTCTGCATGCCCCAGGATACCCGTTACACTTATCACGTCACATTCTAATTGCTTTGCCTTCTCCTAACCCTAAAATGTAAGTACTGTGAAGGCAGAAACTTAACTCTTTCTATTCACTGCAATTTTCATATCACCCGGCACATAGTAAGCATTCAAAAAAATGTGATGAATAAAGGAATGGATACGTGAATAGGAAAATTCCTTGTCACACCTTGTGGTTCATCCATGTCAAAACTTGATTCTATCTCTCCTTATTGTTTTCTTATAAAATCTCTTCTTATTGTTTTTTCCTAAATATGTAAGTACCAGTAAGATAAANCAAAAAATCCCCCCCAAACCACATATTAAAAATGGCAGGCTTTTTATAACAATAATTAAAGTAATAAAAACATACAAAACTTTGTTTTTTAATATATATACACAGTACAAGGCTGAAGCACCTTTGACTTTTCTCTCAAAATTGACATTTGTATGAAAACACCCCCGCCCGCCCCCCGCAGTAACAATCCGGTGGGTGTGGATAACTGTACACAGAGCTCCGGACATTCCCCCCCACAAGGGAATAAAAGGTCCCTCCCATTGGTCGATCCACTGCATCTTTAGGTAAGAGCTTTCTGGGAAAAGCCTCTGGGTGAGGCTCTGTGTGCTCCTAGGACCTGTTGCTTTCAGGGAAACTTTGCGGAAAAATAACTGAAACAAATAAGCCCTTTACTTAGAACGCACCCCACCTTCCTTCTGCTGGAGCGGGTCTCCATCCTGGGGAAGAGCGCGACCGGCCAGCCCACGGCCAGAGCAGCCGGGGTTCCCGAGGCCACAGGGCCTGGCAGCACACGACACGCACCGCAGCGGCCCGCTCCACCTCACGCACCCAGGGCCCGGGAGCTGGGCACAGCTCAGTGCTGGTAACGGAGCCTTCATCTCGAGACCAGAGCATGACGACGTGGGAAAGGGGAAAACCGCCTTTAAAAAGGAAGAAACCATGGGCGTCTTACACGGGTTGCTTGCTGAATTACAAAGGTGATTCAACTGCATTGAAGTCAAGGTGAGTTCGTTCTTTTTTTTCTGGAGCCTGGAATCCTTTGCTTCATGCATGGCACATTCTTTTTTTTTTTTTTTTTTTAAGCGTCAAACCTCCCAGTGAAAAATATTAAATATTCAAGGTAATAAAATAGATAATATTTCTATACTATAGGTTCGGCCTAGTGCAAGGGAAACCGTCACCTCGGGAAACCCTTGAAGTAGCC
Organism: Neotragus pygmaeus; assembly: GCA_006410875.1. Classification (NCBI taxonomy): domain Eukaryota; kingdom Metazoa; phylum Chordata; class Mammalia; order Artiodactyla; family Bovidae; genus Neotragus; species Neotragus pygmaeus. Next base: position 1,654,813 of record SJYV01038424.1, on the reverse strand, counting down.
TCTAGGCCAATGCATTGCAGGCAATGCAAGGCACTTCCGTAAGTGGTCCAGTTCCGCCTGGAGCCGCTCCCGTTCTGAAACCATCTTCTGTTTCTGGCTCCTCAGCTCCTGGGGAGAGATTAGTGTCAGACCTGTAGTTCACACAGTAAGGAAGGCTGTGGGATGCGCTCTAGCTGCCCCCGGCGTCTCCCAGCAGCAGCATCCGCTGCTCACGCAGCTTCAGCCCTGGCTGAAAACTGTCAAGCTTCTGCTGCTTCGGGAATGGCCAAGCTGTCCAAGCCCCAAACACACGACAGCGCCCCTCCCGTGGGCAGGAGGAAGCCGGTGGGGGGCTCACTGTCACGGCTATGTGTGTGTGTGGGGGGGGGTCCGTCCCGTCCCAAGGGCTCGGCCCCCCTCCCTCCATCCTCCTGAGCACTGGCACAGGCAGTCCCCCTGCCCCCCCAGGCCCGTGTTCTGCAGACAGACGGCACTCCCTCCTCAGGTGACCCCTAAATTTATCCCCGCTCTCCCAAGAGCACAACTTCCCTTCAAAACTTGTCTGTATGGGTGCTCCTGAACCCAGACTCGAAAGGCTGAATGAGAATAACCACTGTGGGGTCAAGAAAGCCCCCCCGGAGGCAGTCTGATCCCTGAGACTCACCGCCATGCTGTGGGAGAGCTGCTCGGCCGTGAGGCTGAGACTGTAATGCTGCGCCTCCAGCCGCCTGCACTGCGCCTGCAGCACCTGCCGCTCCAGATCTTGCTCTGAAAAGACAAGCCAGGGTGGCGTCTTCTGTAACAGGGCCCCAGGCCCAGCGCATAGCCTCCTCTCTCTCCAGAGCAGCTGGTCAAAGTTCTCTCCTTTGGACCACATGGCTCCCTGCCCTATAGATCATGCTGGTGACTAGATGTTACTAAAGTAACCCAACCCAGCGGAATAAAGACCAAGGACGCAGCATCGAAAGGCAATTTAAGGGATGCAGCTTAGGAAACAGTAACAACTTATATAAGATGCATTTTTCAAGAAAAATAAAAGGCTTAGACACAAAAACTTTTAAGCTGTTAGTTATAGTTTTAACAAGTAAAATAAAACCTCCGCCTTTCCGAAAGATACTGAGCTTCAAATCTTCAAGAATAAATCTCTCTTTTAACAGTCTCTTCAATAAGTGGTGCTTAGAAAACTAGACAACTATGTATAAAAGAATGAAACAGAACACTAACACCATACACAAAGGTACACTCAAAATGGATTTAAGACCTAAATGTAAGGTTGGTTACTATAAAAACCCTTTTAGAGAAACACATAGGCAGAAGAATCTTTGACAAAAGTTGCAACAAGTTCTTTTTTGATCCACCTCCCCAAATAATGAAAACAAAAACAAATGGTGGGGCCAAATTAAACTTAAAGGCTTTTGCATGGCAAAGGAAACCATAAAACAAAAAGATAACCCATAGTGTATAGGAGAAAGTATTTATAAAAGATGCACCCAACAAGGAATTTAATCTCCAAAATATACAAATAGCTCATGTAGCTCAATATTTAAAAAAACCAACCTCATCAAAAAATAGGTGCAGATCCCCCCCACTTATTTTTCTTAATGAATCTTGGGTTCCCTGACTAGGGATTGAACCCACACTTTCCTCACTGGAAAGTGGATTCTTAACCACTGGACCACTACTTCACCATCTGGGTGAACATCTAGATATTTTTCCAAAGAAGACAGACAGATGGCTGAAAAGATGCTCAACATCTCTAATTATCAGAGATGCAAATCAAACCACCACCTCACCCCATTTAGAATGACCATCATCAAAAAATCTACTGTAAATGCTGGAGAGGGTATGAAGAAAAGGAACCCTTCTACTCTTGTCGGTGGGAATATAAATTGGTGCAGCCACTATGAAGAGGACTATGGGGGCTCCTTTAAAAACTAAAAAGAGACCTACCATATGATTCAGCAGTCCCAATCCTGGGGGCTACATATCTGGAGAAAACAATAATTTGAATAGATACATGCAATCTTATGTTCATAGTAGCACTGTTAAATAGCCAAAACGTGGAAGCAACCTAAATGTCCATCACAGAGGAACAGATAACGAAGGCGTGGTATATATGTACAAGAGACTACTACTCAGCCACAGAAAAAATGAAATGCCACTCACAGCAACATGGACAGACCCCCAGATGGTCATACTGAGTGAAGTAAGTTGGAGGAAAACATGTATCACAAATATATGACTCCACATATATGTGGAATCTAAAAAAATGGTACATATGAACTTATTTACAACACAGAAATAAAGTCAGAGATGCAGAAAACAGTCTTCTGATTATGGGGGTGGGAGATAAATTGGGAGACTGGTATTAACACACAGAACTCTGCTCAAAACTAATGGCCTATACGGGAAAAGAATGTGAAAGAGTGGATATCTATGTAACAGACTGACTTTGCTGTATACCTGGAACTAACAAACCAACTGTACATACTTCAGTAAAAAAACACAGGCGATGATACTCTTGTTATGGCTACGAGGACATCCTTTTTGATTGTATTGAATACTTAAGGTGGTTTTACGATGCTTATTTCAAAATACCTGAAATAATTGTGACATTCATGATAAAAACTTCTCTACAGTACAGTAATGAGTAGAATTTGGAAGTGGCGATGGCCAGGGTTCTGACGTTCTGGAGGCCAACAAGGGCTGGCCTCCTGCACTGAGCGCTGCGCCAGGAGGACCGGAGCCTGTGGGCATGTCCTGAGACACGGAGCCCGTGAGGCACGCCAGAGGGGGAGAGCCGGGCGCGGCTGGGTGAAACACTGCCTCTTCTCAGACCTGTGTGCGTAGCCACAGGGTGAGGGCGGACAGAACGTTCAGAACCGCAACAGGACTCGGTGGGCGAGCAGGCCCAGGTCCACGGTCACGCTGGGTGGGGCAGGCGCTCGGCGCCTAGGTTCCTCCAGGGAGGACGTCTGTCCATGAGGAATGGCTGTTGCAAGCTAGCCCGGGCACCCCAGAAGCCCGAGGAGCGATTCTGGGGCTCCTATCTGCTTGTGGCCCAGGAGCCCCGGGCCTTGTGACTCAAACAGTCCCCAGCCTGGCGATGGAAACCGGCACGCATCGTGAGCCCGCTGAGCCTCCTGGCCCACTCTTGCGGGCCCCTGGCCTGCCTCCCCGGCCCTCCATACCTTCCACGTGTTCCTGGTAAGCTTCCAAAATGGCCTCGATCCCCTGCCACTTGCGCCTGGGGGGGTCCTCGTCGTCGTCCTCTCCGTCGTCCTCCTCCTCCGAGTCCAGGTCCATCTCCTGCGCTGGGGGGCCCTTCCTGCTGGTGGGGGGCTCCTGCTGCCCATTGTGCTGGGGCGGAGGCAGGCGGCTGGAGGATTGCAACTCGGGGAGGTTGTAGTGGACGGACGCGTCAACCTTGTGGTTCTGCTCCGCCGACAGCACGGCTGTGCTTCCTGAGGAGGGGAGATAGCTGTCACAGGGCCCCCCGGGACACGCCCCGGGGGCAGGCGACACGGTCAGCAGGTCCCGGCAGGCACGATGGAGCGGCGTGAGGCCTGTGCCATTCGGAGACCAGAGACGGCGCCATCAAAAAGGCTGGAGCGTGCCACCGCAATGGCGGCGGAGCTGGGTCCAGGCCACCACGCTGCGCCGACGCGCTCAGCTGGGTTAGGCTACGAGCCGCACCGCCTTGGTCTAAAGCGTCTGCACCCTCTCCCAGGACACACAGGCCTCCGGTCCCCAAGCACACTCCGTGCAGCCGAGAGTCTGAACAGGCTGGGCCTGTCTAAACCGGGTCTGCTCTGCCTCCCTGTGCGGACAGCAGCCTTGGGCAGTCAGTGGACCCATAAGACCCAAACTGGCAGGGGCTGGATGATGCTCAAGTCCTGAGGAAACAGTCAAGTGTAAAGTCAGGGAAGGGCTGAGATCAGGCAGGAAAAGTTAGGTCCTTAAGCTGCCGAAAAACCTCTGTGTGTGTGTCTTAGAGGGAGCACGGGGGTTTAATCTAGCCAAAACATTTCCCCTCTTAGAAAATACGACTCTGAACTCACAGCAAACATTCTAAAGAGGAGAGTTTCGTTTTGCTTTTTTTTAAATCCACATCAAAACCCACTACCCTTCACTTTTCCTTTCATCCCTGCCGACAGCATTATTTTACCTGAAGGGCACTGACACCGTCAGACCTGTTTATCTAAAAACGCTTCTCTGTCTATTCAGTTTTTTACAGGTTGTAGGAGGATAATTTTTAAAATCATTTGGGCAAACTAATGTGAAAATAATCATATAATTTTCTCTGGGCCGTTGCTCCCTGAGCATTCTCTTCTAGTCAGTTTCAGCCTTTGATTCAGTGGGAATGAAACGTATTGACCCCCGTACTCTGAACTGTAGCGACTCCCGCACAGAGATGTCCAAGGGGCACCTCGCCTCCGGGGGCGCAGGCACAGACCAGAGCGACCAGAATGCCCCACCAGGGCCGCTGGGCCTGGTGATCGAGCGACAGTGGTGCCCAAGGTGAGTCTGCGGGCAGGCTGGAGATCCTTGCACCACCAAAGGCGTGGATCCTATTTTTGCTGAAAAGCTCCTCCCTGTCATTACTGAAAGGAAGAGCTTTACAAAAAAGTCAAATGACTTCTGCTGGGAGGCAGAGCCTGCCTCTGACATGAGGTGCCGAGCGCCCCAGTCCTAGGGGCCTCCTCACCTTTGTGCTTCTGCAGGGCCTTCTGGGTAGACTGCAGGACCGACTCGTGGAACTGGTGCGCGAACTCTTCCGCCACAAAGGGCTCCCACGGCTTGCTCTTTCCGTTGATGCTGTGCGACAGCGGCACGGGGATGTCCTTGGGCGCGGGGCCCCGGACGCAGTGGAGCATGCTCAGGCTCCTCTTGCCCCCGGGGGCCTCACTCGGCCGGGCCTTCTCACCGCCGGCGGGGGCTGGCTCCTGGACGCGCTCCGGAGGCCGCAGCTGTTCTAGCCTCCCAGGTTCTGTGGCCTTTGGGACGTCAGACAAGGAGGCGGCAACGCCCACAGGCTTCTCCGTGTCCAGGGAGGTTTGCTGCGTGGTGGGTTCTTAAGAGACAGAAACCGAGGGACATGGTCAGAGCCACACGTGAACAGGCCGACCCTGATCTCTAACCTAGGACAGAGGACCCGGACTCTGGAGCCATTTAATTAAAGGTCAGCGTGCAATGTTTGGTCTGAGACGGGATGTGTTTAAGCAGCAAGGCCATCCTTGAAAGGTGCCCCAGGACGGCGTCTGGGAAGAAGAAGAATGTGAAGGAAGGAGCAAGTTACTTCTGGTCATCCGAGAGGCAGGAAGTTACACAGCCAGATCCAGAGAGAAAGACTGAATCAGGAGCCAAGGACAGGGCCAGACCACCACCATTTCCTGCTTCGTCGGCAGGACAGCAGAGTCAGAGGCGTGAGAGACAGAGAGAGAGAGTGAAAGCAGGTGTCACAGGGCCTGTGAGGCACACGCCAGGAGCACACAGCCCAGGCGGCAAGCGCTGAAACGGAAACCTGGGCCACGGCGGGAGGAGCAGACGGCGGCCACAGCCGCCACCAGGCCGAGTCCGCCAGAGGAACCAGGACCCCCACACCCCTGAAAGCGTGACTGCTGGCACCGTGTTCTGCGGAGATCTTCCCACGCACAGGAAGCTTGAGAGAGAGAAAGGAGAGGGAGAAAGAAGCCCGCCGTGTCCGAGAGGAAGACGACCTGGGGTAGTCAGTGGCCTGCGGCCCTGGCACCCCCGGGACAGTCCCGGGGGTGGCGGATGGGGCTGGCCTTACCGCTCAGGGACACGGCAGGACTGTCCCTCGGAGAGCTCCTGAGCGGGTCTGCCACCGCGGCGGACAGCGCCTTCTGCTTCATGGCCTGGAGCAGCTCAACAAGCCTCTCTTTGTCTGTGAGGAAAGCAGCCCGAGGTTACCGGGGAGGGGATCGCGCCACTCCTGAGCGGGCAGAGAAGCAGGAGTGTAGCTTAGGCCACGGCCAGCAGGCGCGAGTCCTTCAGAACGAGACAAGAAGCCGTGGACACAGGCTGGCTTTAGAGGAAGAACGTTCACTATAGAGCCCAGACTCCTGGGCTGCCACCCCCTGACGTTTCAGGTGTTCCAAGAACAACGGTGTGCGCATGTGGCGAGTCACAGGCATCTGCGAGCCTCTGCGGGAGAATTCTCATTTTAAAAAGTTGGCCTCAACACAGGAAGCAACCGCGAAAAGCCACACCGCGCCTCGGGGCGGTCTGCTCCCCGCTGCTCCCGCCACAAGCGTGGCTCCTGTGTCAGCTACCACCAGGGAAGAGGGACACACACACACCCCATGTGACCCTCCAGGTCAGGGGCCCCTCACCAAACCTCCTTAGGACTTGAGTCAGGCCGAGAGATGCGCTTCTCAAACAAAACCCTTCACGTTCCCAGGGATGTGTCCCAGTCCCATCACTGCCCCNACACACACACCCCATGTGACCCTCCAGGTCAGGGGCCCCTCACCAAACCTCCTTAGGACTTGAGTCAGGCCGAGAGATGCGCTTCTCAAACAAAACCCTTCACGTTCCCAGGGATGTGTCCCAGTCCCATCACTGCCCCTTTGAGGGAGAGCAGGGATCCAGGCCCACCGGTGCAGCCCAAAACGAATGAGGTGAGTGAAAGCAACTGAAATGACCGACAAGCACCTTTGCTTTCTTCGACTTCCTTCCAGAAAGAGGTGACCAGGCCTCAGCAAGGGGGGACAGTGTGGGCGTGTGGCCCAGAAAGGCCAAGTCTTCCCCCGGCGCTGAGCAAGCACGAGGCGCAGACAAAGGAAGGGGGTGCCCCAGAAGGCAAGTTCAGATTGCAGCCCAGTCGCCCCTCGTGCCCAGACGGGGCCGGAAGGGTGAGCCGACCACGCGGGGTGGGTGTCGGCCCGGCCCCGCCCAGTGGCCGCGGACCCGGCACACCTCTTGCCATCAGAAGGAGCAACGGCGGCCACGTGAGCCGCCCGCAAAGCGGAGACCCAGTGACCACAGGCACTGGGAGACGCGGCCGGAGACAAGAGCGGGTGGGAGTCCACAGCTGACTACACAGGGCACCAGCCCCCATCAGTGTCCCAGGACGGCACAAGAGAAAGCATGCTCTGGAGGGGCCGTGAGCTTCCCACGGAGAGAGGCGTGGTGGCAGAGAGACGGGAGGACGAGTCCGTGAGAGCCGAGGGCCGACTTCAGCCCCGAGAGCCCACGGCCCCGCCTGCTTCCTCAGAGACCCCCAGCCGCCCTGGCGAGCCTGTCCCGAGGCCTAGCCTGGCCCCGCCTCACCTTTCCTCTTCTCGGCGCTGATGTGGGTCAGGTTGAAGATGGTCAGGAACTTCTTCTTCTCCTCGAAGTTGGGGCTGCTGTTCATGTCGTCGGGGCTGTAGCGGGTGGACAGCGCCAGTCTGGGCGAAGGCGTCCGCCGCTTGCTCCGCGCCGTCGGTGGCGACGGGCTGCGCTCTCTCAGCATCCGCCGGCGTTTCCTCCGCTTCTGGGTCAGCAGGTCCTCCTTCTGCTGTTGGGTGGTCAAGCCAAAAAGTTGCAAAAACTCTAGCTTCTAGATTGGGAAAGAAAACAAATGAGGTTGAAACCATGGGCAGAAGCTCCCGCCGACCCCGGGGCCTCCTGGGCCTCGAAGGCTGCGCTATGGACGCTCCGGGCTGGCCCGGGGAGGGGGAGGAGGGCGCCCAGAAGGCGTCTCAGCTGGCGTAGGGAAGCCGAGAGGGATGCCCGCAGCCCAGCCCAGGGCCCGATGGCGGCGAGACCCCAGGTACCTCGGAGGACGTGTCCAGTTTGAGGGGCGGCTGCTCGGCCACGCAGCGGAGGTGGGCCCTGACCTCCTCGTCGTCGCTCTCGTCATAGGAGTCGTCCAGGTCGTAGTAGTACCCTGGAGGCGGAAACGGAGCTCTTCAGCAAGCGAGGAGGCTCACCTTTCCAGGGGACGCACACGCGGCACCCCTCGGACCCGAGAGCCCACCCACAGGCCAGGCCCTGCTGCCCGACCACCCCCAACCCTGGGCCCCGCGTCCGTTAACCCCTGGCCCCAGGCCTCCTCAGGGCTGGCGGTGGGGGCACGAGGTGGGCACTAGGGCTGACACAGCCCCCTGGCAGGGGGCTGTCCTTCACTCCAGCCCGGGGCCAGGGCTGTCTGCACACCCGCCCCGCCTCCAGCTCAGGAGGGCCAGGGCACTCAGGGCCCCCGTCCTCGCAAAGCCGCAGAGTCTGCGCACAGAGCCCCGTGCAGAACACAGGTGAGTGAAGTGGCGGCCCTTCCGGGACCAAACGCGCGCTCCTCACGTGGCCTCGGGCCCCGCTTCTGGCTGCGAGGGTGGGCTTGGGAGGAGGAGGTGGGGCAGGAGGAGCTGGGCTGGGGCCCTTGGTCCCACCCGGCTGTTGAGGGGCTGTGCGGGTGGAAGGCGCCACGCTCGCCCTGGGCCTGCTCCCCGGTCTCTGTGGCTTTCCAGGGAACCCCAGGGCGCTNCCCGCTTCTGGCTGCGAGGGTGGGCTTGGGAGGAGGAGGTGGGGCAGGAGGAGCTGGGCTGGGGCCCTTGGTCCCACCCGGCTGTTGAGGGGCTGTGCGGGTGGAAGGCGCCACGCTCGCCCTGGGCCTGCTCCCCGGTCTCTGTGGCTTTCCAGGGAACCCCAGGGCGCTGCTGGCCGAGTCCTGGGCCAGCAGTCTGGGGGCAAGTGCAGGAGCGAGGGGGGGAGACCAGACCTTTCTCCTGGGCCTCCCGCCGCCGGCGCTCTTCCAGGTCCAGCTTGCTGACCAGTCTCCGGCGCTGCTGCAGGAACTCATCGTAGACGTAGGCCGGGTCAGGGCCCCGAGGCGGCGGGGGCCGGTAGGGCGAGCCGGGCTTCAGGGTTCCGGGGGGCTCCCCGAAGGTGGCCGGCGGGGCGAGCGAGGCCCGGGGCTGGCCCAAGACAGTCGGGGCGGCCGGTTCGAGCTCCGCCAGGNCCTGAAGGGGGCGGCTCACCACAGCCCCCAGGCCGCTGCACTGCTGCTGGGCAGATGCCAGAGGGACCAGCCGCACCAAAAAGCTGTGACTCCCCAAGTAAATGGCAAAGGCAAAAACCTGGTACCAGAATAAACAGCTTCTTGCACTGGAGCCAAACACAGACTGGTTTTCTAGCTCTTGATCACAGGGCCCTAAGAGAACGTCACGGTGCCTTGGGGACCACCTGGCCAGGGGGCAGAGGCCACGCCTCCTGGGCAGCAGCCCACAGGCCCTGACAGCTGCACTGGGATCCTGGTGCCCCAGGCCGAGGGCGGCAGTGTGCCCTGAACTCATCAGGAGCTGGCAGACGTGTACCACCGGCTCGCCCGGTCCCCTAGGGGCTCACGGGAGCAGAGGGCAGCTCAGAAGTAGAGGAGACAGCCCTTGTGTGGCTCCGAGTGGGCCCAGAGTAGCAGAGGGACCGTGTGCAGCAGATGGTCCAGCCTGGCCCACTGAGGCCAGACTGACCGAGCGCGAAAGAGACCCAGCCAAGGGCCCCAGTGTGGTCCACTCCTGGCCACACCCAGCTAGCCGGGTGAATCCTCCCCGGGCGCCCTGATCAGCGGATGCCGAGGCAGGGCCTTGGATGGGTCAGCCGCGCCCAGGATACAGAAACCCGCTGGCCAGCAGGAGCTAGAGCNAGGGCCCCAGTGTGGTCCACCCCTGGCCACACCCAGCTAGCCGGGTGAATCCTCCCCGGGCGCCCTGATCAGCGGATGCCGAGGCAGGGCCTTGGATGGGTCAGCCGCGCCCAGGATACAGAAACCCGCTGGCCAGCAGGAGCTAGAGCAAAGAGGGAGGGAGCCAGGTGGACACTCACACCTCGGTCCCAGACACCGTGAGTGTTTCTCATCCTGAGAAGGCAGCACCATGGACGCCGAGGGCTGGGAAGAGGCTCAGAAGCCCTCCCACCTGAACTCTGTGCACAGCGGAGGAGACAGGGGCAGGGCCCAGCGTCGCCCAGGCCTAGACTCGCTCCTGCCACCAACCTGGGTCTTCGGAAGGAGCCCTGGAGGGATGGTGGGGTGGGGCAGGGGGTACACAGGGTGACAGCCAGATAAGCAGGTGGGGGCAGCACGGCCCCGGGTCAGCTCCGGGAAGGGGCCCAGCTCACAAGCTGAGTGTCGGCAGCCAGGGTCCCACAGAGGCTCAAAAGCCTCTCGGAAAATTTTGTTTTACAACAGGGCAGGAAAAAAAAATTTTTTTTTTAATTATAGAAGCAATAAAATTAACTTTTTGTATGATTAAAAATCAAACGGAGTCCCATTCTCATTCCAGTTTGGACAGAGAGAGATGCTAGCACAGATATTAAGTATCCATGGAAGCTTCTCCGTCACTCCCCCTCAGGCATCAAGCCTGCCCAGAGGGGCCGGGCCGGCTGTGGACACAGTTCCTGGCGGATGAAGCCCCTGAAGCGAACACCTTCCTCCTCCCCAGTCTCTCTCCTCCCGGCCCAGACGGGGGTCTTAGAAGGGGACACAGAACCCAAGTGACAGCGCTCCACAGGCAGCCAGACCAGAGGCACTCGCTAAACGCAGGCTCCCCCGGCTCCCCACCCCGGGCCCCAGCCCGCCCCTGGGGGCCCACCTGGCGCCCTCCGGCCGGTGCTCCGGGTCTGCGGGCGCCGGCGGCCGGCCCAGGTCCAGCTGCTGCTCCAGCACCTGCTGCCGGAACTCGGACACCTGCGACTGGCGGTCCTCCTTCTCCTGCCGCAGGCGCCGCTGCCGCGCCAGCCACTTCTCCTCCTCGTTGGTGCGCTGCAGGAGCAGGGCTGTGGCTGCGCTGCTGCCCGGCAGCGAGAAGAGCCCGTGGCCGGCGAGAAGGCCGGGCGCCGCGTGGGAAGGGGCGGCCGCCGGGTGCAGGGGGTGCTGCACGGGCTTGGGCACCTGCAGGCCCGCGTCCTTCAGCTTCTCTGTGGGCGGTGGAGGCCGTCAGGGCGGGGCGGGGCCCTGGCGCAGCCCCGCCCCTCCCCATTGGAGAAGGGCGCCCCCTTTCCGTGGGGCCGCGCCAAGAATGGCGGGACAGGGCTGCTCCCCGGGGGGCCCGCCTGTCTGAGGGTCACCCTGGGCGGGCTCACACACGCAGCAGCGCGGACTTGAGCGCTGGGGCATCCCCAGCCCGTGGTTAGACAACCGTGCGAACTAAGGTTGTACGTATAGTGAGATAAAGTACATTAAGAATGAAGGTTAGATAGGCTGCTGTGCAAATTCACTGTTTTAGTAAAATAAAGTACGCTAAAAACTAAGGTTAAAAAATACTCCAAACTATCATCTCTAAGAATTTGGTTGCACTGTGACACACAGTCTCAGAACAGTGCACAATCTGTTATCCATTGGCCTTCACACCCTCTGAATCCTGCCAGCGGAAGTCCCTGTCCTCGGCTCCCGGTCCGGGGCCGCCCCTCGCCCCCGTCCCCGTTCCCGCCCTGACCGAAGCCGCCAGGCTGGATCACTCGGCCTGCGGCCGCCCCGAGGCCCGCCCCTCCCCAGGTACCTGCGCGGGTTGGGGTGAGCTGCTCCGAGGGCTTGGCCCGCTCCTCGGCGGCGTGGCTCCGCAGCGCGTGCAGCTCGGCCACGGGCAGGAAGGCCGGCTCCAGCGCCTTGGCGGCCAGCAGCTCCTTCTCGCGGGCGCGCTGCTCCCGCTGGCGCTCCAGCTCGCGCTCCTTCTCGCGCTCCAGCTCCTTTTCGCGCTCGCGCTCCTTCTCGCGTTCACGCTCGCGCTCCTTCTCGCGCTCACGGTCGGCCTCGCGCTCGCGCTCGCGCTCCCTCTCCCTCTCCCGCCTCAGCTCCTCGTCCACCTGCAGCCTGGAGGTAAGGATAGGGATGCGACCTCCGTGGCGGGGAGAACCCCCAGGACTGAGGAGCTCACACGTGAGCCCGGGGTTCTCCCCCTCCCAATGGGGACAGGCCGCGGACCAGGTTCTGCTTTTGCTAACGCGCCAAGAAAAAACTCAGCGTCCACTGGAGCCTGAAAGCCGTGGACAGAGACTCTCCAGGAGCCTGGAAGGCCCCCGGCCGCGCCCCTTCTGCAGACAAGCAGGCCGAGGACAGGGGTGGCCTGTCCAAGCACAGCTGGCCCAGCCAGGGCTGGCTTACCTCTCGGCGCTGAGGCTGGACATCCGCTCTGAGTGCAGCGCCGCCAGGGATGAGTGGGAGAGCTCGGGCGGGTAGCGGACACCCGAGAGGTGGAGGTGCATGGCCGACGGGTGCAGTGGGGGCAGGGAGCCGGGGGCAGGGATGGGGTAGAAGGGGGACCGCAGGGCTGACAGGCAGTAGGAGTCGTCCATCCTGTGGGGGGCAGAGGGGGCCGGTGAGCAGCCAAGGTGGAGAGGAAGGCAGGACCCAGTCCCCCGCCAGGCACAAGTACTGATGCGGGAGTGGCGTACAGGGCCTCCACAAAGGTCCCGGAGAGCCCCCTTCCACAGCCAGCCCCAAAGCCCTGCACTCCCAGAGGCCACAAGGCCCCGCTGGCCACCCCTCAGCTCAGCTGGGCCAGGCCCAGTGGGGCCCCTCCAGGTCTGACCATATGACCCAGGAAGCTCCTACACAGAGTGAAGGCACAGCGCCGTCTGCTCCGGGTACTAACAGTCATGCGTGCCCGGGGAATCCTGGGTGGAAGCGGAGGAGCCAGGGAGGCCAGCTGGCACAAGGAGAGTCTCCCTCCAGGAGCAAGCTCTGGATGGCTCATCCAGAGGCTGGGGAGCAGCCCGCCCCACGTTCCCCCCTCGGGGAACCTGGACTCAGACCGGGGTCTGCCTGCAGGTGGCTGGGGACGTCCGGACGCCTCACCTGAAGGCCGGGTGCGGGAAGGGGTGTGGGGCCAGGTAGCTGGGGTGATAGTAGGCCGCGGCGGTGGCCGGGTCCAGGCCGAGTGGAGGCAGGGAGGACACGCGGAGGTCCTCGGCCGTGTGGTAGGGCCGGAAGCTCCTCAGGTAGTCCTCGGTCACCGTGCTGGGGGGNAATATGCTGTCTAGGTTTGCCATAGCTTTTCTTCCAAGGAGCAAGCATCTTTTAATTTCATGGCTGCAGTCACCATCTGCAACGATTTTGGAGCCCAAGAAAATAAAGTCTGTTACTGTTTCTATTGTCTCCCTGTCTATTTGCCATGAAGTGATGGGACTGGATGCCATGATCTTTGTTTCCTGAATGCTGAGTTTTAAGCCAATTTTTTTACTTGCTGAGTATTGGATATGATTAAATAAACATGAAGTCAGGCAATTATTCGGACTTGCCTGTCAATTCTTAACATTTTAAGTAAGCCAGTTTCTTTCCAATGATTTCAGAAAAACTAACAAGCTCTCAATTGCAACAATATTTCAGATACAGACTTTGGGCTTAAAATTTATATTGCAAATAAAAGGCAGCAAATGAAATTTAGGATGCTGTAGATTATGAGTCAGCATGGGAGAGAGTATGGATGGAGTCTCAGAATTCTTAGATTCTTGCTGTGTGGTTAGTCGCTCAGTTGTGTCTGACTCTTTGCAACCCCACGGACTGTCACCTAACAGGCTCCTCCGTTCATGGGGATTCTCTAGGCAAGAATACTGGAGTATTCTTGGAGGCTGCCATGCCCTCCTCCAAAGGATCTTCCCAATCCAGGGATCTAACCCAGGTCTGCCACACTGCAGGAGGATTCTTTACCAGCTGAGCCACAAGGGAAGCCCAAGAATACTGGAGTGGATAAGCCTATCCCTTCCTCAGGGGATCTTCCCGATGCAGGAATTGAACTGGGTTCTCCTGCATTGCAGGTGGATTCTTTACCAGCTGAGCCACCAGGGAAGCCCATACAAATTCTTATTATTTTGCAAGTTGTTTGGATTTTGAGTGCTGATTTGCAGCACACAGCTGTACCATCAGAACAAGAAAATGAAGGTGCCTGGGCCTTCTTCCTTTCAGGAGGACATTATTAACACCCTTTTACCTGTATTACCATTCTCACTATGTTATGAGACATGAAGGATGGGAATTACCAGCTTCTCTTTCAGACAGAAGCACCAGGTCCCAGCTAGGAGACACCTCCTTCCCTTTCGTTCTCTCTTCTAACCCCTAAACATCTCCCAGTGAGACTGGTCCTTCACTCTGAAGTCAGCAGTACCGCAGATACGCTGCCAGGTCCATCACAAGAAAAACTCCCTGGGATCTGGTGGGAAACCCGGCAAGGCCACCTTTCTTCTCGCCTACTTGGGAGGACAGTGACGATATTAACGACTGCCATTTATTGGATGTTTACTCGTGCCAGGCAGGATGCTAACCTTTATTGTCACATGCAACCTACTGTATTTTTCACGGGAGCCCTGAGAAACACAATATATATATATGACACATTCTTATCATTGGTTAACAGACAAGAAAACACCAAAGTCAGGCCATGTTTAAAGGTCCCGCAAACTCGGAGCTGGGGCACCCCCTTGACCCTCACTCTAAGCCCTCAGACCCCAATCTCCCCCATTTGGGCTGGTTTTCTTTTTGTTTTCTTGAAGTTTCTGACCTCAAATTGCTGGGGTCGTTATCTGAAGAGCTCTCTCCTTCCTTTAGCAAAAGCGCACAAAAGACTATTACAGGAATGGTGGCAAGCTGCTCAGCTCACGAGGCACTTCAAGGCAGGGAAATATTTCTTGGCGCTCTGATGCCTTCTGAAGGATCTGAGACTGCAGAAGGCAAAAGTCCTTATTTGGAAAAGACAGAAAACCATTACCAGAGGACAAAATACCACAAAGGAAATGAGAAGAGCAGGAAAGTTATAGTGGGACACTTTGGCGGAAGGTACAGCCGTGGAAGTCAGAGCTGCCTGGGAATCCAGACAGCCAGGCACGGAGTGGGAGGCCAGGGGGCAGCTGTCCAGCCCCGCACCGCACTGTCCAGGGCCCCGAGGCCCGCCCGGGATGGACAGGGACTGCCAGCACACCCAGCCTAGCAGACACCACTTTCTCCTGCAAGAAGAAAGAACACGATGACGAAAACGACAGGTCACTGCACAGGCAGATCTGGGGACTTGGACACATCCGTGCTCTGTAACAGGGCTGGTGGATTCATTTTAAACCTTAGGGACACATGCCTTCAGGCCTAGTAATCAGAAAATTGCTGGTTAAAACATGTACCAGTACTGTGCTCTCAGCTGGACATCACAAAATGAACTAAGGAGGTTAAACTGCAGGTTATTAATAAGCAGAGAGAAACATGGAAAATCATGATCATTGCAAGCCCAAAATGACGACTGCAGCGAAAAGTGTGTTTCCCAAACTGTAGAAATCCTACCTCTCAAAGTGCGCATACACACACAGGCACTCAGTCACACCACCAAGCATCATATGAATACTGCACTGGAACCCACATTTCAGAAGCTTCTATTGACTCACTTAGCAGGTAATCAATAGGGCCCTTGGGCATTCATGAAAGCTGAAAATCTGTAGAAATGCATGCCATTTGCTGGTCAGAACTTAAGATAAAGTTTGTGTCTTTTAAAAAAATACTCTGTTCCTGGCTCCCACTGGTCTACTAGGAAGAAATATATCCATCCATCCTTTAAGAGAGGCACATTATTTCCTCTTCTGATGAAATAATACAGAAGAGTTGGCTTCCCAGGTAAAGAATCTGCCTGCCAGTGCAGGAGATGCAAGAGACATGGATCGAATCCCTGGGTTGCAAAGATCCCCTGGAGTAGGAAACGGCAACCCACTTCAGCATTCTTGCCATAGAAAATCNGCGTGGCCACCACCGGGCAGCTCTCGGGCTCAGCTGGTGTGGACTCGCGGCAGCCAGAACCTTGGGGGTCCCACCCCACACTGTGCCCAACCCCCAGCCCACACTTACTTCAGCGGTGGGAAGCGGGAGTCCTGCACCACCGAGCTGGGCGAGATGCCGAAGGGGTAGGGGGTGCTGAGCAAGTGCGAGGGGATGGCCGGGCCCCCTGCCTTCTCCTGGGGCAGCGGGGGCTCCACGATGAGGCGCTCGCGGCCACTGCTGCTGCCCCGGGAGCCAGCATCCTGCTGGAGAAGAGAGTGCGGGTCAGGGCCGAGGGGCAGCTTGTAGCTCGGCCACCGGCAGCGGGCCAGGCCTTCCTCTGGACACACAGGAGCGGTCGAGCTTCAGGGAGACATTCTTGCGACAGTCTCCACGCCACGGCGGGGGTGACAGCCACTGAGCCCCTGCCCACCGCCCACCTGATCATGCCCGCGTCCCAGGGGCCCAGGCGGCAGCTGCCGGCCTGCCTCACAGATCACTGGGCCTCGGTGCCCCCGGAAGACGTGGCTGAGCAGCTGGCACTGCCCCGGGCCCAGGCCAGCCTGTCCCCCCCAGATAGACCCTGGGTGGCCTGGCTCTGGCCAGAGCAGGCAGCTGTGGGGCCAGACCTGTCGGGGGACCTCTGCTCACTGGTGGGGGCTCACCTTCTCTCACAGGTGGGGGGCCCACCTGCCCAGGCTCCCTCCAAGAGAGGGACCTGGGGCCTGGAGGGTGCAGTTGGGGGGAGACGCCAGGAAACCAGAAGGGGCTCATGCAAGGCGGGAAGGGAAAGGCGGCGGCCCCACCAGCCCCGGCCACACAGAGGAGCATCCTGCAGGCCCACCCGCAGGAACGGCCGGCTCCGGGCTGGCAGGCCGTGGAGAGGCTCTGTCACTCTGGCCACTGATATGGCCGGAAGGGAACAAGCAGCAGGCGTGGAACATTTGACAGCCACTGGCCCAGGGTCCCGTCGCCACGCGGCCAAGGAGGACGCGGCTGCCTGGCCTCCCTGACCCAAGAGCTCCACGCGCCAGGCCCTTCCTCGCCAGGCCGCACGGTGCCCACCTCACCTGGCGTCAAGCCTGGCCCAGCCACCCCAGTTAGCGACAGGAGAGCAGGATACAGCGGGTCAGGGAGATACCCTCCCGTCTGCCCAGTGTTTCCCCCATTGGAGTCAGGAGATGGGGGCAGCAGGGCCTCAGGTCACCTCGCTCCCCATGTGAGGGGGGCATAGGAGGGACCACACAGCCCCCGCAGAGAGGAGGGGCCCACCCGTCACCATGTCTACGGAACACCCAGGTGGGCGGCCGCGGCACCTCCTGGGCCCCAGAAGACAGGGGAACCGCGTTCATTGCAGTTGACAGGCCGCGGGCCGCGCCGTGACCAGGCCGCCCATGCTCCCACCCTGCCTGGCAGGCCGCCCCTTGCAGGCCGTGGACTCCGACTCCCCGTTTCCTAGGCGGGCTTCACCAGGCTTGGGGTGGTCGAGGGCGAGGCCTCACACAAGTAAGGGCAGGAAGCCAGCACTCCCCTCCGGTCCCCAAGGCCCTGGATGGGTCCCCATGACTGCCCCCGCCCCGGGGCCCCCGCCTGTTGGACGTGCACAGGAGGCGGGTCCTGCACGTGCAGCTGCACCCCCCTCACACCCCCGCCACTGGTGCGGGGCGCGGCCAGCACAAGAGGGGTGAAGGCCTTGAACCCTGTGCCCGGGGCCTGGGCTGGACTGACTGGGGATGGGGAAGGGGGGCATTGCTGCCTGGGTGGGGACGCTGCGGCTGGAGCCTGAGGCTCCGAGGTACAGGGCGGCCCCCAGGAAATGCTGGGGCCCGCAGTGAGGGGACCCAGGCACTGCCTCCAGGCTGGCAGCCCCAGACGGCGGAGGCTTTGCAGGGGACCTGTGTGCACAGCCTGGGAGGAGCTAAGGCCACTCCCGGCCCCGTTTGCTGGACCAGACGTCAGAGCGAGGGCCCCGTGCACCATCCCTGGGTGGGGCCGCCCCCATCAGCCCGCGGCAGGACAAAGCCCAGCTTGAAGGCAGTGGGGCCAGATGGCACCTTCCCGGGCGGGAAAGGCTGGGGGAGGGGCAGCCAGCGGGCAGGGGGTCCCGCCCACCTGCCTGGAGCCCTGAGCCCCATCAAACTCTTGATGGGCACCTGGGAACAAGGTCGGGGGCCGTGCCCGGGAGCCCCAGCTGCCGCCCCAGGAGCACCTGCGGGCTCTCCCTGCTGAGCGGCGGCCGCGGGCGCAGCTGCAGACAGAGGGAGCACGGGGAGGGGGGACCCTCCATTCTCTGGTGATGAGAGAGGCTTCCGCCAGGCAGACGGGCAGACATGCCCTGTTAGCTCTAAAACAATTTGTCATCTCATCTGTCCCCACGCTGCTCCTGCCACCTGGGAAATGCCAGTGCCCCTCGCGCAGGGCGCCTCCCTGCCGGGAAGCGACTCCCCCTCCTGTCCCCCACCCTCCCCAGGAGGATTACACCCTCCGCTGAGCCTCTGTGCCAGCTGGCCATCCCTCGCCGCTCCCCAGCCCCCGGCCCGCCTCCCTGGGGCGCCCGCGTCCTGCTCACCAGCCGCCGCACGCTAAACGGCTGGAGCACGGCCCCCATGGCCCTTTCTCGGGGTCACTCAGTGTTTCAGGCCGTGAGGACCCTTGNCCCGTTTCCTAGGCGGGCTTCACCAGGCTTGGGGTGGTCGAGGGCGAGGCCTCACACAAGTAAGGGCAGGAAGCCAGCACTCCCCTCCGGTCCCCAAGGCCCTGGATGGGTCCCCATGACTGCCCCCGCCCCGGGGCCCCCGCCTGTTGGACGTGCACAGGAGGCGGGTCCTGCACGTGCAGCTGCACCCCCCTCACACCCCCGCCACTGGTGCGGGGCGCGGCCAGCACAAGAGGGGTGAAGGCCTTGAACCCTGTGCCCGGGGCCTGGGCTGGACTGACTGGGGATGGGGAAGGGGGGCATTGCTGCCTGGGTGGGGACGCTGCGGCTGGAGCCTGAGGCTCCGAGGTACAGGGCGGCCCCCAGGAAATGCTGGGGCCCGCAGTGAGGGGACCCAGGCACTGCCTCCAGGCTGGCAGCCCCAGACGGCGGAGGCTTTGCAGGGGACCTGTGTGCACAGCCTGGGAGGAGCTAAGGCCACTCCCGGCCCCGTTTGCTGGACCAGACGTCAGAGCGAGGGCCCCGTGCACCATCCCTGGGTGGGGCCGCCCCCATCAGCCCGCGGCAGGACAAAGCCCAGCTTGAAGGCAGTGGGGCCAGATGGCACCTTCCCGGGCGGGAAAGGCTGGGGGAGGGGCAGCCAGCGGGCAGGGGGTCCCGCCCACCTGCCTGGAGCCCTGAGCCCCATCAAACTCTTGATGGGCACCTGGGAACAAGGTCGGGGGCCGTGCCCGGGAGCCCCAGCTGCCGCCCCAGGAGCACCTGCGGGCTCTCCCTGCTGCTGTCTCTTATACACATCTCGACAGTCTCCACGCCACGGCGGGGGTGACAGCCACTGAGCCCCTGCCCACCGCCCACCTGATCATGCCCGCGTCCCAGGGGCCCAGGCGGCAGCTGCCGGCCTGCCTCACAGATCACTGGGCCTCGGTGCCCCCGGAAGACGTGGCTGAGCAGCTGGCACTGCCCCGGGCCCAGGCCAGCCTGTCCCCCCCAGATAGACCCNGCCCTGTTAGCTCTAAAACAATTTGTCATCTCATCTGTCCCCACGCTGCTCCTGCCACCTGGGAAATGCCAGTGCCCCTCGCGCAGGGCGCCTCCCTGCCGGGAAGCGACTCCCCCTCCTGTCCCCCACCCTCCCCAGGAGGATTACACCCTCCGCTGAGCCTCTGTGCCAGCTGGCCATCCCTCGCCGCTCCCCAGCCCCCGGCCCGCCTCCCTGGGGCGCCCGCGTCCTGCTCACCAGCCGCCGCACGCTAAACGGCTGGAGCACGGCCCCCATGGCCCTTTCTCGGGGTCACTCAGTGTTTCAGGCCGTGAGGACCCTTGGCGGAGGGCCGAGCTCGGGGCAAGGGGCCCATGGCCAGGAGCGGGGGCATCAAGGAGGCTTCTGGGCCTGGAAGGGCAGCAGCTGGGTGCAGGGCAGGATGAGCAACTGCTGGGCCCCAGGGGTGAGGGGAAAGGCAAGTGGTTGGGCCCAGAGGTCAGGGCCGACTGTCAGGAGCAGCGGGCCCCTGGAGGCAGGAGACTGTGGCGCGGACCCTGGTCCTCTCTCAAACCGGGCCGGGGACGGCAGGGCGTCCGCACCCCGCTCTGGCTGGGGTCAGCCCTGCCGAGCCCTGCCCGGCGCAGGGATGAGCCAGGAGGGTCTGGCACCTCGCGGATCAAGGTAGGGCTGCCCCCAGCTGGGTCCTCGCCCCCTTCCAGGAATTCAGGGACTCCCCTCCCCGCTCTGTGGACGGAGGCTGCCCCCCCACCTCCAGGGCAGAGAACAGACAGACCCCGAGTGACATCTGCCCCCACCCGACCCAGCAGGGCAGAGAGCTGGGGGCCGAGCCGAAGACCCACTGTCCCCCCACCCGCCTCCTGCTTTCTCTGGGTTTAATTAGTGCTTCCAAGTGGCGCTGGCCCTCTGGGGAGTCGGCAGAAACATCCAGAGCTCGGTGCAGTGACCACGTTCCTAATTAGGAAGGCCCTCCAGGCTGGGGGTGCGGGGGCGGGTCCCCGAAGGAGCCACACTCCCCGGGCGCACACCCAGGGAGCCCCGCCGAGTGTGGGAAAGGCCTCCTGGGGCAGGCAGGCCTCGACGGTTAAGACAGGTATCAGTAAAGGCGGCCTGTGAAAACGTGGGCATGACAGACAGGAATAACAACAGCGCACGTTTACAAGAAGGGCTCACGATGTGAAACACCACTCTGTTCCCCCAGAGCCCTCTGTGGGAGTCCCAGCTGCAGGACCTCGCAAAGTGACCACGTGCGGGCCACGGGCGGTGTGTGCAGGGGTGGCTGAGGCGACATGTGGTCACTAGGGCGGGCCCTGGTGTCCTTGGAAGAAGGGGAGGCCAGGGCACAGGCACGCACAGAAGGAAGACCTGTGAGGACGCAGGGACAGGACAGCCGTCCACATGCCGAGGCGAGAGGCCTCGGGAGGGCCTGGCCCTGCCCACGACCGGGACGCGGGCCTCCAGCCCCACAGCAAACCTGCCCCGAGCCCCACTCTGTGGGGCTTACCGGGGCAGCCCCAGACCACGAGCCCCGGGAGTGCTCTCGAGACACACAGACCCTCCGACAACTGCTGTCTCCCCGCTCCCTCGGTGGGGCGGGGGGGAGCGGATTTCAACGTGAGATGAGCCCGTCAGCCNTGTGGGGCTTACCGGGGCAGCCCCAGACCACGAGCCCCGGGAGTGCTCTCGAGACACACAGACCCTCCGACAACTGCTGTCTCCCCGCTCCCTCGGTGGGGCGGGGGGGAGCGGATTTCAACGTGAGATGAGCCCGTCAGCCCCCACTCACCTGGCGGCTCTCACTCCTCCAGACGCCATTGACAGTCTTGGTGGGGGCGATGGTCACCACGGGGGGCGTGCTGGGGACGCTGTGTCCCCCCGGGGGGACGATGATGGGACCCATGGGCACGCGCTTGGGCGTGCTGGCCGGGGAGCTGTGGTTGGTGGCCGGAGAGGAGACAGGGGACGACTCGCTGCTCAGTGAAGACCCTGCGGGAGAAAGACAGAGCGCCTGAGCAGGGGGCCGGGCTCTGCAGACTCCCCGGCCCAGCCTGGGGCCTGGGTGGAACTGGGGACACGACCAACCGGCCAGGCAGGCATGCTCGCTCCTCCCCGGGGCTGCTTACCCCAATTCTACCCCAGGTGGGGGGAAGAGCCAGGGGAGTGAGCAGGTCCCCCCAACATGGATGGGGCTGAGCCCCAGGAGAGCAAGTGTGGGGCTTACAGGACGCTGTGGGGGGAAGGGGAGCAGTGGGGCCGCTGTGGGCCTGGCCGGCGGTGGGGCTGAGGGAGGCCTATGCGATCAGGACATCAGACGAGCTCATTTTATCTTGAGAACTGAACCGTAATGTGGGGTTCACGGCCCACGGGTCGGTCAGCACGTTCACAGAGCTGTGCAACCATCGCTGTGACCTGCTGCTTTCCATCCGCTCCCGGCCCTTAGCCGGCCCCCCCCGCCGGGCTTCTCCCCAGGAGGGGTGGCGGGGACGGGCAGCCGGCATGGCTGGAGCCTTCCAGGCCTGCGGGTCGGCTGGGTCTCCGGCAGCTGCAGAGGCAGCAGGCGAGGAGAGCACAGGGCGTGGGGGGCCGGGGGGACGCTCGGTGCCCGACAGGAAGGCGCCCGCCTGCAGCAGCTCCCTCGAGGGGCGGCGGTGCGTCCAGTGCCCCCACCCCCAGGTGGGTCTCTAGTCTGAGGCCTATCCTGGCAGCGTGGCCCCTGGGGGCTGGAGTCGGCGGTTTGGGGGACCCCCAGAGGCCCGCCCAGGCCCCGTGCAGCCCGGCTGGGTGCACCCCACACCTCGCGCTGCTCTGGCCTGCAGTCGGCAGTCAGAGGCCCCTCAGATGCCCACATGGTGCCCCATTGCACAGACCCCCTAAACCTGTGAGCCACGAAGAGCCTCCAGGCACGGGGTCTAGGGTGGGCCCAGGAGGGTCCCCCATTCTGTCACAGTAGCGCTTCAGCCGCGGCCCCACTCAGGCACCCGGAGGCAGCGGACCCGGCCCAGGAGACGCCCCGTCCCGCAAAGCGCCCCTCAGAGGGGCCTGAACCAGGGGCCAGGGAAGCCGGGGCGAGGAGACCGCCCCCGCTGCAGGCGGGGCCCCACGGCTTCCACACCTCCCCTGGGTCCTCTGTAGAACCTGCCTGGCCCCCGGTCCTCTCCCGTCTCTTCAAGCGACCACACTCCTGCTGCAAAGTCAGCCCCCTGCCCCACGGGAGGAGGTGGCCTGCGGCCCAGGGCGCTTGGCTCGGAGCCCTTCTCTCTGCCCTGAGGACTCCCCAGCCAGGCGTGGGCTCAGCAGGGACTGGGAGACAGAGCGGCCGGACCCCGAGGCCCACAGACGCTGGCACAGGGCTCTGCCCCGAGAAGGTGCGCCATGGCGGCTGACTCGGTGACTTCCTAGGCTTGTGCACGACCTGCGCAACTGTACAGGACAACCCCGCAGGGGACACCGGACCAGACAGAGCCAGGCCCACCCAGCCCCGGAACAACGCCAGGGAGGGCGGCCCCCGCCCCCAGCCCCTACCCTGCCCATGAACAACGCCAGGGCAGGCGGCCCCTGCTCCCAGCCCCCACCCGTCAGGGCTGGCTAGCGGGCGGTCGCCTGAAGGCTGTTGTCCCTGAGGTGTGACCAGATTCTCCAAATGGACCCGCCAACCATGGCCCACACACCAGCAATTCTGCAACCCCGAGCCACCCAGGCCAACACCAAGCCCAGCCCTGGGTCAGGGAGCCCCCGCCCCCAGCTGCGTCGCCCACTGGCTGGGCCACCTCTGGCCTCCGCCAGGCGTCACGGCTGCTGGGTGGCCACTGCCAGGGGCTGTCAGCTGCCTCCCCCCTCCGCAGGCCAGCCTCCCAGGCTCTGAAGCTAGCTGTGTCTGTGGGATCGGGGGTCCGCCTGTGACAGCAGCTCCGCGGCGGCAGCGGTGGGGGGCGGGCTGGCCCAGCCACCCCGGGTCGCGGAGAGCTGACGAAGGAAGGCCTGCACCCTAAACCCCTGCCAGGTGGGGCAGCTTGGGGAGGCCAGGAAGCAGCGTCCTCGCCCCACCCCGCCCTGGGGACCCGCACGGCGGGCAGTGGGCCCCGGTCCACCCAGGCACAGGTCAGCAGCGCCAACCTGAACCTCCCGCCACGCCCGCTGCTGCTGGAAGGACACGGAGCCACTGGGCAGGCCGGGGGGACCACCTGCGCGCCCGGGGCCGCCCTGTGGGTGGAGGGACGTGGGGCCACATGCTCTGGAGGCAAAAAAGAAAGAAAACGGCCCCGCCAAGCACCCCGAGTAGTCGCAAGGGCTGCACTGCCCGGGGGGAAAGCGGGGTCAGCNCGCTCTCTGGAGACAGCTGGCATCTATAAAAGAGAAATATTTGCATTTAAAACCTTTAAACTTTATATGGCAGGCCAGGCCAGGCCCAGGGGGAGGGTGGATGGAAGGAAGGGAGGTGCTTCGACCCTGGGGGGCAGACGCTGGGGGTTGTGGGGGGAGAGGCAACACAGGCTGCTTGAGGGTCCACGGAGGCCCCGAGGCTGGCAGTTTTGAATTTCTCTGCCACCGGTGGCAACCCCCACCCCCCAGTTCCTGCAACTCACTAGCCACGGACAACGGCCATCACAGGCCTGGGTGGCCTCGCCACGGGTCAAGCACAGCCCGTCCTAGCTCCCAACCCCTCCAGGAGCCCCGGCCTTCCGTGGGCGTCCCGAGGCCTTTCCAGGCCAAGAAGGCGGGGCTGGGCTCCACACCGTCCCAGGAAGCTTGGCCGGAATGCCGCCCATCCCCCAGGCACCAGGGCAGAGCCTCAGGCCACTCTCCTCACGCTGTCCCTTCCTGGCTGCTGGCAGAGTCCTGGTGGGGAAGTGGCCCTCCAGGCACGGCTTCCGGCGAAAAGGTGGTTTGCAGGAAGGCCCGGCACTTCCCCAGGCTGCGTGTGCACCCCCAAATGGGCAGCAGTGGGAGCACCTTGGCCGCCCCCGTGCTCGGAGCCCCTGGGCAGCGCCACTCCACTGCCCGGATGGAGAAGTCGGGGCTCAGAGAGCGGAGGCTCACGGGGGCGGGCAGGGCCCGCTGCCTCCACGCTGCTGTCTAGGGTGGGGGGAGATTTCATTTCCTCGCAGGGCTACTTCCCATTTTCACATTTGAGAGAAACCTGGCCACGTTTCCCTACTGTCAACATTTAGAGCTGGGAGAGGCTGTGCTCCTGACTGGTCTTACTTTGGCAGGCTTTTAAGTGAAGTCGCTGTGCACCGGGCTCCTCCGCTTGGCGTCCCGTCTGTCTACCTGTGGCGAGGGGGCGGCCGATGTGGACACCCAGGCTTCTGTCTCTTATACACATCTCAGACACAGGAGGGCAGGGATGCCTGCTCGGTTCACTTCACCAGCCAGGCGCTGGGCCAAGGTGGACAGAGCAGGGTAGGGATGCCTGCACGGCTCACTTCAGCTGGGCGCCACAGGCATGTAGGAAGATGGTCAGCATGCCCTCTTTTCTGTCATGTCACGGGCATCTGTCCAGGGGGAGTTGGGCCTCAGCATCAGGCAAATAGGCTCTGAACCCATGTGCGTCTCGTGGCTGCCCAACCTGAGGTACCTGAATGTCCCTCACTTTCCCCACAGGGGTGTGTCGGAGCTCAGGGTGGGTGTGCCTGACCCCGGGCAGTACTTGCAGGGACCGTGCACTCCATCGATAGAAGTTACTAAAACTACCACCCACTGCCACTGTCAGGAGCAGAGGCTACAGCCTGTGACCAACAAAACAGAACTCATGCCAGGAATCCACTCTTAACTCTCCATCTGCTCTCGTGACCTCAGGTCAGGGGCCCACGTGCACCAGCAGCTGTGCCCACACATGGCCCAGCTCTGTTACCTCATCGATGGCAGACTCCTCGATCAGCCGGGGGGCGTCGGAGGACAGCAGGCCGTGGGTCGCCATCACGAAGATCTTATATGCACCCCTCTCCTTTAGGGTCTCTGCGGCGGCCAGGAAGCTGTCTACATCATCGATGATGTCATCCTGGCATTACAGACGCAGCAAAAGACATGAGCACTTGTGCAGAGGTAAGTCTAGACCATGGGGAGAGAGGAGGGACTGAAGACATCTGCAAGGTGAGTCTAGACCATGGGGACGGGGAAGGGGCTAATTCTACTACGACATGCTTGCTGTCCACGGGGACCTGTCCAGACAGCGAGGTCACTGGCTTCCGTGGTGTTCCCTCTGTGCCTCCCAGCTGGACAGTCATGAGAGCTGTCACTTCATGGCCCCTGGGCCCTTGTCTTTCTGTCCCTACTTTCCAGAGCAATGCCCCAGCAGGCAGGGGCTCCAGGAACACGCACCCGTACGTTCATGCCCAGTACGGCATCTGTTAGGAGATGCTCTGACTCCACCAGGTTCTTTCCCCTTTGGTGCTATTTTTNTGGAGTGGCTAGAAGGCACGTCCCTCCCCTTCCCCCCACGCAGGGAGGGGCCTTCGGGAATCCCGGACCCTCAGAGAATCAGGCCGGCCCTGTGCACAGCCCGCCCTGTGCTGGCTTCAGCGTCAGTGCTTCTGGCTGGCCGCCTGCAGGGTCTCTGCAGCCAGAGGAAGGGGGGACAGTCCGAGCAAGGGGGCGACCCAGTGGGCCACCCAAGCCTCTTCAGCTTTGTCTTTTTTTTTTTCAATATTGACAATACCCAGTCCTGGCTTCCTCTTCAGAAAGGTGTCTTAAAATTTACGCACCCAACCCAAGAGTCCTCCCATGGGCTACTGACCAGCCATAGAAAGGAGTGAAGTTCTGATATTCACTCTGATCTGGATGAACAGTCAGGAAACATATGTCCACACAAAACCTCGGACGTGAATATTTGTGGCAGCATATCCCTAATGGCCAGAAAATGGCAACAACCTGAGTGTCCACTGATGGACAAGGGATTTAAAAAGCCTGCGGTCTGTTCACACAGTGGAGTATTATACAGCCGTGAAAAGGAAGCAAGCACCGGCCATGTGACCACACAAATGACCCTTGCAGACTGTATGCTGAGTGAAAGCAGCCAGACAACAGGGCCCATCGGCGTGATTCCGTCTGGAGCAGAGCGCAGGACAGGTCGGTCCATGGGGTTGGAGCAGCTGAGTGGCTGCTGAGGGCGGGGTGGGGGAGAGGGGAGTGGGTACTGACAGGCACAGGGCTTCTTCCAGGCCAGGGGTGAAAGGGCTGTCTGGTGTCAAGACAGACGTCGTGGTCGCCAAACTTTGCAGATGGACTAAATGCTGATGCACTGTTCTCTTTAAAAAGGTTGATTTCACATGGTATGATTTTTATCTCAATATTTTAAAAGAAGTTCCGATCTGAAGCCCTGCCTCGAACTGATGCTGGGGGCCCACAGCTTCCAGAAAACCCCCTACATGGACACCCCTGAGGACGAGCACCCCCTGGAAACCCCCTTCGCACTGTTCGTGACTGTTAGGTATGATGAGGGAAACCCATCAGGTTCCAGCGTTTCCCGTCTCCAGGGAGGTTGTCCATGCGTGGCCCCCACCCTCGCACGCGTGCGCACACACACACCCAGGACACAGCGCTGTCGCTGCAGGCGGGACACTGGGCCCTCGAGGCGGGGGCTCAGCCATGTTTTCTGTGCCCGTCAACAGTTTTCCAGCCTCAGGGAGGGTAGGCCCGGCCCCCATGAGCAGCTGGAGGTCAGGACACTGACAGGCACACACCTGTCCCCAGTCACCTGGCCACTGGCCTGGAGAGCAGCCAGCAGTGACCTGGGCAGGCTAGCAGACAGGGAGGGGGTGAGGGCAGGTGCGTGGAAGGTCAAGGTGACAGGGGAACCTGCGGTCCCAGCACCCTGACCTCAGCCTGAGGCCTGCCTGGCAGAAGGCCAGAAGGCCCGGGCGGACACAGACATCTGGGTGGTTCCCGCATCAGTTTCTCAGGAACTACCCTTCTCTGTAAAGATCAATCAGCTGTCCTCTGCAGGCAAGGGGCTTTCCTCTCTTTCTGCTCTGTCAGCTTAGAGGACAGGGCCTCTGGACGCCCGGCCACGGGCCCGGGCAAGCCCTGGGGTACTGAGTCACCCCGAGGTCCTGGGCCCATCTGGGAGGGACAGGGCTCAGGGTGAAGCCACGGGACCCCGCTGAGCGCCGGAGAAGGCCGTGCTCCAGGACCCAGGCTGCCAAGCCATGGGGTCGCCACTGACATCAACTTGAAGCAATCCTCAGAAACTTATTTGGGGGCGGGGTCCTCATCCCCAATTTTCCTTGTTCGTTTAAAAGCCTTCAAATNCTGAGCGCCGGAGAAGGCCGTGCTCCAGGACCCAGGCTGCCAAGCCATGGGGTCGCCGCTGACATCAACTTGAAGCAATCCTCAGAAACTTATTTGGGGGCGGGGTCCTCATCCCCAATTTTCCTTGTTCGTTTAAAAGCCTTCAAATTTCTTTCATGCAAAACCACTCTGGAAAGCCAACATCTGCATAGGCCTGTGGATTTGCACACACGCGTGCCATGGGCTCCCACCCCCCTTCCTCGGGCCTCTACCTCCCCACCTCACCCCCCAACACCATGGGCCCTGCTCCGCGGATGGCAGCCAGGGTTCTGGGAGTGAACATTTGTTGAATGCCTACTATGCGCCAGGCTTGCTTCTTGCAACAGGAGACTAAGGCCTGGGTTTGAGCTCAGTCCTCTTTGCCCCTCCTCTGCTACCCACCGCCCCTCACTCCTTTTTCAGGATGGCAGTGCTCCTGACAAATTTCTGGATTCATTATCTACTGCCTGTCGAAGCCGCAAATCATCACCAGGACAATCAAATCCCACATGCCTTTATCATTCGCCAACTGCACTAGTTTGATGTGGGCAGAGGACTGGCCCTCACCCGGCCTCTGCCCCCGCGGCCAGGCCTGGGACCTTAGGGACGGACGGGCAGTTAAGGCCAGGCCCCTGTCTCTCTACCGGCTCACGGAGGCAGAGAGGACCCACTTGCTCAACTCTTGTTGCACGTACGTTTTTATAACCTGGTCTTACAAATGGAAATAACCAAGGTGAAAGGACCTCGTTCAAAGGAGTGCCGTTTCACGGCAGGAAGTTCTGGTGGTGGTGGCTGCTGGTAAGGTCGGGGCAGGGACGAGCTACCCAGGGTGTCCCTCTCACTCTCTACCTGTTTGCTCCAAGAAGGGCCTTTGCTTTCCCTCCTGCGGGCTCTTCAGCCTCAGTTGTGAAGCCCCCACCCTGAAACACCTCCTCCCCGCTCTGACCCCCCACCCCCATGAAGGCTGCTACGCCCACCTAGCTGCCTGGACCCCCACTCTCTGCAACCCCAGTCCCACTGTGACGTCGACTGCAAGGTGATGCCCAGAGCCTCTGGGGCCACTGTCTCCTCCTGGGCCCGCCTGGCAGGGCTGTCCCCATCCCACGCTCCTGCCCCCACCTCCCTGGGCTCCTCTCCCCTCATAAGTCACCACCTCTCCCCCTCAGGACCTCACCTCCCATCTCTCCGGTCTCACCCTGCAAATGCGGGTGCCGGCCAGCTCAGGGCTCCCCCCTCACACACAGGCCTTCCTAGAAGTGTCTAGACAGGTCCCCAACACACTTTCCTGCTACCCCCAACCTCCCCTCAAAGGCAGGGTAATTTAGATTAAGAGCCCTCTCCCTTCCTCACCTTCCCCAGGCTCTACCTGTGCTGGGTCCCCCTCCCCGGCCCCTCACAAAGCTCCTACCTCTTTGCTCAGGCCCTGGCTTAAATTCTACCTCCTCCAGGTAGCCTTAAGGGATGTGTCTCTAACCTCCCTTAGGGGAAGCCTACGTTCCCACTCCCACGGGGCAGGGGTTACTTTTGAATTCCTTACATTGCGCCTTAGGCTTACCAAGTCGATGGTGGAGAGAAAACAGCTGTCCTTATTTTTGGACCTTCACAAGCCCTTAAATAGCCGTTTGCTGAATTCATCTAAATGAATGTGAGAAGCCCCTTGCAGGACATAAGCCCTCATCAGCAACAAATGCTGTGTGCATCCCTCTTGCCCCCAAAATAAACTCAGCCAAAAACAGGATGCAGGAACCTCCCGGAATCTACATCTGTCCTCTGGTTCTAGAAAGCTGAGTGCCCTTCTAGAGCAGACGAGGGTGAGTTTTCCCCGTCAGCCCTTGTGGGATCCTGAAATCTGCGAAGACAGGCCAGTCCCTCCCCCTAACAGCGGCTGGAATCTTCTGCAGAGAGGCACCAGGGGAACAGACGCTGGGGTTTTCTGCTGTTGCAGAAGGCTCCCAGGTGACCTGAGAAGAGGCAGGCAGGGAGGCCGCCACCAGCACCTTCCCACCTGCACGCTCACCAAGCCCTGCTCCCACCGCAGAACCGGCTCCTCTCCCGGGATGACAGGGACGCTGCAGAGAGCTCTGGCCCTCCCCATCGCTGTCGAGTGGGGAGGACAGCTCCCAGCCCCTCCCCTTGGCCCACATATAGGGCTCCTGGTGGCTCCCNCCTGGCTAGCAATTTGAGCCCGGGGTTAGCACAGCCCAGCTCAGGACTTCTATTCCTGGCTCAGCTGGCAAATTGCTTCATGACCTTGGGAAAGTCCCCACGCTGCCTGACCCGCTCTGTGCACGCCGAGGCGGCGCGTGAGAAGAGGGCCCGCTGGACGCCGTGGTGTCTCGAGGTGACCCCGTGTCTCTCCAGCCGGCTGGCGGAGGAGCTGGGGGAGGGCTGCTTATGCAACACCTGGAAGCCCTCTGGGCGCGGGGAGCTGCTCACGGTCCGCGGCCTCGGACGCTCCGAGGGGCACCTGCCCTCGCGGGCCAGGCCTCCGTCTCAGCGGGGAGGGCGGCCACGCTTCCCCCGGGGCCAAGGCGACAGGCCCACCGGGCTCACAGGTGACACTCCCGGGTGATGCACGGCTGGCTGGGCTCTCAGGAGGAGGGGCCGGCCTAAGTGGTCCTCCCGGCGCTTCCAGCTGCCTCCGCCTACTCCTGGCAATTCCACAGCCGCGAAGCCGGCCAGAAAGGTGAAACGCAAGAGGGCGGGTCACAGCTGGTCAGACCCGGACAGGGAGCCAATTCTACAGACCAGCCCCGCTGCCCTACGATCTCCAAATTCCACTTTCCACAATGATCGGGCCTGTGTCACTGCCCCACTGCCCACCGCCTGCATGCTAATTTGGAAGTGGGGGGAGCCCAGGAATCTCCATTTTCAACAGGTGGCCCCTCCCTCTTCCCTCGGGGTGCCCCGGGGCTCCCCCTTTGAGAACCACCCCATTACCCTGCCTTACTCTGTCATCTGATTTGTGGCGTGATCCTCTTTTAAAAAATTAATTTTAATTTATCTCTTCCCCGCATCTCTCTCCCCCAGAAGGATTCGAAGCAGCATTACCAACCTCTGATATGGAGACGTGTTTATTATTTTTACGGTTTCTGCAGGAAGCTCCCCAGAACCCGAAGGGGAATTATATTCATAGAGAATTGGGTCCCCAGCGTAAGTCAACATTATTCATTTAACAACTTCTATTGGCGCATGGAGATGTGAGCAGGGCCTCACCCAGAGACGTCTCCTGTGGTTGCCAGAAGATTTAATTCACAACATCCAGGAAAAATAATTAGGGGGAGTCAGAGGAAGCAGGGCATGGGGAGGGGCCCACGGCAACTGAGGTTTCGGGGCCACCCACTGCCAGTTACCCCAAGCATCCCCCTGGCTTTGATTGGAGGCCGCAGGGCCCACTCTGGGCATGTCTCGTGGGGTATCCACAGGCACACGAGGTGGGCTGGCACCACTGAGCCCATCTAGACAGAACTTTTAGGAGAAGGGAGTTCCCTTCAAGCTCACACAGACCAGCCATGCCACCCCTCCCCAGAGCTCAGCTACTGGGGGAGCACCCCGCATGGGGGCTGGTCAGGAGCCTCTCTGCCAGGCTGCCCAGAGCTGGAGGGTGGGGGGCACCTCCCCTGGGCTGCCAGGCTCACCACGAAGGCTGAGCGAGCAGCTCCAGGTGAAGGTAAGCAGGATTAGGTGTCCCTGCTCAGCCCTTAACAGCGCTGCTGCTTTCTTAAGCATGCTGTGAATTATACTGCAGTTCCTGAAGGAGCAAAGTGGGCTTCTGACCTGNACCCCTCCCCAGCACTCAGCTACTGGGGGAGCACCCCGCATGGGGGCTGGTCAGGAGCCTCTCTGCCAGGCTGCCCAGAGCTGGAGGGTGGGGGGCACCTCCCCTGGGCTGCCAGGCTCACCACGAAGGCTGAGCGAGCAGCTCCAGGTGAAGGTAAGCAGGATTAGGTGTCCCTGCTCAGCCCTTAACAGCGCTGCTGCTTTCTTAAGCATGCTGTGAATTATACTGCAGTTCCTGAAGGAGCAAATTGGGCTTCTGACCTATGTAGTTTGGAGGTGGGACACAGAAGGCCAGACCCTGCTGGGGGCAGAGGTGCCCCTGTGAAAGCCGATGCCTGCTGGGGGGTGGTGACACAGGCTCACCCCACTCCAAGGGTGGCCCAGGCCGACAGCCTGATGGTCGGGGCAATGGTTTACACAAGAGAGGGGACAAGAGGCAGGGCGGGGACAGTGGGAGTGACCGGCCCAGACCTGGTGCAGCACACAGCACACAGGACCCGGAAGGCAGGGCCCTGCTACAAAAAGCCTTCCGGATCACTGGGCCCAGCTCCCCTCTGAGAGGTGAGATGTCAAGAAACAGGAGATGGGACACCGGCCAGGAGGAGGAGGACCGAGAGAGAAAGCAAAGCATCTCTCCTGACACGCTGCTTTGCCCCGAAACTGTCTAGAGTCAGGTCTGAGGGACCACAGCCATCTTTATGTTTTATGTTATGAACAACTGTGGTGTCTTCAGGCCTGGGGAACACTACACATCTGTTTTGGCCCGTGTCTCCCCTTCCTGTCTATCATTCCGAAAGACAGAAGGACACTCCCTATTCCAAAGGTCCCCAAGTCTGATCGCTATAGCCCAAAGAAGTTAAGTGATCGAATCCAAGTCACACAGCACCGCAGACAAGATGAAATTCCAATCTGATTTCCTATGCAGCTCTCAGGATAGGGCTGTGCAACCTCTCAATAGTCCTCCCCTATTGAGAGAACCCAGGAAAATAGAACCCGAGACCGGTAATGGCTGAGGATGGCCCATCTTTCGGTTATTTAAGACTCTGCCCTAGTCCCCGCTCACAACAGCGCCACAGTAGAGCCGTCTATGACGCTGGACGCGCCCTGCATCTGAGCTGACCCAGAGTTGTCCCCACCCACATGTGGCCACTGAGCACTTGAAACGCGCCCATTACAACCAGAGTACTAAATCTTTAATTTCGCTTACTTTTAATTAACCTAAAATGTATTAATAAAATGAAACTTAAATAGCCAAATGTGACCAGTGGCTACCATACTGGAAAATACACAAAGTGAAAGTCGCTCAGTCGCGTCTGACTCTTTGCGACCCCATGGACTATACAGTCCATGGAATCCTCCAGGCCAGAATACTGGAGTGGGTAGCCTTTCCCTTTTCCAGGGGATTTTTCCGACCCAGGGATCGAACCCAGGTCTCCCGCATTGCAGGCGGATTCTTTACCAGCTGAGCCACCAGGGAAGCCCAAAAATACTGGAGTGGGTAGCCTATCCCTTCTCCATGGGATCTCCCCAACTCAGGAATCAAACCAGGGTCTCCTGCTTTGCAGACGGACTCTTTACCAACCGAGCTATCAGGGAAGCACAGATGTAGGCTATAAAAACAATCACATTTCTGAAGCCAAAAGTTGAGGTATTCAGTCTGAGAGGTGCACGTGGGCTCATGGACAAAATTCAGCAGAGTGTGAGATTTGGGGAGAATCCAGAGCTCACAGCTAAGGTGGATTCAGACCCCAGCTGCACACCCCAACCCCCGGGGGGAGGTCTCCTGGAAAGCTGTGGTCTAGAAACATTTCAGGAGCCTGAAAGTACTCCTCCCTGGGGAATTGTTCTGAGGCCTCATTTCTTGAGTTACTGACAGGGGTCTGCAGCGAACGTTCACCAGGCGGGGGACCATCACAGTGGTGTCAGAAGAGCACAGGCACCCTTCCTGGGAGGTGTGGCGTGGCAGCAGTGAGGATGAAGAGGCCCGCCTTTGGTCTCTGGATCAAGGATAGGCATCGTGAATGGATGGATGGATGGATGGATGGTGGATAGATGGGTGGATGATAGGATGGATGGATGGATGGAAGGAAGAAAGAAAATAGTGGGAGAAGGTGGAAAATGGATAATGGATGGGTGGACAGATAGATGGAAAAACACAGAAAATGTCTGCTTTCCGAAGTCCCAGCCACATGGATCATATCCAGAATTTTCCCAACAGACATCAGTGGGTTTTCAGGAAGATACAAGTACTTTCTGGTCAATAAGACCAAGATGCCACTAAGCCAGCAATCTGCCCCAGGGTCCTCAGCCGGGGAGGGCTCCTCCCTCCCGTTAGGTCTCCATCTAGAAAGGGGCCTGGTGTTCGCAGGCTGCCTTTTGTCAGGTTGAAAGGGAGAAGCCGAGCTCCCACTGAGATAGAAGGCTTCCTGGGTTTCTCTAGATGCGAACTCCTGAAGACTAGACACAAGAAGCCAACAGAACAGCCTGCGAGGCCAGAGAAAGGCCTCCGGGGACAGGTGCTGTCTGGTGCAGGCCGCAGGGGCTTGAGCAGAAACATAGACGCCCTGCAGGCAGGGATGTCCAGGTCTGAGGGGGCTCCCGCCTCTCCTCTCCTTCCCGTATCACCTGGGCTTCCTTTCCAAAGACCTGTCTTCCCTGGATGCTGCCCACCGCCCTGGGTGCCTCTTCCATCAGAGCCAGCCCTCAATCGGCGGTCGTAATCGGCAGTCACGGACCCCAGCGTCCACAGATCCTGAGCCTCTAGCTGGTGTGGGTGTCGCCTGACGGACTTTATCCCCATCATGTCCTTTGACATCCCTGGGCACAACGGTTCTGATCCCCTTCATCCGACCAGCTCTGAGAGGTCCCAGACCTTCCTCAAGTCACAAGGGGAGACCTGACTCACAGGGACCAACGCCTGAAACGGACGCACATCACGCAGGGAGAGGCCTGCTGTGCGTTTGCTGGAAGACTGCACAAGAGTGCATGAAAGAAGGAAAATGTGAAGCATCTCCTGGTGGGCTAGGGGACAGAGGCCAGAGAAAAACATAAAGGCCGGCCAGCCCTGCAGAAGGCCCCCGGCCAGAGACCCCGCCGGCCCAGGATTGCCAGTTCCCCCAGAGACTCCTGGGCGCACAGATGGGGCCTGGAACTTGGAAGAGCAGATGGAGCAGCTGACCGCGGTGGGCAGGGACATCCTCGGGTTCTAACCTCTGCCCACCTGCCCCCGGCACCCCCCGGGGACGGGGCCCCGGCCCTCCACAGCGGGCCCCTAGCCCTGGCCGTCAGGGCCACTGGACAAACCACAGGCAGGCCAGGCCTGGGGCAGCCCCCGCGGGCNCAGGGATCGAACCCAGGTCTCCCGCATTGCAGGCGGATTCTTTACCAGCTGAGCCACCAGGGAAGCCCAAAAATACTGGAGTGGGTAGCCTATCCCTTCTCCATGGGATCTCCCCAACTCAGGAATCAAACCAGGGTCTCCTGCTTTGCAGACGGACTCTTTACCAACCGAGCTATCAGGGAAGCACAGATGTAGGCTATAAAAACAATCACATTTCTGAAGCCAAAAGTTGAGGTATTCAGTCTGAGAGGTGCACGTGGGCTCATGGACAAAATTCAGCAGAGTGTGAGATTTGGGGAGAATCCAGAGCTCACAGCTAAGGTGGATTCAGACCCCAGCTGCACACCCCAACCCCCGGGGGGAGGTCTCCTGGAAAGCTGTGGTCTAGAAACATTTCAGGAGCCTGAAAGTACTCCTCCCTGGGGAATTGTTCTGAGGCCTCATTTCTTGAGTTACTGACAGGGGTCTGCAGCGAACGTTCACCAGGCGGGGGACCATCACAGTGGTGTCAGAAGAGCACAGGCACCCTTCCTGGGAGGTGTGGCGTGGCAGCAGTGAGGATGAAGAGGCCCGCCTTTGGTCTCTGGATCAAGGATAGGCATCGTGAATGGATGGATGGATGGATGGATGGTGGATAGATGGGTGGATGATAGGATGGATGGATGGATGGAAGGAAGAAAGAAAATAGTGGGAGAAGGTGGAAAATGGATAATGGATGGGTGGACAGATAGATGGAAAAACACAGAAAATGTCTGCTTTCCGAAGTCCCAGCCACATGGATCATATCCAGAATTTTCCCAACAGACATCAGTGGGTTTTCAGGAAGATACAAGTACTTTCTGGTCAATAAGACCAAGATGCCACTAAGCCAGCAATCTGCCCCAGGGTCCTCAGCCGGGGAGGGCTCCTCCCTCCCGTTAGGTCTCCATCTAGAAAGGGGCCTGGTGTTCGCAGGCTGCCTTTTGTCAGGTTGAAAGGGAGAAGCCGAGCTCCCACTGAGATAGAAGGCTTCCTGGGTTTCTCTAGATGCGAACTCCTGAAGACTAGACACAAGAAGCCAACAGAACAGCCTGCGAGGCCAGAGAAAGGCCCCGGGGACAGGTGCTGTCTGGTGCAGGCCGCAGGGGCTTGAGCAGAAACATAGACGCCCTGCAGGCAGGGATGTCCAGGTCTGAGGGGGCTCCCGCCTCTCCTCTCCTTCCCGTATCACCTGGGCTTCCTTTCCAAAGACCTGTCTTCCCTGGATGCTGCCCACCGCCCTGGGTGCCTCTTCCATCAGAGCCAGCCCTCAATCGGCGGTCGTAATCGGCAGTCACGGACCCCAGCGTCCACAGATCCTGAGCCTCTAGCTGGTGTGGGTGTCGCCTGACGGACTTTATCCCCATCATGTCCTTTGACATCCCTGGGCACAACGGTTCTGATCCCCTTCATCCGACCAGCTCTGAGAGGTCCCAGACCTTCCTCAAGTCACAAGGGGAGGCCTGACTCACAGGGACCAACGCCTGAAACGGACGCACATCACGCAGGGAGAGGCCTGCTGTGCGTTTGCTGGAAGACTGCACAAGAGTGCATGAAAGAAGGAAAATGTGAAGCATCTCCTGGTGGGCTAGGGGACAGAGGCCAGAGAAAAACATAAAGGCCGGCCAGCCCTGCAGAAGGCCCCCGGCCAGAGACCCCGCCGGCCCAGGATTGCCAGTTCCCCCAGAGACTCCTGGGCGCACAGATGGGGCCTGGAACTTGGAAGAGCAGATGGAGCAGCTGACCGCGGTGGGCAGGGACATCCTCGGGTTCTAACCTCTGCCCACCTGCCCCCGGCACCCCCCGGGGACGGGGCCCCGGCCCTCCACAGCGGGCCCCTAGCCCTGGCCGTCAGGGCCACTGGACAAACCACAGGCAGGCCAGGCCTGGGGCAGCCCCCGCGGGCTCCCCCTCCCCCCGGGCTCCTCTCCTCCCTCCCTTTTCTGCAAAGAAGTCAAATTTGCCACTCGATGCATTAACCAAGCTGGTAATGAATGGCGACTGTGCGGTGGTGCCCGCTTGGAGAGGGAGACGCAGGCCAGGCGTGGACCCCAGCAACCGGGCAATGTTCCAGGCCTGGTTTCCGAGCCCCTCCATTCGGGCCCCCTCCCCCCCCGGCCCCCCCTTTNATAAGGAAGGAAGGAGAAGGATGGTGGCTTGATAAATCGAAAGCAGGGGCACCGGGAGTTATAGCCCCCACCCCCAAACAGCAGATCCTGATAACCCTGTCGGGTTCCCTTGAGGGGCCCGGAGGTCTCCAGGGTGGCAGGGACAAATGCCAGGCTGCCTTCTGCCCCGCGCTGATGGGTGAGGAAGAGGCCCTTGGGGGCCTGGCCAAGGGGGCCTGCCATCTAGGAAGCCACAGAATGCCCAGCCGAGCTGCAGAGAGGACGGGCTGGCACTGTGCTTCCTGCCACCTCCCCGCCTGCTCCGGGGGCTCGGGCAGCAGCCGAGGAGCCCTTCGGAAGCAGGGTGGAGATGCTGAAAGGGAGCTGTGTGGTCTGGGGACCTGGCCCACAGAGGGCTGGTGGCCTCCTGACCCCGGGGCCCT
Source organism: Neotragus pygmaeus (assembly GCA_006410875.1). Taxonomy (NCBI): domain Eukaryota; kingdom Metazoa; phylum Chordata; class Mammalia; order Artiodactyla; family Bovidae; genus Neotragus; species Neotragus pygmaeus. Next base: position 1,617,497 of record SJYV01038424.1, on the reverse strand, counting down.
GTGAGCAGAGGGAGAGGCAGCTTTGTTGAGGCTGGCTGCCGCTGACCTGCGGGGGTTAAGCCTCAGATTTAATGGGATAGAAGAGGCTATGTCAGAGGGCAGGAGAGGATTTCAGAGCCGCTGAAAGGCACAGACCAGTGTCAGGAGGAGCCTGTTCTGCTCAGCTGCCAATCCGCTGTGTGACCTCAGGCAAGCCACTTTCCCTCTCTGGGCTGCAGCAGAATAAATGGACGCGGGTTTCTTTTCCCAGGCTGAGTTCTCACTGCGGAGCCAAGGAAACACATCCTTGAGGGTCATTTATCCAGTTTACAACTTCCACGACTGGCCCTCAATAGCTTCCTTTCTCCCCAACAAGGGCACCGGGGCCGAGCCAGCTCTGCACCAGCTGGACTCCCTCCAAGAAAAACTCAGGCTCCAGGGGCCGCCTTGTCAAACCAGACAGGAGACCGGGGTGCCCCTGCCCCCACCGTGGGGGAACGAGGCTCTCCAAACCAGTCCTTTGGGGGGTGTCCCTATTCTGTCCCAAGGAATAACACCGCCCAAGTTCTCCCCCAAATCCTCCCACCCAGAGAAGTGGCAGAGGTCACCACAGGTCCCCCTTTCTATGGAATTCAGCCTTTGGAGAAATTGCTCTAGAATTCCTAGGAAGCTCCCCAGAAACGCGTGCAGGACACTCAGTCATAGCAAGTCCGTCCTGAGTGCTGCTGGCCAGAGGAGGGAAAACGCTCCCTGGGCAAGAGGCTGCCAAGGATGCTGCTGGCCACCTGCTCTGGCCTCACCTGCCGGGTGGCCAAGGTGTCACTACCAGTGTTGTGCCTGACCCTTTGTGACCCCCAAGGTCCTCTGTCCATGGGATTCTCCAGGCAAGAATACTGGAGTGGGCTGCCATATCCTTCTCCAGGGGATCTTCCCGACTCAGGGATCAAATCCGGGTCTCCTGCATGGCAGGCAGATGCTTTACCAATGAGGCACCATGGAAGCCCATCACAGTGACGAAAGTCGTCGCTGTGCTTCTGAGTTTCCTTGATACTGAAAGACAGCGGATCCCCAGGACACTGCTCCATTTCACAGCACTGAAAACTGAGACTCGGGCAAACAGTCCGGCAGCTCAGCACCTCACAAGCTTAAATGTGGGGCCACCACGAACGATCCAGCGATTCCACTCCAGCGTACACATTCAAGAAAAATAAAAACACGTCCACACAAAAACCTGTACACAGACGTGCGCAGCACCATTATTTGTAACAGCCAAAACACCCATCAGTGGGTGAATGGATAAGGCAAGTGTGTCCCATCCATACGACGGAAGGGTGCTGTGTGCTCAGTTCCTTCAGTCGTGGTTCTTAGGGACTGTGCGACTCCAAGGACCGTGGTCCACCAGGCTCCTCTGTTTATGGGATTCTCTGGGCAAGCATACTGGATTGGGTTGCTACGTCCTCCTCCAGAGGATCTTCCCGAAGATGGTAGGGTATTTGGTCATAAAAAGGAACGACACCTGACACCTGCTATGACACGGGTGAAGCTTGAGGACATTATGCTAAATGAAGAGCAATCAGACACGGAGGACACCCACAGGATGAGTTCACATCTGTGAACCGTCCAGAACAGGCCAGTCCATGGAGAGGAGATGGAGAGGAGTGGCTGTCCAGGGTGTGGCCTTCCCTGGTGCTCAGTCGGTCAAGAACCTGCCTGCAGTGCAGGTGACCCGGGTTCGATTCCTGGGTCAGGAAGATCCCCTGGAGAAGAAAACGGCAACCCAGTCCAGTATTCTTGCCTGGAGAATCCTACGGACAGAGGAGCCTAGTAGGCCACAGTCTGTGAGGTTGCAAGAGTCGGATGCAACTTAGCGACTAAACGACAACCACGAGGTTTGGGTGATTGGTTAAAATGGGGCGCAGCTGCTAACGTACAGGGTTTCTTTTGGAGTGAAAAATATTCTAGAACTAGATTACTGATGGTTGCAACACTCTGTCTTATAATCACTAAAGTGCATGTTGTAACTATATCTCAATGACAAAAAACCAGCTGAAACTCTGAGACAAACAAGCAAGGTCC